>OY848917.1:13803405-14403405 GCA_963693285.1 Xestospongia muta | reverse complement strand
TATTTATGTGTGCTTAGTTAAGACTATAAAGGAAATGCTCCCCAAGGTTTTTCATACTCTTATTTAACCAGTTCACAATGACCCTTTTACAAAACATTTCCTTATAATGCATAATATAGTACAAACTGAAATATTTAACCATCTATGGTTTTAAATTTTGTTTCTAATAACGTTTTGTCATATGCAATATAACTTGTTGAATGAAACATGCTACTTGCAGTGATCACACTGTGTGTATTAGATTTTTGTTTTTTAATATCAAGTCACTAACATTTGTGATGGATCTGTATTGTACTGTTTTTCATGTATAGCTGTAAGTGATATAACATTTTGTCATTTTTTAGTAAGGTAAGGGAGGCAATGCACCAGCTAGTACTACTGTTGACACACATATTGTACATTCTGCTGAATTTGACTTCTTCCCCATTCTGATCCTGGAATCCAGGTACATCAAATATGTATAATGTACACTATTTAACAACATACGTTATATATAACATTGGTCACTTGTCATGAGTGGGTCCAGAAAGTGTTGGAGGATAAAGTAACCCTAGACTCTGCTAATATATTTTCATTGGCAGTTGAGAGATCAACCAGATGCAGATATCCTTCCATCAGACCAGGATATTCTAATGTAATCAGGAGCCAGAACTCTAGTCACACAGGAATATCTTAGCAATCTCTCATTTTGAGTGATTTTTCAGAGCCAGTTATTAGGATTCTGCTAGCTTCACGGTGATAGCCTACCAGCAACTCAACATGGAATCAATGGAAACATTGGTATCATCAACAACAGACTGATCACTCTGACATTCTAGAATTCCTTGCTTTTGAGTTTGATTAGGGTAAGGATTGTTGTTCATTAATTGCACCACGTATCCCTGTCCACTATATTGCCTTTTGTTGAAATGTTTACAAATTAGGAAACACCCTTTATCTTAAGAACACTAAATTAAAGATGCTTGACACTTTCATCCTCATTGACAGTGTTTTGGTCAGTGGATACTGAATTAAAACACATTTGAGCCACAACTTGAAAGAGCTCTGGCTTGCTAAGATTTCCCTGAGGGCTTTTAGTCAGTAAGTACATTTCAAACATTTTACAATAGGAGTGAATATTGTATTACTAACCTATTTGTCAAAAGTCTTATCAAAAAGGTCCACCCTGCTCACTAAGTGAGTATTAGTCAACAAAATCACATTGTGATCTGTGATATACTCTCCCACTTCTTTTGATTAATATTGTATTATCTGTTGTTAAACATGATTATTTACAAATGATTTGTAACAGTAGGAACCATTAACATCAACTGGAACAACAATTTTACATAACAATAATCAATGAGTTGTACAATGTAAATGCTCAGTACACATAGAGTATAGAGGCTTTTCTGATTATATCAAGAAGGTATAGATGAGTATATTACAACATGATGGCTCTTCCCGACTATAATAACCAATCAATTTGTAAGTCAAATAGAAATACTGCACACATAACCAGAGTAAAAAGTGGCCAATCTGCATTTCTGCATTTCAGGCATCTCTAATACAAGATTTTGCTATTTCACTGTGTGTGAAATTTATGTAGAACTGTAGATTTACAGATTTGTATATAGTGTTACAACTTCACAACTTTATATAATAACACAGAATATGCTCAACACATAATGCCAAAGAAACAGAGCCTTAAGAATAATGACATTTGTCAGTGTTTGTTGATCCCACAGACATTGTGGTTTTGTGGTTAAACTTTGTATATATATACCTATGGTTTAGAATAACTGTTTGAAGGGTTGGTCATCTTATTCCAAGTTACTAATAAGTTCTCATTGTCAACACAGTAAATAAATATTACCGTAATTTAGTTCTTACTGGGCTAAGTGTTCTGCATTGAAGTGATTATCTTAAAATGATGTGGTCTAATTGTTGTATTTGTTATTTATTTGTTGTTATTTATTTAGACCCTCCTCTTGCTTCACTCAATAGACTTTTGTATGTGCAATTTATTAACAAGATTATACGTATTGTTCCTTAACATTGTTCCAACAAATTAAAATTTTAACAATTGTAAAATTAGCTAGCTTTGTCTTTCAAAGATTGTATACAAGATGGACACCATCTATATCAAGTAAAAATACCTATAGAAAATGACAACAGATTAATTAACTCATTTGATTGATGACTATAAGTTACAATATACAAACAATTGTATATATCAAGAACATGCATTTACAAGAGCTCATATACATAGTCAATTACCAACTACAGACAAAGTATTATTTTTTTAAAATACACTGAGCCAGTCAAGTAAGTATAATTATTTATTACTCACAAAATTACAGCAAGAATTGCCACTATAATCGAAAGTGTGCACCAACCACCAACATTCATGTTCATAAGCAAATTATAAACTACAAATAAAATTAAATAAAAGATCATAATTTCATGTCATTAGTCTTTAAGTGAATCCATAGTTTAAATGATTAAGTCTTTATCATTTAGTAAGGGTATTATATAGAGTCCTACCTCTTTCAGTATGTGAGTGAGGATCACTTCTTTCAGGTATCTTTAAAAATTTACGAATCATTTGCCCTGTTTGTTGGCTGTCAGCAGTCTTCCCCTCCACTGCCTTCAATAGTGCCTCCCAGGTAGTGTCTTTAGGACATTTGTCTAACCAAGTGCCAATCATATTAGCCATTTTTTCTTCTACTGGGTTATTGCTATACATTATGTTGTCTAGATCTGCTTCACTGACTCCAAGTGCAGTACCAATTATATACCATTTGCTTTTAATAGGCATCAATACTTCTACAGCATCTTTCCTTGCAGGAACTTTGGAAATAATTTGGCTAATATCTGCAGTGGAAAACAATATATATATATATATATTATATCTTCAGTAATCATGCACAGGTTTAAATATCAGGATTTCATCTGAAAATGTATTAACATTTTCTTTGAAAATGACATGATGTAGGAAAAGTTTATATACTAATAATCCAAAAACAAACGAAGTAGCAATAATAGCACATAACTAGCAATATATGGATATACAAAATACTAGATTATAATATTGATGAGTGCAGCTTTGATATCACTTAGTTTCTAACTGTCATAGTCCAAAAGAAAATAAACTTGAAAATTGGTATAGTATATATACAAAGCTTCTAACTTATTTTTCATTTCATTTACTTTATGCTGCTTAAGACATCTTATAAACAATCTTGTGCTCTTTATAGTAGTTTCAAATCTTTGCACTGTGCTATTATGTAGGAATGATGTTATTACCATTCCCACTACTTTCATTGTACTTTTGTTCTTATTGAATTGATATTAACTAGAACAATTCCTACATCACATCACTTTTTAGAAAAAGCTTTTATGTGCAATCAAACAAGAAATAGTCAAATCAACTGGTAATGTACATTAAATATACCTGTCTCTTATTAATTAAAAATAAAACTAATGTAAAGCTAAAATATTTCAAAAAAATGTATTTAATTTATTATGAATGTGTTAGCATCCTTTAGAAAAAAAATATCCAAAAAAATGAGGCCAAATAGTTTACAATGGATTTGTAAGTTCATTAACTTCCTACAGTACTCTCAGACATTATGATAACAACAAAATTAATCTGAAAATTTCAATAAAAATATATATATTGCATAAACGTAAGGCACATTTGTCTAGTGAAGTTTTAATTTACATTTATTAGAAAATTGGGAGACAGAGAGTTGCATAAAGTACGAAATTGTTGTGTGAAACTTGTTAATGATTTACCTAGGGTAAGTGTGTCATCTAACAATTTAGACACATGTACATAAGAATTAAAAGTAGTTGTGACACAATAGCATAGAAGCTCAAAGTACTAACAAAGATCTCGACTTGAAAGAGTGACATCACAGCACTCTATCCAAATATAGCACTGACATCAGCAGATACTGGGCTGTGACATCACTTTGAGTTTCAGTGGTATCAACCCACTAATATATGTTATAGCCCAACCTACATCATACTATTAGCTCATATGGTATGTTATGACATAAATAACCATCAAGCCTTTGGCTTTCATGCTTGTTTTATATCATAGTTCAGGTGTAACCAATACTTAAGAGCCACAAACATTATACACTAACTTTTAAAGAGGAGTTGCTCAGATATAGTTTCAATGACATCTTCACTTAATAGAGGATCTGCAAGATCCTATGACAGAATGAAGTATGAATATGATGTAAGTATCATCCTATACAGAATGTGTTATAAGCACAATACACAAGAAATTGACAATAGATTATTCAAACTAACTTATACTTACCAAAGGGTTACGTCCAGCAAACACACTAAGTTGACTGCAACATTCCTTTACTGACTTCTGACTTGATAATAATAATGGTGATGATGAGAAATAAGAACACCTATTTACTATGTGTTGAAGGTGGTCCTCTTGAAGTGATGATTTAGCACTGAAAAGTGCTTTTGTGACTGAAGGAGCAATGGAAAGAAAAGGGTCATGAACTCCGACAATTTCTTCAACACCAACCGTCTTGGTGTCATTGTCTTCTCTAACATTACTTTTTGTAAGCACTGATCGAGCAACATCTTTTATATTGTAAAGTATGCGTTTATCCATGAGAAGACTACGAGCTTCTCCTACATCACTAGGAGCAATGAGGTACTCCTCACATTCAAATGAGTGCATCTGACTCTTCAATGTTAATATGGTCTGAACAACATCATTGAAAACTTTGCGGCTTTTTTCAACATCATTTACTGATGTAACTACTGTAACACAACGATATTGCTCTGTTACTTCAACAATAACTTCAACTTCATCATCATCGTTCACCCAATAAATGCCACTCATCCATACATCACAACGACGAGCTAACTTTAGGATTTGTGGATCAACAGCAAATTTTCTAGCTCTATTACGGCGTGGAGGACAAAAAGTGTAGGAAAGAATGAAAAGGAGAAGATGAAGAAATCGTGTTGAGAGAAATTGGTTATGATCAGGACACCAGAGGCACCATCCCAACCCATTCTCTATTTTAAGATCTGTAGGGGGCTCAGCTTTAATGAGTGATGGAAAAAATAAGAGCTCCTCTGATGGCAGAGGAATTGAAGCTGATATATTGGTTTCAAACTTTTGTAGTGTATTAGATTCTAAAACATGACAGAACTGAAGACTCCTAAGGAACCCAATTAACATAGCAGTATTGTGCTTTGGAAAAAATTTTTTGAGAATAGACTTAGGCACAATACCAGTATTACTAGCAATATTTTGATGGGCACGTTCAATTTCCTTAGGAGCAAAAAGAACACCATTGACTTCAGTGAGAAGAGTAGCTCTGTCAATAACTACCCAACTTTCAGCATCATCCTCATTTTTAAGGAACAAGATGAGACCCTTGTCATTTAAAATGGTTAGGAATTCTAATAAAACTGACCTTTCAGAAGGAAGTGAAGGCTCATCACGCTTTTGTAATACATCACATAGCTCCATCAGGCTAATGGCTATAATATTCTCTTTATTTCGAAGCAATTGCAAGAAGGAGAATTGAACGTGGCAGTAGAAACTAATTTTATCAGATCGATCAAGGATAGCTTTGCAGCTTTTAGAGAGCATAGCAACAAACTTCTCGACACCTTTTCCACCAGGACGATGACATTCCATAGGTAGGAACCCACCATATTCTTGGGAATGATCAGCTTTTTTAACAACTTCAGCAACTAATTTTGAAATTTTCTCATAACCATTAGTCAGCTCATCGAGTCGACTTCCAATGACAAGTATTTGAGATGGCCTTGAGCTCGATAATTGAAGACTGGCACTCTTTATAAAATTAAACCAGTAGTATAAATCCCTTTCAATGATGTCAAGATTGTCGGTCATCTTGGAAAGTATGGCAAAAACAGCAGGTGTGCGTAGCATGAGATTTTCTAGAATTGCTGAATGACTGCTGTAATACTCCTTATGACCTGCAAAATCATAAAGGACAACATTTCCCACTTCATGACTTGAAAAGGTATGCACGTTAATTCCAGTAGTAAATAGTTCTACTGGAATAGGATCAGAAGTATTGAACTTGTAGTTAGGCGGTTTCTTAGCTCGTTCCATAACGACTGCTGCGAGTGAACTTTTACCTGCACCATTGTTACCACAGAAAAAGACTTTGCTGTAGGATTCCACAGGAAAATCCTTTCGACATTGCTCAAATGGCTCAAACATCTTTAAAATACTGAAGTGATTGACATCATCACGATAAGCAAGTTCCATGGCTGTTTGTTCACGTTTGTTCTTAGCCATTGGGTTGACCTTTCCTGAAGACAAAAGGGACTTCACAACATCACCATAACAACCTCTGCAAGCAACGTGAAGTGGTGTATTACCATCCTAAAAAATTAAAGCAAACTGTAGTAACTGACATTCCCTTTATTTCAGATTACAATGTGTGATTGATTGTTAGAATTACTTCATTTATACTTACATTTCAAACATTTACCTCATTTATGGTGATAGTATTTTGTGTGTATTTTAGTCAATTATATATTTATGTGGCAAACAAACAATAAGTAACTTGTACTAATTAACAGATTGGTAGAATCTTTATTAAGAAATGAGGATTAGATACTTTGAAAAATGGCTCAACTTATCCATATATTCTACACAGACAAACATCTAAGCCTGCATAAAGAGACTTTGTTCTACTTCATTATCTGATGTAAGTGTATCTACAGCGACAACACTGACTGAAATCAGAGCAAAATTTTCAGAAATGTTTTAAAAACTTATCTATCATGCTCAGTTTCCAAAGGCTACCTTCTAATCAGTTGACACCATTCATACATGAGACTGAGCCTTCTATATAATTACAAAATAGCATATGGCTACTAACTGTTATGTAATATATGGAGATCCAACGCTATTTAAATAGTTTCCATGCAACATCTTTATTTGTAATACCAATTATTTTGCATGTAATATCAGGGTAAAACAACTTGGCTATTATTGACAAGACTATACTCTGTCCGAGTTGAGTTGAGCTACCCAGACATGTAAATAACTTTGCCGTTTTACTTGCTATCCGCATGGAACTTGCACCAATCAATTCAACTTGCAAATGCGCTATTTATATATAAAATTTGGCTCTCTAGTGCTACGAGAAAGTAGCAAACTATAAACTCCATACATTTTCAATGGCATACCTTCGTCATACTTCAAATTCCACACCTTCGAATAACACTTTTTACCTTGAGAAGTCAGCTGTGTGTCACGTGGCAATTCAAAATTACAGTTCTAATTATATGAACAAACGTTCTATTATAATAATTATTACTATTAAAATAATAATCAGATATTGTCTTTTGCGATTTAAGACAGCTATAAAGCCGCCGTGGTTCTAAAAAAACCTTTTAACAAATGATCCTGGCACGTGAAATTCCTGTGGCATCAGCAGTTCTTTTAAGAGGTCCTTGAGTACGTTGACGCCTGTGGAGTTCCTCGAAATAGTCATAGACATTCGCAACAACCTCTTTTGCTTTGTTTGCAACCTCAGTCTCTTCCCCTTTGTATCTTCACAAACGCGTGGAAAAACGTGGTCTGTTCGCATGACATTCACGTGAAAAAGTAATGAATAATATTAAAATGTACTTCAGTGCTAAGTGGATAAACTAGGTGAGAAAATACCTTTCGACATTGCTCAAATGGCTCAAACATCTTTAAAATACTGAAGTGATTGACATCATCACGATAAGCAAGTTCCATGGCTGTTTGTTCACGTTTGTTCTTAGCCATTGGGTTGACCTTTCCTGAAGACAAAAGGGACTTCACAACATCACCATAACAACCTCTGCAAGCAACGTGAAGTGGTGTATTACCATCCTAAAAAATTAAAGCAAACTGTAGTAACTGACATTCCCTTTATTTCAGATTACAATGTGTGATTGATTGTTAGAATTACTTCATTTATACTTACATTTCAAACATTTACCTCATTTATGGTGATAGTATTTTGTGTGTATTTTAGTCAATTATATATTTATGTGGCAAACAAACAATAAGTAACTTGTACTAATTAACAGATTGGTAGAATCTTTATTAAGAAATGAGGATTAGATACTTTGAAAAATGGCTCAACTTATCCATATATTCTACACAGACAAACATCTAAGCCTGCATAAAGAGACTTTGTTCTACTTCATTATCTGATGTAAGTGTATCTACAGCGACAACACTGACTGAAATCAGAGCAAAATTTTCAGAAATGTTTTAAAAACTTATCTATCATGCTCAGTTTCCAAAGGCTACCTTCTAATCAGTTGACACCATTCATACATGAGACTGAGCCTTCTATATAATTACAAAATAGCATATGGCTACTAACTGTTATGTAATATATGGAGATCCAACGCTATTTAAATAGTTTCCATGCAACATCTTTATTTGTAATACCAATTATTTTGCATGTAATATCAGGGTAAAACAACTTGGCTATTATTGACAAGACTATACTCTGTCCGAGTTGAGTTGAGCTACCCAGACATGTAAATAACTTTGCCGTTTTACTTGCTATCCGCATGGAACTTGCACCAATCAATTCAACTTGCAAATGCGCTATTTATATATAAAATTTGGCTCTCTAGTGCTACGAGAAAGTAGCAAACTATAAACTCCATACATTTTCAATGGCATACCTTCGTCATACTTCAAATTCCACACCTTCGAATAACACTTTTTACCTTGAGAAGTCAGCTGTGTGTCACGTGGCAATTCAAAATTACAGTTCTAATTATATGAACAAACGTTCTATTATAATAATTATTACTATTAAAATAATAATCAGATATTGTCTTTTGCGATTTAAGACAGCTATAAAGCCGCCGTGGTTCTAAAAAAACCTTTTAACAAATGATCCTGGCACGTGAAATTCCTGTGGCATCAGCAGTTCTTTTAAGAGGTCCTTGAGTACGTTGACGCCTGTGGAGTTCCTCGAAATAGTCATAGACATTCGCAACAACCTCTTTTGCTTTGTTTGCAACCTCAGTCTCTTCCCCTTTGTATCTTCACAAACGCGTGGAAAAACGTGGTCTGTTCGCATGACATTCACGTGAAAAAGTAATGAATAATATTAAAATGTACTTCAGTGCTAAGTGGATAAACTAGGTGAGAAAATACCTCATCTTACATTCCATGCATACAACACCTTTTTTTTAATGAAGGGCTCAACTCAACTCGGACAGAGTATAGTCTATCAAGCCACACCTTCCTCTTTGTTGATATACAAAAGGAAAGTAAGGTCACCATTAAGTCTATTTCAGTTGACCAATCAGATTCTACTATCAACATTACATAATAGGTAGTAGGAAGTAACACTAATATGGATATCATCTTTTGGCTTATTAATATCTTGCCAGTACAAAGTGATATAGGTTGTTTGATGCTTGCGATATGAAACTGTAATATATAAATTGGTACATTAGGACTATAAGTCTCTTAATCTATTAATGTAGATAACATATATTAAATGTTAATGTTGTAATTTATGTTTGGCTTCTTTGTTTAGACTTAGGAGGGTCTAGTTCAATAGACTATGAAACCAACAAATTGTTAATCATTATAAATGATGTAACTTAATTTATAAAGCAGTAGGAAGCTAAGGTAAACACAACAATATGAACATTGAATTATAAGATGTAGTGGCTAAGATCACTTTTAAAAATGATATCAAGGACCATAAAAAGTAAAGGAGAGCACTATTTATATATGCATTCAAGTAGAAAAGCTAACTTTATAGCACTATTGATATGTGACCCTGATTGTCTCCTTTCTCTTTTCCTTTGTAAACATAGTGCAATGTTGCTCAGTTGTTGTATTCCAAATCATTGTATGATTACTTTCTATGATAATCATTTTTAATAGGCTGGTGAAAATGTTTTATGACATTGTATATGTTATATATCAATCTTGTTTAGTGAATAAACCATAAAATGCATGTCACAACTTACATAGTCAGCAATGTCAGGATTAGCACTGGCTTTAATAAGAAGTTGAACACATTCATTATTGCCTTTCTCAGATGCAATGTACAAAGCAGTTTGGCCATTCTATGTATATGTAAATGGACAAATAAACAAATGAATGTTAGTATAAATGACATAAAAGTGATTGAATAAAATGCAGAATGTTTCCTTCCAAAATAGAAAATTATGAAGAAAATGTTTTAGGACATTGTATATGTTATATACCATTCTTTTTAGTGAATAAACCATAAAATGCATGTCACAACTTACATAATCAGCAATGTCAGGGTTAGCACTGGCTTTAATAAGAAGCTGAACACATTCATTATTGTCTTTCTCAGCTGCAATGTACAGAGCAGTTTGGCCATCCTGTGTATACGTAAAAGGACAAATAACAAATGATTTTAGCATAAATGACATAAAAGTGATTGAATAAAATGCAGAATGTTCCTTCTAACTATTAACAATCATGAAGTCATAACTACTGTCTGACAAATATTCATGAATCTGTTATCATGTACTCATGAACCGTTATGGGATATATACCACTCATTAGAATTTTAGGGAAATAGTCTTTAATGGACTGAACTCTCAGACATTGTTATTACAGTTAAGTGGATTGTGGTCTAAATGAGTCGGTCTTTTTACTTGGGCTATCATGTGCTTACATATTGATCCTAACTAAGTCAAACTAAGTCATACTAATCAACTTAGGCCTCAAATACATTATAATTCAACACACACTATACTGTACTACACATGTATTGTATTTGAGATGTGACATTAACAAGACTTGTGTCTGTTTGCCATTGGGTTTGTTTTACATCACAACACCTGTATCTACAATAACCCTCATTGTTGTACATATATACTTAACATTATCAATTACAAGTCAGCATACGTCATTTCCAATGTTAACAACAGCTCCTCTGGATAGAGCATCCTTAGTACCATCCAATTGTCCTTCTCTTAAAGATTTTAACAGTAAAGTGTCCTAAATAGAAAAGATAAAATTTCTTACTTTAGAATACTCTTCTGAATTTTGAAGTGTACATACATTTGTATAGAACACTTATACTTAGTGCATGTATGAACTTCAAAATGTGCAAATACCTTGCTACATTAATAAATATTATTTTACCAAATTGTTCTTTTACTACCCAAACAACATTGACTAATAATTCCTGTACTTGTATGATTTAAATGAATATATATATATATATATATATATATATATATATGCATATTTGTATATTGCAAATGCTATAATTACATAAAATTTACATCATAATAAGTATTACAAATAGAAAGCAAGTTAAAAAGAGATTCACTACATATATACATATGTGTACAAACTACTAACATTATGACTTACAGTTTTTACAGCTTCTAAATTGTTGGCATTAGCTTTAACTAACATCTTTATAATAACATCATTTTCAGTCCAATATGCTGCATGAAGTGCTGTACGACCATACTACATGATATAATAATATAAAATGATGTGATATGAGTCAAAGTAAAACATGGATATAAAGATCAAACCCTAAGTATTGGATATCTCACTGTCAAGTATTTTATAATCTACACCATTGGTCCAAAATACTCTCACTTATGCAAATGTGAAACACATACTCATGGACATATCATATGACACTAGTCAAGAATAACTAGTCAAGACTATCTGTTGATAATAGCTAGCAAATACTGTATGATGGGCATATTTTAAGGGGAAACATTTTCATGAATAGCATAATTTCAGATATTTCACTGTAAATAACTAACTTATACATGAGCACACCCTTCCACTATGGCAAAATAATGATGGAATGTGGCTCCTTCACAGTTAAAGCCATAGCTTAAGATGTGAAGCTTGACCTAGAGTAGTTGCTGTTATTCCAGAAAATTATTTCAGTCTTCCACTGACACTGTTGTTGATTTGCAATTTTTGTAACTTTAGTCAATGTTTTGCTGTGAAGTCAGTATCTTTGAACAATAATTTTATAGGATGAAATTTTCAATTATAGTCTTGTTTTATCTGATATAAAGAAGCTTGTCAATGCAATAACAATATGTACAGTGACTTCATTGGTCTCATACACATCATACCAACTTGGATATGTTTGGACAAATATTTTGGTATTCATCCAATAGGTATTGGAAAAGCACAGGACTACTCAGCAGTACAGTCATCATGAAAATCACAAAACACTGTCATTAATCCACTGTCAATTATTTTCAATTCTCAATGGTTTGATGAGCAACATGCTGGCTCAAGTTATCAGTTTATGAAATGTCATGTACCTCAATGTGAGATACAGTTTCAATACTTATTGTATACATCATAATGCCTTCAATACATATAAAATAAAACAGTCTACTCAAAATACAAATTTATATTTTTCCCTTTGTATATATATATACACAAGAATCTGAGAATAGTTAAGTTCTTTAGGTCAACAGACTAAAGGTGTCATTATAATACCTAGAAATAATAATCATTTGGGTTGTAAAACCAAAACTGTCATGTTTATTAAAGACATAGAATGAATGTGTGATTTTACATGATTAATTCACATTCATCAAAGTATAGTGTCAATAACACATGTTTGATGTGTTATGTGTATTTTGTTAGAATTATAGACAGCTGTGATTACATTTGTATATGAATATGCCACTGACCTTGTCTGGAACATTCACTTTCACACCAGCATCTAGAAGGACTTGAACAACTTTATCATGACCTCTATAACATGATATATAGAGAACAGTTTTGCCAAACTATATAACAAAAAATCAAAATACATGTAATACTGAAACTAAATTATAAAGTCAACCATTAACCTTAGTCATCAATAAATACCATGCGATAAATATGTCAGAGGCAATGGGACATTCATACTCTAGTGTATGACAGAAGTATATAGGTGATTTATTAATATTTCTTAACAAAAAAATTAATTCTACAATATTAAAACAATAAATTTGTTACAATCATTGTCGTTCAAGTCTTCAGTAACACATGAAATTGATATAACATGAAATGATGTGTTTTTAAGACAACTCATAATAAATTTAACTGATTGTATAGATGTATCTAAACAAGGTTATTATCCATAATTAATGATCTCATTCACTTCTTGTTGACAATTGTTGTAAAAAAATTCATTGTCAGTTGGGCAATGACAGTATATGATAGTATAGGAATTTTTAAAATGTCAATCCTGTTGTGGTAAAATGCTTTTTATTGCCATTTCATGAATTTTTAGAATTTTTAATGTACTTGCTTGCATTGTTTTTATTTATCAGAAACAACATTTTATAATAATATTATCTTTTAAATGTGTGTATATATGTATGAGTAATTAACTGAAATAGTCAACAAACTGGTAGTCAAATACTCTAAATCCATCAAATCAAGATCAGGGCTCATTGTAAGATAGATAGACATTGACCACCGTCTATTTTCCTATTCATCAATAACAAAAAAATCAATTCAATGTTAACAAAATCTGCCTTTTGTAGAAGTTACTATCAAGTTCTGTGACAATCACTATTTTATAAGAAATAAACACGTTTTGAATTCTTTCATCAATGTATAATCAAGCAAGAGATATCAGTGCCAATGTATAGGGATGGCTCAAATTGTCCATTGAAATGTATTGTCAAAAAACACAAAATTATCTTACCCAAAACACATCAGTATGTCTCAATACTTGTCAGTCTTCCTCCCTAGGATTATGTCCATGTTGTGACTGATTTATAGGCTAAAGCAATGCTTCAAAGCATTACTGTAAATGTTGGTAAAATGCTGACTTGTTCATGTTTCTTCTTCTCTTCTGCTACTTATTCTTCTTTTGTCCATAACAAGAAGTCAAGAAGTAAATGATTTACCATCATTTTCACAGATGTAGCACAATTTGAAACAAACTATCCACTTTTGTATCTTACATTTTGAGTGCCTTCAAATGAAATCAAACATTTTTAGAAAATGTTTTTTTATTTGCTTGTGTATGATTTAATCACATGAAGTATCCAGCAGCCAATAGTTATTAGAACAAGCAAATAAAAATTTCCAAGAAGTTCATTAAATGCAGGGATAATGGTAGAAACATCTCAAACAATCCCAAAGTAGAATGGCAGTATGAAAATCCCAACATAGTTTCCACAATATCAATAGTGAAATATCTATTTTATTTCATAATAGTTGTTACAGGATCTTGAAGAAAACACTCCCATAAGAATTCAACTAAAAGTTAGTCAACACAGCAAAAAATATAACATAAGTTTGTGTTCATATACTTTTATGTGGCTGTTATATAAGGATGTCCATACTGTCATTTCTACTTTAGGTTTGCTCAACCACCATCCCTACATTATATAATTTTTCCAAAATTTAATTTGTTTGTTTCCTTTACTTTTATTTAAATTATCAATTAGCTAAAATATATTCATACTTAATGAATATTTGTCTATAATTATAGAATGGATGAGTGTCTCAGATATACCATACAACAAATCATTGCTCTACAACTTATAATACCTATTAAATAATGTATCCATCAGAAAGTAGAATTTATGAATGGATGTATAATCATACCAGAAAAAACAAACAAGAAATACCTAATTGAACTGGTAATGTGCTATAAATATACATGATCGCCAAAAGAAAAACAAATCTGATCTCCTTAAAAACACTTCTATAGATTACTGACAAAACTTAAAGTTGACACCACTTAGAATTCTAAGTCCTCGTTGTAAAACAGAATTGAACTATATTTCCTTGTGAATATGATCATAACTCATAAAGATGGCATCTCCCACAGGGGCTACATTCAAGTTCTATGTAAATTATTACTTTCATTACTAAAAGTGCTCAAAATAAGACTTAAAAATGGATACTTCATGTGAAAACATAACTTGCAGTGTAAACATAGCCTTCAAAAGTCCCCAACTTTATAGTTATTATGGTCTAAAAAGATCAATGAAGGAAGAATATCATGCCATCCCTACATAGGTGATGCTTCTATCTGTCTGAATAAAGAGAGCCACAATTTCAACAACTATTCATCTGTCTTCATCAGGACAAATGATGGAACAAGTAACAAAATTAAAAATAGGAATAAGCAAGGAACGATAAGGGTATGATAAATAAAGAAAATAGTAGCAAAAGGGATTATAGTTCCATGTTAAACATTAGCAGAGATAATTACTTAACAAAGAAATTTATATACACAATAAATAACTATTACTAAAACTAGAGGTAGAAAAGCAAATATAAATTACAAGACAGAGATAGAAAACACTTCATGAGGCGTGGGTAAAACATATGCAGACATGAATCAATAAAAATTGCTTTGAATGACCTGACTGACACAAACTGCCAAACATAACTAAAATTATTAACACTGAGGCTCAAAAAATTATTTACGTTTAGAATATTCTACCAAAAAAACACAGAGGACTTTATATCATTTCACCTATAAAATATCAATACTTCCAATGACTCTCTCATTATATAATTCAAAGGACAACTACAATAACCAATATTACATCTGTCAGATGATTATTTCATTTGACAAACAGTAGCTTTTTAACATTCTGTACATCATATTTGGTATATTCTTAAAAGACAATAGTTCAAACTTTATTATAATAGTAAACCAATTAATGTCTATTTTTAGTGAAAAGAAGTTAAATTTTGCCTTCAATTATGCAGCCTTTCTCATATAACGTATGTACATGAACACTTACTTTGTTGACAAGGTCTAGATTGGCTCCTTTCTGTGTTAAAATCAAAACAACATCTTTGTGTCCATTCCTTGCTGCTAACATGACTGGAGTAGATCCCTCCTAAATATATGATAATAACCACATTAACATGAACCCAAACATTATATCATAACATCAAATAATTATTTCTACCAATACTGCTATATACAAGCACATTAGTAATATTATAAATACAAAATATTATATTTAGTCAAACAGGATATAACTGAAAAATTACTCTCAACAATTGACATAACATTACAAATATAAATTGGACTCTTCACAGTAGTCTGTGACAATAGTAACAAATTATTTTAAGTAACACAGAGGAAAAGCAATTATAGATTAATTGTACAAGCTTAAATAATCATACATCTTCCACTATTACCAGCCAACAAGATATTGATAATAAATTGTTAGCATGCAAAGTAATACAACAAAATCATTTAGTAATAGACATGTTTAAACAAAATATGACTCAAATCACTCTCAACAATTAACAAAATATTATAAATATAAAGTCAAAACTGTGACAATAATTAATAAAAGAGGAAAAGGTCTTCACAATTAGGGCATAACATATCTTACAACAATTGTCAATGCTATGAAAATATGATTATAATTAATTAATGCATAAAAATGGCTTCTCACACAAAGGCGACTTCAAAGGTCAATATAAACTCTTGTTATTGTTAAAGCAATCAAAAAATGCACTAAAGTGCTTAACCTCGCTGTGGTGCTCAGTGTAAATCTATACTGCAGAGTGCATGTAACATGTACATTTAAGATTGGACAAGGTGTGGTCAAATTATTGATAGGATCACGTGATGGACATTACAAACTGTTGTTTGATGACTCAGCATTTCTCTTCAATCAAAGGGAAAAAGCTTTGTCGTTTACTGGGTACTTTGCACTCTGATTGACATGTCTGTGAAGCTGTAACTGAGTAAGTAATAGTATCATTCAATTTCCAAGCAAGATTAAGTGCTAGATTCATGATGAATGTTTCTCTGAGCCTTTACATGACTCTTTAAAATGTTTCAATATTTCATATACAAAATTTATTGTAACTTGAAAATGAAGCATTCTTTGGAAACGTCCTGTTGTATAAATATAAATCGATATATTATCTATTAGTAGCAGTTTTTCAGTGCTTTGAGATGTTCCTGAATGCGTTACTTCGCTCCAAGTCCACAAAACACTTTTCAGACCTTTTATAACGATTGCTTCAACCAACGGCCTTCTGTCTTGCTGTTCTGTATTGCTCTAAGATTCTCTACAGCATACTAAAAAATCTCCACGTTAAGTTTTTTACTTTTCGAGAAACGTCACTTGACCTCTGCAGCCTGAAAATTCTTTTGCGAGTTTTAAGCTTTCGTTTTCTTTGACGATGTTCTTGACACTACTGTTGTAAAGTCCACACGTTTTTCTATTCATTGCTAAACGTTGGTAGCTGCTAACGCTTTGGTTGCCAAGTTATAGCAGTTCAAAAAAAAACCCGGTAACAGACACACACACTGACAGACTACAGTACCCTTGCTATACGCCCACGCACAGCGAGGTTAATAACACATAAAGGCAGATACATTACATAAAAACATGAAAGGCACTAAAGTGCCGAACCTCGCTGCAGTTTCTAAGTTATTTGTAAATGCTATGCCAGCTTAGGCCCAGCTATGATGTTACTAGGTAGCATTACAAAAAAATTAATAATATTCAAATTATTGATGGATCACGTGATCAGTGGCGTAGCTAGGGATGTGTGATTGGTAGGGCAAGGAGGGTGATTGGCGGGCGAAGCGCGCCGAAAATTTTTTGAGTAATTAATTCATTAGAAGGCGTGGCTACACGTCTTAATTAAAGATAAATATTATATATGCCAGTACAATTCTACGGTTAACACTACCAATACGGCTGAATTCTTCCACCACTTCTTCCAAAGATATGTTCTTAGATAAGTCTTTTTCAATTGACAAGATGGCAAGGTTAGAAGTCTATCATTTGACATTGTGGATCTCAGGTATGTTTTTATCCTCTTAAGGGCTGAAAAACTCCGTTGACACTCTGCAGTACTTAACTGCAATTGTCTGTGTAATTTGTAATAGTTTCAATAGAGAAGGAAAAGCAGCCTTTAACTGATAAACTTCATGGATAACATAATTAAGGCTAGTCATATCCTTGTCTTTGAGGGCTCGCTTTGCCAAGACTGTCTCCATCGCAATGGTATCAAGACAAGAAAGAAGTTTTCCCGAAAAATTTCTTGAGGGAAAAGTTATGCTTCTTGGCCGAACAGGTGAGAAAGCTGGGCCTTGTGCAACGTCGCATGGTACCTGGCTCTCACATGATGTGGAAGGTGATGAAGAGGATGGTGAGCTGGCACTGGGAGAACCCGGAGAAGAACATTCGCGAGTACGAGAAGATTGGACTGATTGGCTACAATTGTAAAATGTCAGCTACCTCGACATGTTGACTCAGTTGATTAGGTGGGACATGCCACACCCTTAGTTCTACTTAATTTATTACTAATTATATTATCATTAATGAGCATGAATATAATTAAATACAATATCGATTGCTAGGGCCTATAAAGCTATTGGTAGGGCCCGGGCTTGGCTACGCCACTGCACGTGATGCACATTACAAACTGTTGTTTGATGACTCAGCATTTCTCTTTAATCAAAGGGAAAAAAGAGCTTTGTCGTTTACTGGGTACCTTGCACTCTGATTGACATGTCTGTGAAGCTGTAACTGAGTAAATAATAGTATAATTCAATTTCCAAGCAAGATTAAGTGCTAGATTCGTGATGAACGTTTCTCTGAGCCTTTACATGACGCTTTAAAAACCTTCAACATTTCATATACAAAATTATTGTAACTTGAAAATGAAGCATTCTTTGGAAACGTCCCGTAGTACAAATATAAATCAATATATTATCTATTAGTAGCAGTTTCCTGAATGCGTTACTTCGCTCCAAGTCCACAAAACACTTTTCAGAACTTTTCTAACGATTGCTTCGACCAACGGCCTTCTGTTTTGCTGATCCGTATTCATCTAAGATTCTCTACTGCATACTAAAAAATCTCCACATTAATTTTTTTACTTTTCGAGAAACGGCACTTTGACTGTGGAGCCTGAAAATTCTTTTACGAGTTTTAAGCTTTTGTTTTCCTTGACGATGTTCTTGATACTACTGTTGTAAAGTCCACATGTTTTTCTATTTGTTGCTAAACGTTGGTAGCTGCTAATGCTTCGCTTGCCAAGTTATAGTAGTTCAAAAGTAGCAGGCAGTGCAGACACACACACACACACACACACACACACACACACACTGACAGACTACAGTACCCTCGCTTTGAGCCCACACAAAGCGAGGTTAATAACCTCTTGCATAAAATATAATCATTCAATACTTATATAATAGGTGTGGAAAACAATAGAGTAAAAAATGTCAATGGAATATTAAATACCTTTAGGATTCATATTACATTATATCACACTTATCGACTATTAAATTGTAAAGGACACATTCAAATGACAAGTACAATTGATGTGTAGAAAGAAAATAAAAGAGTAAATAAATGTCCATTCAAAACACTTAGGACTTATATTACATCATATCACACTTACCAACTATTAAATTGTAGAGGACACATTCAGATGACAAGTAATTACAGCACAAATGATGTGTAAAAGTAAAACAATAGAGTAAATAAATGTCAACTTCACATTTAATACACTTAGAAGTTATATTACATTATATCGGACTTACCAACTATTAAATTGTAGAGGACGCATTCAGATGACAAGTAATTACAACACAATTGATGTGTAAAAAGAAAACAATAGAGTAAATAAATGTCAACTTCACATTTAACACACTTAGGATTTATATTACATTATATCAGACTTACAAACTATTAAATTGTATAGGACGCATTGAGATGACAAGTAATTACAGCATAATTTATGTGTAAAAAGAAAACAATAGAGTAAATAAATGTCAACATCAAATTTAATACACTTAGGACTTATATTACATTATATTACACTTACCCGCTATTAAATTGTAGAGGACACATTCAGATGACAAGTAATTACAGCACAATTGATGTGTAAAAAGAAAACAATAGAGTAAAAATGCCAACATCACAATTAATACACTTAGGACCTATATTACATTATATCACACTTACGTCCTATTAAATTGTAGAGGACACATTTGGATGACAAGTAAATACAGCACAATTGTTGTAGACAAAGAAAACAATAGAGTAAATAAATGTCAACGTCAAATTCAATACATTTAGAGCTTATATTACATTAAATCACACTTACTTGCTATTAAATTGTAGAGGACAAATTCAGATGACAAAGTATATCAGCACAATTGATGTGTAAAAAGAAAACAATAGAGTAAATAAATGTCAACTTCACATTTAACACACTTAGGACTTATATTGCATTATATCACACTTACTGGCTATTAAATTGTAGAGGACACATTCAGATGACAAGTAATTACAGCACAATTTATGTGTAAAAAGAAAACAATAGAGTAAAAAATGTCAACATCACAATTAATACACTTAGGACTTATATTACATTATATCACACTTACCTGCTATTAAATTGTAGAGGACCAATTCAGATGACAAGTAATTACAGCACAATTGATGTAGAAAAAGAAAACAATAGAGTAAATAAATGACAACTACACATTTAATACACTTAGAACTTATATTACATTAAATCACACTTACTTGCTATTAAATTGTAGAGGACACATTCAGATGACAAGTAATAACAGCACAATTGATGTGTAAAAAGAAAACAATAGAGTAAATAAATGTCAACTTCACATTTAACACACTTAGGATTTATATTACATTATATCAGACTTACCAACTATTAAATTGTAGAGGATGTGTTCAGATGACAAGTAATTACAGCACAATTGATGTAGAAAAAGAAAACAATAGAGTAAATAAATGTCAACTTCACATTTAACACACTTGGGATTTATATTACATTATATCACACTTACTTTCTATTAAATTGTAGAGGATGCATTCAGATGACAAGTAATAACAGCACGATTGATGTGTAAAAAGAAAACAATAGAGTAAATAAATGTCAACTTCACATACAATACACTTAGGATTTATATTACATTATATCATACTTACTTTCTATTAAATTGTAGAGGACACATTCAGATGACAAGTAATAACAGCATAATTGAGGTATAAAAAGAAAACAATAGAGTAAATAAATGTCAACTTCACATTCAATACATTTAGGACTTATATTGCATTATATCATACTTACAAACTATTAAAATGTAGAGGACACATTCAGATGACAAGTATTAACAGCATAATTGATGTGTAAAAGAAAACAATAGAGTAAAAAAATGTCAACTTCACATTCAAAACACTTAGGACTTATATTGCATTATATCACACTTACCAACTATTAGATTGTAGAGGACACGTTCAGATGACAAGTAATTACAGCACAATTTATGTGTAAAAAGAAAACAATAGAGTAAAAAAATATCAACATCACAATTAATACACTTAGGACTTATATTACATTATATCACACTTACTTTCTATTAAATTGTAGAGGACACATTCAGATGACAAGTTAATACAGCACAATTGATGTGTAAAAAGAAAACAATAGAGTAAATAAATGTCAACTTCACTTTTAACACACTTAGGATTTATATTACATTATATCACACTTACTTTCTATTAAATTGTAGAGGACACATTCAGATGACAAGTAATTATAGCACAATTGATGTAGAAAAAGAAAACAATAGAGTAAATAAATGTCAACTTCACATTTAATACACTTAGAACTTATATTACATTATATCACACTTACTTGCTATTAAATTGTAGAGGACACATTCAGTTGACAAGTAATTACAGCACAATTCATGTGTAAAAAGAAAACAATAGAGTGAATAAATGTCAACGTCAAATTTAATACACTTAGGACTTATATTACATTATATCACACTTACCCGCTATTAAATTGTAGAGGACACATTCAGATGACAAGTAATTACAGCACAATTGATGTAGAAAAAGAAAACAATAGAGTAAATAAATGTCAACTTCACATTTAATACACTTAGAATTTATATTACATTATATCAGACTTACCAACTATTAAATTGTAGAGGACGAGTTCAGATGACAAGTAATTACAGCACGATTGATGTGTAAAAAGAAAACAATAGAGTAAATAAATGTCAACTTCACATACAATACACTTAGGATTTATATTACATTATATCATACTTACTTTCTATTAAATTGTAGAGGACACATTCAGATGACAAGTAATAACAGCACAATTGAGGTATAAAAAGAAAACAATAGAGTAAATAAATGTCAACTTCACATTCAATACATTTAGGACTTATATTGCATTATATCATACTTACAAACTATTAAAATGTAGAGGACACATTCAGATGACAAGTATTAACAGCATAATTGATGTGTAAAAGAAAACAATAGAGTAAAAAAATGTCAACTTCACATTCAAAACACTTAGGACTTATATTGCATTATATCACACTTACCAACTATTAGATTGTAGAGGACACGTTCAGATGACAAGTAATTACAGCACAATTTATGTGTAAAAAGAAAACAATAGAGTAAAAAAATATCAACATCACAATTAATACACTTAGGACTTATATTACATTATATCACACTTACGTCCTATTAAATTGTAGAGGACACATTTGGATGACAAGTTAATACAGCACAATTGATGTAGAAAAAGAAAACAATAGAGTAAATAAATGTCAACATCACATTTAATACACTTAGGACTTATATTACATTACATCACACTTACTTCCTATTAAATTGTAGAGGACACATTCAGATGACAAGTAATTATAGCACAATTGATGTAGAAAAAGAAAACAATAGAGTAAATAAATGTCAACTTCACATTTAATACACTTAGAACTTATATTACATTATATCACACTTACTTGCTATTAAATTGTAGAGGACACATTCAGTTGACAAGTAATTACAGCACAATTGATGTAGAAAAAGAAAACAATAGAGTAAATAAATGTCAACGTCAAATTTAATACACTTAGTACTTATATTACATTATATCACACTTACCCGCTATTAAATTGTAGAGGACACATTCAGATGACAAGTAATTACAGCACAATTGATGTAGAAAAAGAAAACAATAGAGTAAATAAATGTCAACTTCACATTTAATACACTTAGAATTTATATTACATTATATCACACTTACCCGCTATTAAATTGTAAAGGACACATTCAGATGACAAGTAATTACAGCACAATTGATGTGTAAAAAGAAAACAATAGAGTAAATAAATGTCAACTTCACATTCAATACATTTAGGACTTATAATGCATTATATCACACTTACTTGCTATTAAATTGTAGAGGACACATTCAGATGACAAGTAATAACAGCACAATTGATGTAAAAAAAGAAAACAATAGAGTATATAAATGTCAACTTTACATTCAATACATTTAGGACTTATATTACATTATATCATACTTACAAACTATTAAATTGTAGAGGACACATTCAGATGACGAGTAATAACAGCACAATTGATATGTAAAAAGAAAACAATAGAGAAAAAAAATTCCAATTTAACATTCAATACACTTAGGACTTATATTACATTATATCACACTTACCAGCTATTAAATTGTAGAGGACACATTCAGATGACAAGTAATTACAGCACAATTGATGTGTAAAAAGAAAACAATAGAGTGAATAAATGTCAACATCACATTCAATACGCTTAGGATTTATATTACATTATATCACACTTACCCGCTATTAAATTGTAGAGGACACATTCAGATGACAAGTAATTACAGAACAATTGATGCGTAAAATAAAAAACAATAGAGTAAAAAATGTCAACATCACAATTAATACACTTAGAACTTATATTATATTAAATCACACTTACTGGCTATTAAATTGTAGAGGACACATTCAGATGACAAGTAATAACAGCACAATTGATGTAGAAAAAGAAAACAATAGAGTAAATAAATGTCAACTTTACATTCAATACATTTAGGACTTATATTACATTATATCATACTTACAAACTATTAAATTGTAGAGGATGTGTTCAGATGACAAGTAATTACAGCACAATTGATGTAGAAAAAGAAAACAATAGAGTAAATAAATGTCAACATCACATTGAATACACTTAGGATTTATATTACATTATATAACACTTACCCGCTATTAAATTGTAGAGGACATATTCAGATGACAAGTAATTATAGCACAATTGATGTAGAAAAAAAAATAAAAAAATTGAGTAAATAAATGTCAACTTCACATTTAATACACTTAGAACTTATATTACATTAAATCACACTTACTGGCTATTAAATTGTAGAGGACACATTCAGATGACAAGTAATTACAGCACAATTGATGTGTAAAAAGAAAACAATAGAGTGAATAAATGTCAACATCACATTCAATACACTTAGGATTTATATTACATTATATCACACTTACCCGCTATTAAATTGTAGAGGACACATTCAGATGATAAGTAATTATAGCACAATTGATGTAGAAAAAAAAATAAAACAATAGAGTAAATAAATGTCAAATTCACATTTAATACACTTAGAACTTATATTATATTAAATCACACTTACTGGCTATTAAATTGTAGAGGACACATTCAGATGACAAGTAATAACAGCACAATTGACATGTAAAAAGAAAACAATAGAGTAAATAATGTCAATTTCACATTCAATACACTTAGGACTTATATTACATTATATCACACTTACTGGCTATTAAATTGTAGAGGACACATTCAGTTGACAAGTAATTACAGAACAATTGATGCGTAAAATAAAAAACAATAGAGTAAAAAATGTCAACATCACAATTAATACACTTAGGGCTTATATTACATTATATCACACTTACTGGCTATTAAATTGTAGAGGACACATTCAGATGACAAGTAATTACAGCACAATTGATGTGTAAAAAGAAAACAATAGAGTAAAAAATTGTCAACGTCACATTCGATATACTTTAACTATTATATATAGGTTGCATGTAGCAAACTTAGTGTGATGTGAATGTAAACATAACATCGGTTTGATTACTGATATACTACTAGCTACATAAACTGTACTACATCAGTAATCAAAACAGTGTTATCTCTACATTTAATTTCATATTAAGTTTGTTATATGTAACCTGTATAACAATATATTGCTTAAATCAACAAATCAGTTTTTACAGTGTGTACTTACACCAATGCTACCTCCTGCATCATATATTTTTACGGTCAAGTACAATTGTCTCGTATCATTATAATGTTGATGCTATGTCTTGTCTAATAGTTACTAGCCATTAACATGACTTGAATATTACACTTCATTCTCATGATCCAAATTACCTTAATAACAATATTGATATCAGCATTTTGGTTGACTAATATTTCAACAATATCTGCATGTCCTTTGTAACTTGCATAATGAAGGGCTGCCCATCCTTCCTATTACATATAACATACAAATAATCAATTGTAAATTAAAACATTCACTCTACAATAACAGTATATACACATCTTATCTCTTCACTTTGTCATTATCATTATAACATATTACTAATATATCTTGTGTAAATGTAAGTCATGTTGTACAAGAAGGACATGACTACATCTATTACAAATAATTAAGCCTTCATACTTGAATAACTGTTTTAACACTAATTTTTGGAAGATGGATTAAATTTTATACAGTGGAGTGTGATATGAGGGACTGGTATATAACATGTAAACAGAAAAACATATTAGAACATACTATTATCTCAACGGTCCAACTGAAAGAAATACGTAGTTACTTATGTTGCTTAGCATATTAACTATCATCATCTTTGTACTTCCATATGACTCTTTGATTACATTATTCACAAGTCTACTACAATAATGAGCATTAGCTTTGTCTGACAGATATTGTATCCCTTTCTCCTTACAATATTCATTATATTTAGTATATTCTTAAAAGACAATATTTCAGACTTTATTATAATAGTATAACAAATAGTGCTGCTTTTAGAAAAAGAAGTAACATTTTAACTTGACTTATACACCTTTTATCATATAACATATGTACATAAACACTTACTTTGTTCACAACATTTGGATTGGCTCCTTTCTGTGTTAAAATCAAAACAACATCTTTGTGTCCATTCATTGCTGCTAACATGACTGGAGTACATCCATCCTAAATATATTATAATAACTACATTAACATGAATCAAAAGAATATATATTAACATCTGTTCATTATTGATACCAACACAGCTATACATAGTAAAGCATTAACATTATAAATCTAGACAATATTACATATAGTTAAACAAAATATGACTCAAATCATTCTCAACATTGACAAAACATTATAAATATAAATTCAATATGGTGACAATAATAAATAAATATTTTTGTGGCACAGAGGAAAAACGTATTCACAATTAGGGCATAACACATGTACAACAATCATCAATGCTACATGTTCTTATAATATAACAAATAAACAAAGAACTCCCTCTACACACACTTGGGTTAATTTATTTGCACAAAGTTAAATAATAATGAACCATTTACATTTTATTCAATACACATACAACTTATACAACAATATATCACACCTAGCAACTATTATATTACCTGTCATATTCAATGCAATTAAAATTTATATTACATTATATCATACTTACTAGCTATTAAATTGTAAAGGACACATTCAGATGACAAGTAATTACAGCACAATAGACGTGTAAAAAGAAAACAATAGAGTAAATAAATGTCAATTTAGCATTCAATACACTTAGAACTTATATTACATTATATCACACTTACTTGCTATTAAATTGTAAAGGACACATTCAGATGACAAGTAATTACAGCATAATTGATGTGTTAAAGAAAACAATAGAGTAAATAAATGTCAACTTCACATTCAATACACTTAGGACTTATATTGCATTATATCGGACTTACTTGCTGATAAATTGTAGAGGACACATTCAGATGACAAGTAATAACAGCACAATTGATGTATAAAAAGAAAACAATAAAGTAAATAAATGTCAATGTCACATTCAATACACTTAGAACTTATATTACATTATATGAAACTTACTTCCTATTAAATTGTAGAGGACACATTCAGATGACAAGTAATTACAGCATAATTGATGTGTAAAAGAAAACAATAGAGTAAAAAAATGTCAACTTCACATTCAAAACACTTAGGACTTATATTGCATTATATCAGACTTACTTGCTGATAAATTGTAGAGAATACATTCAGATGACAAGTAATAACAGAACAATTGATGTGTAAAAAGATGTCAACTTCACATTCAATACACTTACAACTTATATTACATTATATCGCACTTACTGGCTATTAAATTGTAAAGGACACATTCAGATAACAAGTAATTACAGCACAATTGACGTGTAAAAAGAAAACAATAGAGTAAATAAATGTCAACTTCACATTCAATACACTTAGGACTTATATTGCATTATATCACACTTACTTGCTATTAAATTGTAGAGGACACAATCAGATGACAAGTAATTACAGTACAATTGATGTATAAAAAGAAAACAATATAGTAAATAAATGTCAACTTCACATTCAATACATTTAAGAGTTATATTACATTATATCATACTTACCAACTATTAAATTGTAGAAGACACATTCAGATGACAAGTAATAACAGCACAATTGATGTGTAAAAAGAAAACAATAGAGTAAATAAATGTCAACATCACATTTAATACACTTAGGATTCATATTACATTATATCATACTTACAAACTATTAAATTGTAGAGGACACATTCAGATAACAAGTAATTACAGCACAATTGATGTGTAAAAAGAAAACAATAGAGTAAATAAATGTCAACTTCACATTCAATACACTTAGGACTTATATTATATCACACTTACATGCTATTAAATTGTAAAGGACACATTCAGATGACAAGTAATTACAGCACAATTGATGTGTAAAAAGAAAACAATAGAGTAAATAAATGTCAACATCACATTCAAAACACTTAGGACTTATATTACATTACATCACACTTACTGGCTATTAAATTGTAGAGGATGCATTCAGATGACAAGTAATTATAGCACAATTGATGTGTAAAAAGAAAACAATAGAGTAAATAATGTCAACTTCACATTCAATACACTTAGGACTTATAATGCATTATATCACACTTACTTCCTATTAAATTGTAGAGGACATATTCAGATGACAAGTAATTACAGCATAATTGATGTATAAAAAGAAAACAATAGAGGAAATAAATGTCAACTTCACATTCAATACACTTAGGACTTATATTGCATTATATCATACTTACAAACTATTAAAATGTAGAGGACATATTCAGATGACAAGTAATTACAGCATAATTGATGTATAAAAAGAAAACAATAGAGGAAATAAATGTCAACTTCACATTCAATACACTTAGGACTTATATTGCATTATATCAGACTTACTTGCTGATAAATTGTAGAGGACACATTCAGATGACAAGTAATAACAGCACAATTGATGTATAAAAAGAAAACAATAAAGTAAATAAATGTCAATGTCACATTCAATACACTTAGAACTTATATTACATTATATGAAACTTACTTCCTATTAAATTGTAGAGGACACATTCAGATGACAAGTAATTACAGCATAATTGATGTGTAAAAGAAAACAATAGAGTAAAAAAATGTCAACTTCACATTCAAAACACTTAGGACTTATATTGCATTATATCAGACTTACTTGCTGATAAATTGTAGAGAATACATTCAGATGACAAGTAATAACAGAACAATTCATGTGTAAAAAGATGTCAACTTCACATTCAATACACTTACAACTTATATTACATTATATCACACTTACTGGCTATTAAATTGTAAAGGACACATTCAGATAACAAGTAATTACAGCACAATTGACGTGTAAAAAGAAAACAATAGAGTAAATAAATGTCAACTTCACATTCAATACACTTAGGACTTATATTGCATTATATCCCACTTACTTCCTATTAAATTGTAGAGGACATATTCAGATGACAAGTAATTACAGCATAATTGATGTATAAAAAGAAAACAATAGAGGAAATAAATGTCAACTTCACATTCAATACACTTAGGACTTATATTGCATTATATCAGACTTACTTGCTGATAAATTGTAGAGGACACATTCAGATGACAAGTAATAACAGCACAATTGATGTATAAAAAGAAAACAATAAAGTAAATAAATGTCAATGTCACATTCAATACACTTAGAACTTATATTACATTATATGAAACTTACTTCCTATTAAATTGTAGAGGACACATTCAGATGACAAGTAATTACAGCATAATTGATGTGTAAAAGAAAACAATAGAGTAAAAAAATGTCAACTTCACATTCAAAACACTTAGGACTTATATTGCATTATATCAGACTTACTTGCTGATAAATTGTAGAGAATACATTCAGATGACAAGTAATAACAGAACAATTCATGTGTAAAAAGATGTCAACTTCACATTCAATACACTTACAACTTATATTACATTATATCACACTTACTGGCTATTAAATTGTAAAGGACACATTCAGATAACAAGTAATTACAGCACAATTGACGTGTAAAAAGAAAACAATAGAGTAAATAAATGTCAACTTCACATTCAATACACTTAGGACTTATATTGCATTATATCCCACTTACTTGCTATTAAATTGTAGAGGACACAATCAGATGACAAGTAATTACAGTACAATTGATGTATAAAAAGAAAACAATATAGTAAATAAATGTCAACTTCACATTCAATACATTTAAGAGTTATATTACATTATATCATACTTACCAACTATTAAATTGTAGAAGACACATTCAGATGACAAGTAATAACAGCACAATTGATGTGTAAAAAGAAAACAATAGAGTAAATAAATGTCAACATCACATTTAATACACTTAGGATTCATATTACATTATATCATACTTACAAACTATTAAATTGTAGAGGACACATTCAGATAACAAGTAATTACAGCACAATTGATGTGTAAAAAGAAAACAATAGAGTAAATAAATGTCAACTTCACATTCAATACACTTAGGACTTATATTATATCACACTTACATGCTATTAAATTGTAAAGGACACATTCAGATGACAAGTAATTACAGCACAATTGATGTGTAAAAAGAAAACAATAGAGTAAATAAATGTCAACATCACATTCAAAACACTTAGGACTTATATTACATTACATCACACTTACTGGCTATTAAATTGTAGAGGATGCATTCAGATGACAAGTAATTATAGCACAATTGATGTGTAAAAAGAAAACAATAGAGTAAATAATGTCAACTTCACATTCAATACACTTAGGACTTATAATGCATTATATCACACTTACTTCCTATTAAATTGTAGAGGACATATTCAGATGACAAGTAATTACAGCATAATTGATGTATAAAAAGAAAACAATAGAGGAAATAAATGTCAACTTCACATTCAATACACTTACAACTTATATTACATTATATCACACTTACTGGCTATTAAATTGTAAAGGACACATTCAGATAACAAGTAATTACAGCACAATTGATGTGTAAAAAGAAAACAATAGAGTAAATAAATGTCAACTTCACATTCAATACACTTAGGACTTATATTGCATTATATCACACTTACTTGCTATTAAATTGTAGAGGACACATTCAGATGACAAGTAATTACAGCACAATTGATGTGTAAAAAGAAAACAATAGAGTAAATAAATGTCAACTTTACATTCAATACACTTAGGACTTATATTGCATTATATCACACTTACTGGCTATTAAATTATAGAAGACACATTTAGATGACAAGTAATTACAGCACAATGTCAATGTCACATTCGATATACTTTAACCATTATATATAGGTTGCATGTAGCAAACTTAGTGTGATGTGAATGTAAACATAACATTGGTTTGATTACTGATATACTACTAGCTACATAAACTGTACTACATCAGTAATCAAAACAGTGTTATCTCTACTTTTAATTTCATATTAAGTTTGTTATATGTAACCTGTATAACAATATATTGCTTAAATCAACAAATCAGTTTTTACAGTGTGTACTTACACCAATGCTACCTCCTGCATCATATATTTTTTTGGTCAGGTACAATTGTCTTGTTCATTATAATGTTGATTATATGTCTTGTCTAATAGTTACTAGCCATTAACATGACTTGAATATTACACTTCATTCTCATGATCCAAATTACCTTAATAACAATATTGATATCAGCATTTTGGTTGACTAATATTTCAACAATATCTGCATGTCCTTTGTAACTTGCATAATGAAGGGCTGCCCATCCTTCCTATTACATATAACATACAAATAATCAATTGTAAATTAAAACATTCACTCTACAATAATAGTATATACATATCTTATCACTTCACTTTGTCATTATCATTATAACATATTACTAATATATCTTGTGTAAATGTAAGTCATGTTGTACAAGAAGGACATGACTACATCTATTACAAATAATTAAGCCTTCATACTTGAATAACTGTTTTAACACTAATTTTTGGAAGATGGATTAAATTTTATACAGTGGAGTGTGATATGAGGGTCTGGTATACAACATGTAAACAGAAAAACATATTAGAACATACTATTATCTCAACGGTCCAACTGAAAGAAATACGTAGTTACTTATGTTGCTTAGCATATTAAGTATCATCATCTTTGCACTTCCATATGACTCTTTGATTACATTATTCACAAGTCTACTACAATAATGAGCATTAGCTTTGTCTGACAGATATTGTATCCCTTTCTCCTTACAATATTCATTATATTTAGTATATTCTTAAAAGACAATATTTCAGACTTTATTATAATAGTATAACAACTAGTGCCACTTTTAAAAAAAGAAGTAACATTTTAACTTGACTTATACACCTTTTATCATATAACATATGTACATAAACACTTACTTTGTTCACAACATTTGGATTGGCTCCTTTCTGTGTTAAAATCAAAACAACATCTTTGTGTCCATTCATTGCTGCTAACATGACTGGAGTACATCCATCCTAAATATATTATAATAACTACATTAACATGAATCAAAAGAATATATATTAACATCTGTTCATTATTGATACCAACACAGCTATACATAGTAAAGCATTAACATTATAAATCTAGACAATATTACATATAGTTAAACAAAATATGACTCAAATCATTCTCAACATTGACAAAACATTATAAATATAAATTCAATATGGTGACAATAATAAATAAATATTTTTGTGGCACAGAGGAAAAATGTATTCACAATTAGGGCATAATACATGTACAACAATCATCAATGCTACATGTTCTTATAATATAACAAATAAACAAAGAACTCCCTCTACACACACTTGGGTTAATTTATTTGCACAAAGTTAAATAATCATGAATCATTCTACATTTTATTCAATACACATACAACTTATACAACAATACATCACACCTAGCAACTATTACATTACCTGTCATATTCAATGCAAATAAAATTAATATTACATTATATCATACTTACTAGCTATTAAATTGTAAAGGACACATTCAGATGACACGTAATTACAGCAAATTGACGTGTAAAAAGAAAACAATAGAGAAAATAAATGTCAACTTCACATTCAATACACTTAGAACTTATATTACATTATATGACACATACCAACTATTAAATTGTAGAGGACACATTCAGATGACATGTAATTACAGCATAAGTTATGTGTAAAAAGAAAACAATAGAGTAAATAAATGTCAACTTCACATTCAATACACTTACAACTTATATTACATTATATGACACATACCAACTATTAAATTGTAGAGGATGCATTCAGATGACAAGTAATTATAGCACAATTGATGTGTAAAAAGAAAACAATAGAGTAAATAAATGTCAACTTCACATTCAATACACTTAGGACTTATATTGCATTATATCACACTTACTGGCTATTAAATTGTAGAGGACACATTCAGATGACAAGTAATTATAGCACAATTGATGTGTAAAAAGAAAACAATAGAGTAAAAAATTGTCAACGTCACATTCGATATACTTTAACTATTATATATAGGTTGCATGTAGCAAACTTAGTGTGATGTGAATGTAAACATAACATTGGTTTGATTACTGATATACTACTAGCTACATAAACTGTACTACATCAGTAATCAAAACAGTGTTATCTCTACTTTTAATTTCATATTAAGTTTGTTATATGTAACCTGTATAACAATATATTGCTTAAATCAACAAATCAGTTTTTACAGTGTGTACTTACACCAATGCTACCTCCTGCATCATATATTTTTATGGTCAGGTACAATTGTCTAGTATCATTATAATGTTGATGCTATGTCTTGTCTAATAGTTACTAGCCATTAACATGACTTGAATATTACACTTCATTCTCATGATCCAAATTACCTTAATAACAATATTGATATCAGCATTTTGGTTGACTAATATTTCAACGATATCTGCATGTCCTTTGTAACTTGCATAATGAAGGGCTGCCCATCCTTCCTATTACATATAACATACAAATAATCAATTGTAAATTAAAACATTCACTCTACAATAACAGTATATACATATCTTATCTCTTCACTTTGTCATTATCATTATAACAAGAAGGACATGACTACATCTATTACAAATAATTAAGCCTTCATACTTGAATAACTGTTTTAACACTAATTTTTGGAAGATGAATTAAATTTTATACAGTGGAGTGTGATATGAGGGACTGGTATATAACATGTAAACAGAAAAACATATTAGAACATACTATTATCTCAACGGTCCAACTGAAAGAAATACGTAGTTACTTATGTTGCTTAGCATATTAACTATCATCATCTTTGTACTTCCATATGACTCTTTGATTACATTATTCACAAGTCTACTACAATAATGAGCATTAGCTTTGTCTGACAGATATTGTATCCCTTTCTCCTTACAATATTCATTATATTTGGTATATTCTTAAAAGACAATATTTCAGACTTTATTATAATAGTATAACAACTAGTGCCACTTTTAAAAAAAGAAGTAACATTTTAACTTGACTTATACACCTTTTATCATATAACATACGTACATAAACACTTACTCTGTTCATAACATTTGGATTGGCTCCTTTCTGTATTAAAATCAAAACAACATCTTTGTGTCCATTCATTGCTGCTAACATGACTGGAGTACATCCATCCTAAATATATTATAATAACTACATTAACATGAATCAAAAGAATATATATTAACATCTGTTCATTATTGATACCAACACAGCTATACATAGTAAAGCATTAACATTACAAATCTAGACAATATTACATATAGTTAATTAAAATATGACTCAAATCATTCTCAACATTGACAAAACATTATAACTATAAATTCAATATGGTGACAATAATAAATAAATATTTTTGTGGCACAGAGGAAAAATGTATTCACAATTAGGGCATAATACATGTACAACAATCATCAATGCTACATGTTTTTACAATATAACAAATAAACAAGGAACTCCTTCTACACACACTTGGGTTAAATTATTTGTACAAAGTTAAATAATAATGAATCATTCTACATTTTAATCAATACACATAAAACTTATACAACAATATATCACACCTAGCAACTATTACATTACCTGTCATATTCAATACAACTAAAATTTATATTACATTATATAACACTTACTGGCTATTTAATTGTAAAGGACACATTCAGATGACAAGTAATAAAAGCACAATTGATGTGTAAAAGAAAACAAATGAGTAAATAAATGTCAACATAACATTTAATACACTTAGGATTTATACTACATTATATCATACTTACAAACTATTAAATTGTAGAGGACACATTCAGATGACAAGTAATTACAGCACAATAAATGAATAAAAAGAAAACAATAGAGTAAATAAATGTCAACTTCACATTCAATACACTTAGGACTTATATTACATTATATTACACTTACTTCCTATTAAATTGTAGAGGACACATTCAGATGACAAGTATTTACAGCACAATTGATGTGTAAAAAGAAAACAATAGAGTAAATAAATGTCAACTTCACATTCAATACACTTAAGACTTATATTACATTATATCAAACTTACTTCCTATTAAATTGTAGAGGACACATTCAGATGACAAGTAATAACAGCACAATTGATTTGTAAAAAGAAAACAATAGAGTAAATAAATACTGTAAGATGAGAAGTAATTACAGCACAATTGACATGTAAAAAAACAATAAAGTAAATAAATGTCAACTTCACATTCAATACACTTAGGACTTATATTGCATTATATCACACTTACATGCTATTATATTGTAGAGGACACATTCAGATGATAAGTAATAAAAGCACAATTGATGTGTAAAAGAAAACAAATGAGTAAATAAATGTCAACTTCACATTCAATACATTTAGGACTTATATTACATTAAATCACACTTACTTGCTATAAAATTGTAGAGGACACATTCAGATGACAAGTAATAACAGCACAAGAAATGAATAAAAAGAAAACAATAGAGTAAATAAATGTCAACTTCACATACAATACACTTAGGATTTATATTACATTATATCATACTTACAAACTATTAAATTGTAGAGGACACATTCAGATGACAAGTAATAACAGCACAATTGATATGTAAAAAGATAACAATAGAGAAAAAAAATTTCAATTTAACATTCAATACACTAAGGACTTATATTACATTAAATCACACTTACTTGCTATAAAATTGTAGAGGACAGATTCAGATGACAAGTAATTACAGCACAATAAATGAATAAAAAGAAAACAATAGAGTAAATAAATGTCAACTTCACATTCAATACACTTAGGACTTATATTACATTATATCACACTTACTTCCTATTAAATTGTAGAGGACACATTCAGATAACAAGTAATTACAGCACAATTGATGTGTAAAAAGAAAACAATAGAGTAAATAAATGTCAACTTCACATTCAATACACTTAAGACTTATATTACATTATATCAAACTTACTTCCTATTAAATTGTAGAGGACACATTCAGATGACAAGTAATAACAGCACAATTGATTTGTAAAAAGAAAACAATAGAGTAAATAAATACTGTAAGATGAGAAGTAATTACAGCACAATTGACATGTAAAAAAACAATAAAGTAAATAAATGTCAACTTCACATTCAATACACTTAGGACTTATATTGCATTATATCACACTTACATGCTATTATATTGTAGAGGACACATTCAGATGATAAGTAATAAAAGCACAATTGATGTGTAAAAGAAAACAAATGAGTAAATAAATGTCAACTTCACATTCAATACATTTAGGACTTATATTACATTAAATCACACTTACTTGCTATAAAATTGTAGAGGACACATTCAGATGACAAGTAATAACAGCACAAGAAATGAATAAAAAGAAAACAATAGAGTAAATAAATGTCAACTTCACATACAATACACTTAGGATTTATATTACATTATATCATACTTACAAACTATTAAATTGTAGAGGACACATTCAGATGACAAGTAATAACAGCACAATTGATATGTAAAAAGATAACAATAGAGAAAAAAAATTTCAATTTAACATTCAATACACTAAGGACTTATATTACATTAAATCACACTTACTTGCTATAAAATTGTAGAGGACAGATTCAGATGACAAGTAATTACAGCACAATAAATGAATAAAAAGAAAACAATAGAGTAAATAAATGTCAACTTCACATTCAATACACTTAGGACTTATATTACATTATATTACACTTACTTCCTATTAAATTGTAGAGGACACATTCAGATGACAAGTAATAAAAACACAATTGATGTGTAAAAGAAAACAAATGAGTAACTAAATGTCAACGTCAAATTTAATACACTTAGGACTTATATTACATTATATCACACTTACCCACTATTAAATTGTAGAGGACACATTCAGATGACAAGTAATAACAGCACAATTGTTGTAGAAAAAGAAAACAATAGAGTAAATAAATGTCAACTTCACATTCAATACATTTAGGACTTATATTGCATTATATCACACTTACTTTCTATTAAATTGTAGAGGATGCATTCAGATGACAAGTAATAACAGCACAATTGATGTGTAAAAAGAAAACAATAGAGTAAATAAATGTCAACTTCACATTTAACACACTTAGGACTTATATTGCATTATATCACACTTACCAACTATTAAAGTGTAGAGGACACATTCAGATGACAAGTAATTACAGCACAATTGACGTAGAAAAAGAAAACAATAGAGTAAATAAATGTCAACTTCACATTCAATACATTTAGGACTGATAATGCATTATATCACACTTACTTTCTATTAAATTGTAGAACACACATTCAGATGACAAGTAATAACAGCACAATTGATGTGTAAAAAGAAAACAATAGAGTAAATAAATGTCAACTTCACATTCAATACACTTAGGACTTATATTTCATTATATTACACTTACTTCCTATTAAATTGTAGAGGACACATTCAGATGAGAAGTATTTACAGCAAAATTGATGTGTAAAAAGAAAACAATAAAGTATATAAATGTCAACTTCACATTCAATACACTTAGGACTTATATTGCATTATATCACACCTACATGCTATTAAATTGTAGATGACACATTCAGATGACAAGTAATTACAGCACAATTGATGTAGAAAAAGAAAACAATAGAGTAAATAAATGTCAACTTCACATTCAATACACTTAGGACTTATATTACATTATATCACACTTACCCGCTATTAAATTGTAGAGGACACATTCAGATGACAAGTAATTACAGCACAATTGTTGTAGAAAAAGAAAACAATAGAGTAAATAAATGTCAACTTCACATTCAATATATTTAGGACTTATATTGCATTATATCACACTTACTTTCTATTAAATTGTAGAGGATGCATTCAGATGACAAGTAATAACAGCACGATTGATGTGTAAAAAGAAAACAATAGAGTAAATAAATGTCAACTTCACATACAATACACTTAGGATTTATATTACATTATATCATACTTACTTTCTATTAAATTGTAGAGGACACATTCAGATGACAAGTAATAACAGCACAATTGAGGTATAAAAAGAAAACAATAGAGTAAATAAATGTCAACTTCACATTCAATACATTTAGGACTTATATTGCATTATATCATACTTACAAACTATTAAAATGTAGAGGACACATTCAGATGACAAGTATTAACAGCACAATTGATGTGTAAAAAGAAAACAATAGAGTAAATAAATGTCAACTTCACATACAATAAATTTAGGACTTATATTACATTATATCACACTTACTTTCTATTAAATTGTAGAAGACACATTCACATGACAAGTAATAACAGCACAATTGATGTGTAAAAAGAAAACAATAGAGTAAATAAATGTCAACTTCACATACAATACACATTTAGGATTTATATTGCATTATATCATACTTACCAACTATTAAATTGTAGAGGACACATTCAGATGACAAGTAATAACAGCACAATTGAGGTATAAAAAGAAAACAATAGAGTAAATAAATGTCAACTTCACATTCAATACGTTTAGGACTTATATTACATTATATCATACTTACAAACTATTAAAATGTAGAGGACACATTCAGATGACAAGTATTAAAAGCACAATTGATGTGTAAAAGAAAACAATAGAGTAAGTAAATGTCAACTTCACATAAAATACAGTTAGGATTTATATTACATTATATCATACTTACGAACTATTAAATTGTAGAGGAAACATTCAGATGACAAGTAATTACAGCACAATTGATATGTAAAAAGAAAACAATAGAGAAAAAAAATTCAATTTACATTCAATACACTAAGAACTTATATTACATAAAATCACACTTACTTCCTATTAAATTGTAGAGGACACATTCAGTTGACAAGTAATTACAGCACAATTGATGTGTAAAAAGAAAACAATAGAGTAAATAAATGTCAACTTCACATTCAATACATTTACGACTTATAATGCATTATATCACACTTACATCCTATTAAATTATAGAGGACACATTCAGATGACAAGTATTAATAGCACAATTGATGTATAAAAAGAAAACAAATGAGTAAAAAAATTTCAACTTCACATTCAATACATTTAGGACTTATATTACATTATATCATACTTACAAACTATTAAATTGTAGAAGACACATTCAGATGACAAGTATTAATAGCACAATTGATGTATAAAAAGAAAACAATAGAGTAAATAAATGTCAACTTCACATACAATACACTTAGGATTTATATTACATTATATCATACTTACAAACTATTAAAGTGTAGAGGACACATTCAGATGACAAGTAATAACAGCACAATTGATATGTAAAAAGAAAACAATAGAGAAAAAAAATGCCAATTTAACATTCAATACACTAAGGACTTATATTACATTAAATCATACTTACTTCCTATTAAATTGTAGAGGACACATTAAGATGACAAGTAAATACAGCACAATTGATGTGTAAAAAGAAAACAATAGAGTAAATAAATGTCAACTTCACATTCAATACACTTAGGATTTATATTATATTATATCACACTTACAAACTATTAAATTGTAGAGGACACATTCAGATGACAAGTAATTACAGCACAATTGATGTGTAAAAAGAAGACAATAGAGTAAATAAATGTCAACGTCAAACTTAAAAAACTTATGACTTATATTACATTATATCACACTTACATGCTATTAAATTGTAGAGGACACATTCAGATGACATGTAATTACAGCACAATTAATGTGTAAAAGAAAACAATAGAGTAAATAAATCTCAACTTCACATTCAATGCACTTAGGACTTATATTACATTATATCACACTTACTTGCTATTAAATTGTAGAGGACACATTCAGATGACAAGTAATTACAGCACAATTAATGTGTAAAACAAAACAATAGAGATATAAAATGTCAACTTCACATTCAAAACACTTAGGACTTATATTACATTATATCACACTTACATGCTATTAAATTTTAGAGGACACATTCAGATGACAAGTAATTACAGCACAATTGATGTGTAAAAAGAAAACAATAGAGTAAATAAATGTCAACTTCACATTCAATACACTTAGGACTTATATTACATTATAAAACACTTACTTGCTATTAAATTGTAGAGGACACATTCAGATGACATGTAATTACAGCACAATTAATGTGTAAAAGAAAACAATAGAGTAAGTAAATGTCAACTTCACATTCAATACACTTAGGACTTATATTACATTATATCACACTTACTTGCTATTAAATTGAAGAGGACACATTCAGATGACATGTAATTACAGCACAATTAATGTGTAAAAGAAAACAATAGAGTAAATAAATGTCAACTTCACATTCAATACACTTAAGACTTATATTACATTATATCACACTTACTATCTATTAAATTGTAGAGGACACATTCAGATGACAAGTAATTACAGTACAATTTATGTGTAAAAGAAAACAATATAGTAAATAAATGTCAACTTCACATTCAAAACACTTAGGATTTATATTATATTAAATCACACTTACTGGCTATTAAATTGTAGAGGACACATTCAGATGACATGTAATTACAGCACAATTAATGTATATAAAAAAAACAATAGAGTAAATAAATGTCAACGTCACATTCAAAACACTTAGGATTTATATTATATTATATCACACTTACAATCTATTAAATTGTAGAGGACACATTCAGATGACAAGTAATTACAGCACAATTGATGTGTAAAAGAAAACAATAGAGTAAATAAATGTCAACTTCACATTCAATACACTTAGGACTTATATTACATTATATCACACTTACTTGCTATTAAATTGTAGAGGACACATTCAGATGACAAGTAATTACAGCACAATTGATGTGTAAAAGAAAACAATAGAGTAAATAAATGTCAACATCACATTCAAAACACTTAGGATTTATATTATATTATATCACACTTACAATCTATTAAATTGTAGAGGACACATTCAGATGACAAGTAATTACAGCACAATTGATGTGTAAAAGAAAACAATAGAGTAAATAAATGTCAACTTCACATTCAATACACTTAGGACTTATATTACATTATATCACACTTACTTGCTATTAAATTGTAGAGGACACATTCAGATGACAAGTAATTACAGCACAATTAATGTGTAAAACAAAACAATAGAGATATAAAATGTCAACTTCACATTCAAAACACTTAGGACTTATATTACATTATATCACACTTACATGCTATTAAATTGTAGAGGACACATTCAGATGACAAGTAATTACAGCACAATTGATGTGTAAAAAGAAAACAATAGAGTAAATAAATGTCAATGTCACATTCAATACACTTAGGACTTATATTACATTATAAAACACTTACTTGCTATTAAATTGTAGAGGACACATTCAGATGACATGTAATTACAGCACAATTAATGTGTAAAAGAAAACAATAGAGTAAGTAAATGTCAACTTCACATTCAATACACTTAGGACTTATATTACATTATATCACACTTACTTGCTATTAAATTGAAGAGGACACATTCAGATGACATGTAATTACAGCACAATTAATGTGTAAAAGAAAACAATAGAGTAAATAAATGTCAACTTCACATTCAATACACTTAAGACTTATATTACATTATATCACACTTACTATCTATTAAATTGTAGAGGACACATTCAGATGACAAGTAATTACAGTACAATTTATGTGTAAAAGAAAACAATATAGTAAATAAATGTCAACTTCACATTCAAAACACTTAGGATTTATATTATATTATATCACACTTACTTGCTATTAAATTGTAGAGGACACATTCAGATGACATGTAATTACAGCACAATTAATGTATATAAAGAAAACAATAGAGTAAATAAATGTCAACGTCACATTCAAAACACTTAGGATTTATATTACATTATATCACACTTACCCGCTATTAAATTGTAGAGGACACATTCAGATGACAAGTAATTACAGCACAATTTATGTGTAAAAGAAAACAATAGAGTAAATAAATGTCAACTTCACATTTAATACACTTAGGATTTATATTACATTATATCACACTTATCCACTATTATATTATAAAGGACACGTTCAAATAATAAGTAATCACACCACAATAAATGTGGAAAAGAAAACCAAAGTTCAACAAAATGTAAACATCACAATTAATTCAATACAATGGAATATTGATTTAGTGACCTTTCTTCATATTTATCACCTGTCTTAGGTACATATGAATATGGTTATAATTAATTAATGGATAAAAATGGCTTCTCGCACAGAGGCGACTTCAAAGCTCTCTATAAACTGTAACTGTCACTGTTAAAGCACTCAAAGTAACACTTATAAACACAGCTTGAATATTACTCTTTATTCTGATGATCCAAATCACCTTAGCAACAATATTGATATCAGCATTTTGGTTGACTAATATTTCAACGATATCTGCATATCCTTTCTCACTTGCATAATGAAGGGCTGCCAATCCTCTCTATTACATATAACATACAAATAATCAATTGTAAATTAAAACATTCACTCTACAATAACAGTACATACACAATATTACACATAGATCTCGTCTTTTGCCTTATCTCTCCATATTGTCATCATAATTAGAACATATTACAATCATATATTGTTCAAATGTAAGTCATGTTGTACAGGAAGGACATGACTACATCTATTTCTAATAAGCCTTCATTAGTTGAATAACTGTTTTAACACGACGTTTGTCAAAATGGATTAAATTATATACAGTTAGAGTGTAATATGAGGGACTGGTATACAACATGCAAACAGAAAAACATATTAGAACATACTATTATGTCAATGGTGGAGCTGAAAATAATACATAGCTATTTATTTTGCTTAGCATATCAACTATCATCATTTTTAATTCTGGATTTGTCACAATAGCAAAAAACTACACTAATTAAACTTCATTTTAAACAATTTAAAATGAACATTTGTCAAACAAGAGATGCTTCAATTCACACCCTTCATTGCTATTTGGATGTGAGCACCTGATACAACTAGAGAAAAGTTATGATATTGTCATGTCTATCCATCTCATGATGTCCAATGATAATAAGTTGGTAAATTGGTTAATCACATCTTATAAAAATACACTTTTCATTAACATTGTGATAAGAACTTTGTATCCTTTTTCCTTCCAATATTCATTATATTTGGCATATTATTTAAAGACTATATTTCAAACTTTATTATAATAGTATAATAACTACTGCCACTTAAAAAAAGTTACATTTTTATTTTACTTATGCAGCTATTATCATATAACATATGTACATGAACACTTACTTTGTTAACAAGGTTTAGATCAGCTCTTTTCTGTGTTAAAATCAAAACAACATCTTTGTGTCCATTCATTGCTGCTAACATGACTGGAGTAGATCCATCCTAAATATATTATAATAACTACGTTAACATGAATCAAAAGAATATATCATAACATCTGTACATTATCAATACCAACACTGCTATATATAGTAAAGCATTACATTAGAATTTATAATTATTTATAATATGTCAACATCACATTCGATACACTTAGGATTTATTTTATATTATATCACACTTACATCCTATTAAATTGTAAAGGACACATTCAGATGACAAGTAATAACAGCATGATTGATGTGTAAAAAGAAAACAATAGAGTAAAAAATGTCATCATCATATTCAACACATTTAGGATTTATATTACATTATATCACACTTACATGCTATTAAATTGCAGAGGACACATTCAGATGACAAGTCATTATAGCATAATTGATGTGTAAAAAGAAAACAATAGAGTAAATAAATGTCAACTTCACATTCAATACACTTAGGACTTATATTACATTATATCACACTTACCCGCTATTAAATTGTAAAGGACACATTCAGATGACAAGTAATTACAGCACAATTGATGTGGAAAAAGAAAACAATAGATTAAGAAAATATCATCGTCATATTCAATAAACTTAGGATTTATATTACATTATATCACACTAATCCACTATTATAGTATAAAGGACACATTCAAATGATAAGTAATCACACCACAATAAATGTGGAAAGGTAAACAAAATGTAAACATTGCAAGTAATCTAATGTAATGGAATATTGACATAGTGACCTTTCTTCATATTTTTCACCTGCCTTATGTACATGTCAATATGGTTATGACTAATTAATGCATTAAAAATGGCTTCTCACACAGAGGCTAATTCAAAGGTCTCCGTCATTGTCATTGTTAAAGCACTCAAAATAACACTTATAAAGACATATACATTTTTAAAAACACAACCTTTTGTACAAAATATTATCATTAAAACCTTTTTAACAGATGTATAACAAGAAAAAATACAGTAAAAAAAGTCAACATCACATTGAATATACTTAGGATTTATATTACATTATATCACATTTACTCGCTATTAAATTGTAAAGGACACATTCAGATGAGAAGCAATTGCAGCATAATTGATGTGTAAAAAAATAGAGTAAAAAAATGTCAATGTCATATTCAATACACTTAGGACTTATATTACATTTTATCACACTTACCTGCTATTAAATTATAGAGGACACATTTAGATGACAAGTAATTATAGAACAATTGATGTGTAATAAGAAAAAAAATAGAGTAAAAAATCATCAATGTCACATTCAATACACTAAGGATTTATATTACAATATATCATACTTACCGACTATTATATTGTAAAGGACACATTCCGATAACAGGTAATTATAGCACAATAAATTTGAAAAATGAAAACAATAGAGTAAATAAAATGTAAACATTGCAAGTATTTTTTAAGAAAAGAATATTGACATAGTGACCTTTCTTCATATTTATTACATGTCTTATGTACATGTCAATATAGTTATGATTAATTAATGCATAATAATGGCTTCTCACACAGCGGCTAATTCAAAGATCTCTATAATTAAACTATAACTGTCATTGTTAAAGTACTTTAAATAACACTTATAAAGGTATATATATATTACATGAAAACATAGCCTCTTCTACAAAAATGATCATTAAAGCCTTATACTTGGAATCTACCACTATTCTATATGTACATAGATGCTTTATACTTTTGGAATTATGTTTGCACAAACAGAAATATAAGTAGAATGAAGAAAAAACATCGTACTGTACTTACACCAATGCTACCTCCTGCATGATGATGATATATTTTTTATGCTCAGGTACAATTGTCTTGTTCATTATAATGTTGATTATATGTCTTGTCTAATAGTTACTAGCCATTAACATGACTTGAATATTACACTTCATTCTCATGATCCAAATTACCTCAATAACAATATTGATATCAACATTTTGGTTGACTAATATTTCAACGATATCTGCATGTCCTTTGTAACTTGCATAATGAAGGGCTGCCCATCCTTCCTATTACATATAACATACAAATAATCAATTGTAAATTAAAACATTCACTCTACAATAACAGTATATACACATCTTATCTCTTCACTTTGTCATTATCATTATAACATATTACATTCATATATTATGCAAATGTAGATCATGTTGTACAGGAAGGAAATGATTACATCTATTACTAATAAGCCTTCATCACTTGAATAACTGTTTTAATACTAATTTATACTATATACAGTTAGAGTGTAACATGAGGGACTGATATACAACATACAAACAGAAAAACATATTCAAATATACTATTACATCAATGATCCAGCTGACAATAATATAACAAGTAGCTATTTATGTTGCTTAGCATATCAACTACCATCATCTTTAAACTTTCATATGACTCTTTTAATTACATTATTCACAAGTCTACTACAATAATCAACATTACCTCTATTTGATAGTTATTGCATCTGACAAACTATAGATCTTCAACAGTCTGTACATTAAAAAGGCTGGCTATTCTTAACTATGGATTTGTTACAATAGCAAAAAAGTACACTAATTAGAGCTAAGCAATATACTTGACACTTCAATTTTAAACAATTTAAAAAAAAAAGTTCAATGTTAAACAATTGATGCTTCAATTCAGATCCTTCTTTGCTATTTTGGTGTAAGCACTTGATATGACTATGGAAAATTATATTACATTATATAAACTTAGCAACTATTACATTGTAAAGGACAAATCCAGATAAGGTCAAACTGACAATAGTATAACATGTAGCTGTTTATGTTGCTTAGCACATCAACTATTGTCATCTTTGATAATAAACAATTTCAATTAGAATACAAATGATTGGTATTACCTTAATTAAAATCAATATTAAATAGAATAAGGATAGACTATATGTACACATAGAATAGGGGTAGGCTCTATGAACATATAGAATAGGGGTAGGCTATATGCATATATAGAATAGGGATACGCAATATGCACATACAGAATAGGGATAGGTTCTATTACATATAGAAGGGTAGGTTCTTTGTACATATAGGTAAGTTCTATGTACATAAAGAATAGGGATGTGCTCTATGTACATACAGAATAAGGGTAGGCTCTTTGTACATATAGAATAGAGGTAAGTTCTATGTACTTATAGAATAGGGATAGGCTATATGTACATACAGAATAGGGATAGGTTCTATGTATATATAGAATAGGATTATATAGAATAAGAGTAGGTTCTGTATACATATAGAATAGTGGTAGGCTCTATGTAGATATAAAATAGGGGTTGGCTATATATACATATAGAATAGGGATAAGTTCTATGTAGATATAGAATAGAGGTAAGTTCTATGTACATATAGAATAGGGGTAGGCTATATGTACATATAAAGTAGAAATTGGCTATATGTACATATAGAATAGAGATAGGTTTATGTACATATAGAATAGGAATTGACTATACATACCTATAGAACAAAGATAGGCTATATGTGCATTTAGAATAGTGGTAAGCTATATGTACAGTTAAAAGAGGGGTTGGCTATATGTACATTTAGAACAAGAGTTGGTTATAACTACAGTTAGAACAGGGGTTAGCTATACATACATTTAGAACAAGGGTTGGCTATACATACATTTAGAACAGAGGTTGGCTATATGTAAATTTAGAACAGGGGTTGGATATACATACATTTAAAACAGGCTTGGCTATACATACATTATAACACAGGTTGGCTATATGTAAATTTAGAACAAGGATTGGCTATACATACATTTAGAACAGGGGTAGGCTATATGTACATTTAGAATAGGGTTAGGCTATAAGTACATTTACATAAGGAGTTGGCTGTACACACATTTAGAATAAGGGTTGGCTATATGTATATTTAGAAGAGAAGTAGGCTATACATACATTTAGAAAAGGGTTGTATGTACATATAGAATAAATTCTATGTACATATACAATAGGGGTAGGTTCTATGTACATATAGAATAGAGGTTGCTTCTATGTATATATTCAATAGGGGCAGGCTATATGTACGTATAAAATAGGGATAGGCTATATATACATATAGAATAGAAATAGGCTATATATACATATAGAATAGGTGTTGGCTATATGTAAAAATTGAATAGGAATAGGTTCTATGTACATATAAAATAAGGGCATGGTATATGTACACATAGATTAAAGGGAAGACTATATGTACATATAATATAGGGATAGGTTCTATGTACATATAGAATAGGGATAGGCTATACATACCTATAGAACATGGTTAGGCTATACCTGAATTTAGAATAGTGTTAAGCTATACGAACAGTTAGAAGAGGGGTTGGCTATACATACGTTTAAAACAGGAGTTGGCTATATGTACATTTAGAACAGGGTTGGCTACAGATATATTTAGAACAGGTGTTGGCTATACGTACAATTAGAACAAGTGTTGGCTATACATACATTTAGAACAGAGGTTGGCTATATGTATATTTAGAACAGGGTTGGCTATATGTACATTTAGAACAGGGTTGGCTATACATACATTTAGAACAGAGGTTGGCTATATGTATATTTACAATAGTGGTTGGCTATATGTACATTTAGAAAAGGGTTAGGATATATGTACATATAGAATAGGGATAGGCTCTATGTCATATAGAATAGAAGTAGGATATATGTACATATAGAATAAGGATAGGTTTTATGTATGTATAGAATAGGCATAGGCTCTATGTACATAAAAAATAGGGGTATGATGTACCTACATATTTAATAGCTGTTTGTTATACTTATATTTAGAATAAGGATAGGCTATACCTACATTTGGAATAGTGGTTTGCCATATATCCATTTAAAATAAGGATAGGCTATATCTGCATTTAGAATAGAGATTGGTTATACACTCATATAAAATAGGGATAGGCTCTATGCATATATAGAATAAGAGTAGGCTGTATGCACAGATTGAATAAGGGTATGCTCTAAGCTCATATACAATAGGCATAAGCTATACCAATAGAACAGGGGTAAGCTATACGTGCATTTAGAATAGGAGTAGGCTATACATACATTTAGAATACCGGTTGGTAATACATACATTTAGAATAGAGGTAGGCTATACCTACATTTAGAATAGTGATTGGCTATATGTAAATTTAGAATAGGGAAAGGCTATACGTACGTTTAGAAAGGCGATTGGCTATACGTTCACATAAAATAGGAATAGGTTCTAAGCTCGTATAGAATAGGGATAGACTCTATGCACACATATAGAATAAAGGTAGGCTCTATGAACATTTAGAATAAGGGTTGGCTATACCTACATTTAGAATAGGGATAGGCTATGCAAACATTTAGAATAGAAATAGGCTATACATACACTTAGAATAGGGATAGGTTATATGTACATTTAGAACAAGGGTAAGCTATACGTATATTTAAAATAGCAGTCGGTTATAAGTACATTTAGAATAGGTGTAGGGTATATGTACATTTAGAATAGCAGTCAGCTATATGTACATTTAGAATAGGGGTAGGCTATACTTACATTTAGACTAGCAGTTGGCATATATGTACATTTAAAATAAGGGATTGGCTATACGTACATTTAGAATGAAGATAGACTCTATGGTAATTTAGAATAAGGGTAGAAAGATAGGCTCTAAGCTCGTATAGAATAGGGATAGGCTCTACACACTAACAGAATAAAGGTAGGCTCTATGTGCATATAGAATAAGGATAGGCTATACATACCAATAAAACAGGGGGAAGCTATAAGTACATTTAGAATAGGGGTAGGCATATATACATTTAGAGTAGGGGTTGGCTATACGTACATTTAGAATAGGGGTTGGCTAAATGTACATTTAGAATAAGGGTTGGCTATACCTACATTCAGAATAGGGATAGGCTATACATACACTTAGGTTCTGTTTACATACACATAAGGGAATGCTCTTAAGATTTATGTACATATAGAATAGGGGTTGGCTATACATACATTAGAATAGGTTTGGCTATACCTACATTTTGAATAGGGATAGGCTATATATACATTTAAATAGGGGGTGGTTATACATACATTTAGAATAGGGGTGGGCATACGTACATTTAGAATAGATGTAGGCTATACGTACATTTTGAATAGGGTAGGCTATAAGTACATTTAGAATAGGGGCTGGCTACATGTACATTTAGAATAGGGGTAGGCTATATATTCATTTAGATAGGGAAGGTTACACGTACATTTAGAATAGGGATGGGATATATGTACATTTAGAATAGGGATAGGCTATGAGTACATTTAGAATAGGGGTTGGCTGTATATACTTTTAAATAGAGGTATGCTAGACATATACATAGAATAGGGATAGGCTATATTTACATATAGAATAGGAATAGGTTCTGCGTACATACAGAAAAATAGTAGGCTGTATGTACATATAGAATAGGGGTAGGCTATACACAGATATAGAATAGTGGTAGGTTCTATGTAAATATATAATAAGGATAGGCTATATGTACATATAGAATAGAGGTTTCTTCTATGTACACATATAATAGTGGCAGGCTATATGTACATATAGAATAGGGGTAGGCTATATGTACATGTAGAATAGGGATAGGCTATATGTACATATAGAATAGGGATAGCCTATATGTACATATAAAATAGAGGTTGGCTATATGTATAAATAGAATTGGGATAGGTTATATGCACGTATAAAGTAAGGATAGGCTATACAAACTTATAGAACACAGGTAGGCTATATATACATTTAGAATAGGAATAGGCTATAAGTACATTTAGAATAGAGTTGGCTATATGTATATTTAGAATGGGAGTAGGCTATATGTACATTTAGAATAGAGTTGGCTATATGTACATTTAGAATGGGAGTAGGCTATACATACATTTACAATAGGGGTTGGCTATAAGTACATTTTGAAAAGAAGTAGGCTATATGTACATATAGAATAGAGGTCTCTTCTATGTACACGTACAATAGGGACAGGCTATATGTACATATAGAATAGGGATATGCTATATGTACATATAGAATAGGGGTAGGCTATATGTACATGTAGAATAGGGATAGGCTATATGTACATATAGAATAGGGATAGCCTATATGTACATATAAAATAGAGGTTGGCTATATGTATAAATAGAATTGGGATAGGTTCTATGCACGTATAAAGTAGGGATAGGCTATACAAACTTATAGAACACAGGTAGACTATATATACATTTAGAATAGGGATAGGCTATAAGTACATTTAGAATAGAGGTAGGCTATATGTACATTTAGAATGGGAGTAGGCTATACATACATTTAGAATAGGGGTTGGCTATAAGTACATTTTGAAAAGAAGTAGGCTAGACGTACACATAGAATAGGAGTAGGCTCTATGTACATATATAATAGGGATAGGCTATATGTACATATAGAATAGAGGTCTCTTCTATGTACACATACAATAGGGACAGGCTATATGTACATATAGAATAGGGGCAGGCTATATGTACATATAGAATAGGGATATGTTATATGTACATATAGAATAGAGGTCTCTTCTATGTACACATACAATAGGGGCAGGCTATATGTACATTAGAATAGGGGCAGGCTATATATACATATAGAATAGGGATATGCTATATGTACATATAAAATAGAGGTTGGCTATATCTTTAAATAAAATAGGAATAGGTTCTATGTACTTATAAAGTAGGGATAGGCTATACAAACCTATAGAACATGGGTAGGCTATATATACATTTAGAATAAGGATGGCTATACGTACATTTAGAATAGCGGTTGGTTATAAGTACTTTCAGAATAGAGGTAGGCTATACATACATTTAGAATAGGGGATGGCTAAATCTACATTTAGAATGGAGGTAGGCTATATGTACATTTAGAATAGGGGTTGGCTATAAGTACATTTAGAATAGGGGCTGGCTATACATACTTTTAAAATAGAGGTAGGCTAGATATACGTATAGAATAGGGGTAGGCTATACGTACATTTAGAATAGGGATAGGCTATATGTAAGTATAAAATAGGGGTAGGCTCTACGTACATACAGAACAGTGGTAGGTTGTACGTACATATAGAATAGGGGTAGGCTATACATAGATATAGAATAGTGGTAGGCTCTATGTACATGTATAATAGGGATAGGCTCTATGTACATATAAAATAGAGGTTTCTTCTATGTACACATACAATAGGGGCAGGCTATATGTACAAATAGAATAGGGAGGCTACATGTATAATAATATATATTAGGGGTAGACTCTATATATAAGTAAATAGAGATAGGCACTGCACACATGTAGAATAGGGTTATGCTCAATGCACTGTAGAATAAGGATAGTCTCTATGAACATGTAGAATAGGGGTAGGCTCAACGTATATGTAAAATAGGGATAGGCTTTACACATATGTAGAATAGGGGTAGGTTCTATGCACATGTAAAACAGGGATAGGTTCTATACACATGTAGAATAGGGGTAGACTATACTTACATATAGAATAGGGATAGGTTCTATGCACATATCGAATAGGGATAGTTTCTATGTACATATAGAATAGGGATATGCTATATGTACATATAGAATGGAGATAGCTTCTATGTACATATAGAATAGGGGTAGGTTCTATGTACAAATAGAATAGGGAGAGGTTATATGCACATATAAAATAGGGATAGGTTCTATGTATAATTTTATTCAATATACGTACTTAGAACATATACTACAATATAACACATATAGCAACTATTATATTGTAAAGGACACATCCAGAAGACAAGGTCCAACTGACAATAATATAACACATAGCTTTTATGTTGTTTAGCATATCAACTATCATCATCCTTGACAATAAACAATTTAAATTAGAAATACAAATGATGGTGATAGCTTAATGAATATTATTGTTAGAATGCATAGTCATACAATGTAAACACAACAAATAAATGCAGCAAAAAACAACAGAGTAACAAAGAATGTCAACATTACATTTAATACACTTAGGATTTATATTATATTGTATCACACTTAATGACTATTATATTGTTGAGGACACATTTAGATGACAAGTAATTACAACACAATAGATGTGGAAACAAATAACGATACAGTAAAAAATTTCAACATTGTATTCAATACACTTAGGATTTATACTGCATTATATCACGCTTACCAACTATTATATTGTAAAGGAGACATTTAAATGACAAGTAATTATAGCACAATAGATGTGGAAACATAAACAGTAAAGTAAAAAAATGTCAACATACATCTCATTATTTGATAAAGCTTTTGTAGTCAAACTACTTCTGTTAGTTACTTGATTATATAAACAATAAGAAAACAAAATGACAATAAAATCTAGTGTTAGTCAAATTTAAAGAAGATATTTTTAGACAGGTTGATTCATCTATTAAGTGTTAGATTTTAATACATAATAATAAAATAGATTTACCATATCTCTAGTATTTACATCAGGTCCTCTAACAAGAGCACCTTTTACTCTTAACAAGTCTCCTTTCTTAGCAGACTCAATTAGATCTTGATTCTATGGTAAAAGAAAAAAGTATTAAGAAATATATAACAGGATTTCTATAAATCTAGAGATAAACATCTTCAATATAGTGCCAAAGGTAATTTCACTCAGGGATATATCTCGAGCTAAAAGTAAATAACAACTAATTAGCCTAATTACAGATTAAAGGTTATTGCTGAAAATAACAGAACAGACATAGTTTGGCTATTATAATGTTATTGTCTCTATAATGTTATTGTCTCACTTTACTAAACAATGAAATAGTGCGTATGTATATAGATAGATAGAGATAAGATAGAGATAGATAAATAGATAGCGATAAAAGGATATTATAGATATATATTTATTGTATATACAACATATATATTATTTGAAGCTGACCATTTCACTGAGCATTACATCTGACAAACCCAAAAACCTGATTGTTTAAGTAAGTACACTGATAAATTCTTATTTCATATTTCATATTGACCGCAGTATGAAATTAAAATTTGACTTACTAAGGACAATTACTATGCATTACATAACAAAATCTTGCAATCTATTTTAGACATACAAAATTCATGGTTGCAGTAAAGTTTTCCTTGACAAACTTTACATAGTTGTAGGTATCCATTCAAGCAACAACCATAAAATTTTATCACATTAAATAAGCAAAAACACTAAATCTACTACACAAACCAACAAAGTTATCTTAATATTAAATTAACCATTAACAGTTATAGGTTAATTAATATGTTACACATGGACAAGTCCATCAGTTAGTGAGTAAAAGTCACTTTTTAATGGAGTGTACAACAATGGTTATAGAAATAGAACAATAATTAAACTGGACAGTTAGACACACTATTAATATGAATAGCAAAAAATAGAATGCAGTAACATCATAGGGAACACCTTTAATGTCTATCCACTACTTCATACTTTTACACAGTAATATACCAAAAGGATTATAATGTACTTACCAATCTCCACTGGTCCATGATAACAGCTCAAATGCATAAACTCACAAACAACAAGAATCATTCACAAGAGACAATTTCCTCAATAAAGGAATCCTTTGAACTTCACACTAAAGTTAACAACTATTGTAATGACGTCATTATAGATGCTGTACAAAAATTTAAAAAATTATGTGATCAATGTTCAGAAAAAAGTGAATGTCGAACTGTCCAATGACAACTCCACGGCATCATATCATGAGAAACGATCCAGAGAAATTAGATTCCTGCGTGGTCATACAGACAGTATATTGCATTGTTCTGACAACAATAGAGCTGACAATGTATTGGAGTTGTTCAAGGTAGTAGTCAGTACATATATGTGGTCTAAAATCACATACTTGTATTGTCAATTTCTACTGTTATAGAACTTGTGTCAGTTGGTCAACCTCTCATACTACTGACTATGGAATAGATTATATGACAAAACTCTACAGTTTGTATCACATACTCTTCATCATCTGTTACTCATTATGTAAATTTATTGTCTTTGTATCATGTAAACATAATCTTGTGGTATTATGTACAATTTTAGCACATTTTTGTATATTGTTCTTAAAAGAAATTTATCAACTCTTTTATGATAAAATTAATTCAATTGTTAAACATTGTCAAAAAGTCCTTGAGCTCCTAAAATTGTCAAAAACGTCTTTTCTTTGAACAATTTGAAACTCTGTTAGTAAGTTAAAAGTGAGCTAAACAGTAACAAGAGAACATATTCCAACTATGGCAGACCATCATGATTGGTAAATTCAATGCTGGCCTGACAATTCTAGCCTAAGAGTGGAATTAAAATCCAGTTAAATAAGCCATGACATCTATGAAGGTTGAAGAAAGCTCTTCCTGATATACTGTTAAAAATATAGAACAATTTTGTTAGTGATGATCAAATAGATCAAATAGTTGAAGTCTAACCTTTAATATATTTTATATCCACAACATCAAGAGGGTTTCTTCCTTTACCTTTTGATCAGCTAAAAATATAGGAACAAATGAATCATCAATGTAATCACTTGTTACTTTTTGTTTTGATCATGTAAGATCATTTGCTTTTCTTATTAACTAAGGGAAAGATGTCTTTAAGTGCATATCATCAAACTTCATGATATACAAAATAACCTTACTTTTGGAGTTATATAAAGCTGCATATACTCATCTGAGATGTCTTTTTGAAGAGGCCTGATATAAAGGTTTAGCCTGGTTAGGGATATCTTTTAGATAGCTCACAGTCATTCTACTAAATTACTTAGTCTCAATATGTGGTATGAGAATCAATCTATGATATGGGAATGAGACTTTATTACAAAATTCTTAGTCTCATTCTAATTATTATTACTATAGACTATAATAGTTTTAAAGAGTGGAGAGCAACAAAAAGAGCTATGATAGTTTTTCCTTTATCTTGCCTATAATACCTACACAAAACACATTAATTAATATACACATACATGTATATGTGCACCTATTTAGGGTAGCTTCCATATCATTATTACATGTACATGTACCTATTGAGGGTAGTTTTAAATGTAGACAGTTTCTCTTGAAATTCTATTTGTTGTTTCATAGAGAACTCCACAGTGGTTTTTTTATATAGCTCTTCTATTTTAGTATATTGATGTGTTTGATGGTGTGATTGATGTATAACCTGAAAAGATCAGAATGATAGCTCTGAAGTATGAGATTCATATAATGAAAATTATGGAACCAGAATGAAACATGGGAAGAAACATTACTAGCAACACACTTACTTTAGATTGGTCATTCATCACAGTAGCATACTCCATTAACTGGTTCTCCAGTGCTATGATATGATCTTTACTTTTTACGGGTTCTCATTCCTAAGTGTCCAGGATTGAGTCTTTAGCCTCAAGATCAGAATGTAACTTTTCTATTGTCTTTTGTAGTTCTGTTAGTCTCGTCAGAAGCTATGTAAGATGACCTTTAAAAGGATAAATATATTGTTGAATGGATGTATGGTATGTTGAATGGGTTCATAGTAAAACATAACAGATGATGAGTATCCATTACTTTTTAACCACACCCACCAAACTTATAACTTTTGATAGTCATTTTCATATTGTTTTAATTTTTCTTCTTGTTTTATTTTCATATGTTGAGTAGACTGTTACTCTTGCTAATGTTAAACACACTACAACATTTTGTGAGCATGAAGTCATTGTTTTCAATCATTGTGTAGTAATTGGACCATGTGCTCTACAAAGATATGAAGTACTATTACAATAAAGAACATGAAGTTTGTCAAACTCTATCAGCTCTCCTCCACATCACATCTACAGTTAAGAAAAATAGATTCGTGAGCTTAATAATCTGTTGTACACTACAATTACTTCATAATTAGTAGATAAATCTACTAGAGTGACAAAAGGTTCAGTAGTATCGTATATATAGCACAGTTGAAGTATTACAATACTGCCATTATCATTCCTAGCACTCAACTAGAACATCAACTACAGAATAAAAATGATCAATTAGAATTTAATAAAGATATATAAAAGATCAATCTTACATAGAGTAGATGTTAGAGAACCTTTCTAGATCATCTCCAGTCCAGTTACCAATGTCTCACTATAGAATTAAAGGAAATAGTTCAGTACAACACTCAAATTAATGATAGATCAAACTTACAATCTAAGTTATCAGAGAGTCTCAACATTATGTACATCTATATAATAGATCAAAACCTCCTAAATATTACTGTCCTTATAGTTATAGCATATATAATTTACAGTAGTCATCAGTTAATATAGATCAGATCACAACCCGTGACCATTAAACCTGTATATCCTATTATAAAACATAAAAGTTCATTCAGTAGGACAATTGTACTATTTAATAAGTCAACTTACAGTAGGTATATTAACAAATGTCATCAGATCATCTCTAGTAGCTATAAATAGATTTACTAAATGCAATAGAATTTGTTTTCTTCTAAACATATAGTTAATATACATCCACAACCAAAAGAACATCATTAATAATTCTAGTGTACAACAGTTCATGTCATTTATTAAAGAGAATAAATAAAGGATAAAGAGAAGAGCCTAGATTTCAGTATATATGAATAAAATCCAAATACCAGGAAACTTTAGGTGTCATGTAAAAATTTTGATGCTAGAAAACCAATTCTTTAAATCCTCTAGACCAGAAAAAAAGAAATTTTAGATCCCTAAAAGTAAGTAAAATCCAAGATACCAGAAATTAACAAGGAAAAACTCTAGGTGTCAGTATAAAAACATTGATACAAGTGAAATCCTAGATGGCTTTAAAGAAATCAAGTAAAGTCCTTGATGTCAGAGTAAAATACTAGATATCAGAAGCAAGCAAAAAAAACAGATGCCAGTAATTAAAATCCTGTACCAGTAAAAAAAGGAAAGTTCTAGATCCCTCTTAGATTCTAGTCAGAAACCTCTCCTAGTTACAATAAAACAATGACTTATAGTTAAGAGGTTTATGTACATGTCATAGGGCTAAGTTATATTGTAATACAAGACATTTATGTGGTTGGGTAATGAAAGGTATGTAAGGTATGTACATGTCAGAGGACTAGGTTGGATCATATTATGAGAGAGGATGGGCATTAAGAAGTGTGTACATGTCATGGGACTCTCTTGGATGATATTACAACAGCTTGGGTATTAAGAGGTGTTTTTGGATCTTATTAAAATTGCTTGGGCATTAAGAGGTGTGTAGATGTCATGGGAGTATCTTGGATCATATTACAACAGCTGGGCATTAAGAGGTGCGTAGATGTCATGGGAGTATCTTGGATCATATTACAACAGCTGGGCATTAAGAGGTGTGTACATGTCATGGGAGTATCTTGGATCATATTACAACAGCTGGGCATTAAGAGGTGTGTAGATGTCATGGGAGTATCTTGGATCATATTACAACAGCTGGGCGTTAAGAGGTGTGTACATGTCATGGGAGCATCTTGGATCATATTACAATATAGCTGGGCATTTTGAGGTGTGTACATGTCATGGGACTATCTTGGATGACATTACAATGGCTTGGGTATTAAGAGGTGTTTTTGGAGCATATTACAATAGCTGGGCATTAACAGGTATGTACAAGTCATGGGAATATATTGGATCATATTACAACAGCTGGGCATTTAGAGGTGGTTACATGTCATGGGTCTAGCTTGGATTCTATTACAAGAGGTTGAGTATTAAGACATTATATACACTAGGTAACATTATGTAGTATGTATGATAAGATAAAATGTACATGTACTTGAATAGGACAATACTACATTATGTATAGGGCAATATGGGATAAGAACATGTCACAGGATTAAATTGTATATAAGGACCACAAAAGGCTTGTGTAAAATATGTTAATATGTTTGTTTATATGTTCACAGGACTAGGTTGTATGATATAAGAGGTTTGTATATGTCACAGGACTATGTTTGGGTGATATATGTAGCATAAATATTATAATGCAAGTGGTCTTGTCAATATTATAATGGACAACAAGAGTGGATGTATTGACATAATTGTTATAGTACTTATAATAGATTCGACATGTATACACAATAAATGGAGAGATTATATGGATATTTGAATATTACTATAAATTGTAAGACTTAAAAGAAAGTTACAAGTGTGTCTGAATGTATCTTGTAGGGATCACAAGAGATTGGTATATGGAGATGTTATAGTGTGATAGAATTATCAAAGAGTGTGTGTATGTACAAAGAACAAAGGATATGTGTACACATGCTTGTTATAGGGTGTACTTGTTGATCAAAAGAGTTAAACATAATAATTATAGAAATAGCATACTATAGAATTGCTCTCAAAGTTTGCACAAACTACAACTCTAGTACGTGACTTGTTTCAACAGTGTAGTTATCCAGTAGACAATACTGTTACATATTACAGCAAGTATGTTGCAAGAGAGTTGAAGTATGTTCTAAAATTAGACACTTGGATCCACAGAGTTCATGTACTTAGCAGGGAGGCTCTACTGGTTATTATATTCAACAAAATTATATGACTCCTCATTAGCTAGACTACATATGGTTAGTAACTGCAACAAAAAGGAAAGGACCTTTCCCCTCTGACCTCATAGCAACTAGTGATTTATATGATTGTTGCTGTCTTAGTAATTGTAGAGTCATCTCCTTCAATTAAAACACTATTACAGCTGGAGCTGAATAGATTTTGAATAGAAGATCTACCACTATAATAAAACAACAATTAAATTGTTCCACTAACCACACCTCAATAATCCAAAGATGTCCCACAGGACACACCATTGAGTCATGTATCAGTCACATGATTGCTCACATGATTACTCACATGTTCCACTAATGACATTGTACTGGATATAATTTAGTGATATGTACCATAAAAGGTCCATAATGATCATATGATAACATGGCTTCCTCTAAGTCTTCATCAAGAACACCTGAATATGTGTATGGACATAACCAAAGGAAAATGGACGCACAAAAATATAATGAATGCATACTTTTGTCATAGCTGTATTAACAAGTGAATTAATATGCTTAACACACATATCAATTATAGCTAATAACATGATAATTATTATATTACAGATATAATCTATTTTATAATAACATACAACTGCCCTCAACAAACAATCATTAACATACCAAACATAATAATGGGGTTTTCTTTAATATATCTATAAGACCACACCCATTAAATTAGAGTCACATGATCAATAGTTTCCTTACCAAGTTCATCTAAATAAAGTTGTATCAACATCACTTACTGTCTGAGCAAATATATTGTATCTACATGAGGTCTTATAATGGTTGCTATAGTAACAAAATAATGACTTCAACAAATATTCTTGGTGACTCAGTTGAAGGTTGTTTATTGTAAATGTACACCTAAAAATATAACACATACATAATATGATATATTGTTACAATAACTAACTGTTTTGTAAAATTAATTTAGAGTCTCTTATAAAATTCCACTGCTGAGAAACCTCCACCTATACAAGTGTACATGTCTTATAAACCACACCCCCTCTTTATTATACATAGCAACATAAAGTTTAGCAAGATTTAAGTGTAAAACAAAAGCCATATTGATTGAAACTAAACAAATTAGCAACAAGGAGACAAACGGACCGAAGTTCAGATGACTCTGAATACAACAAGGTAATAAAATGTACTAATAACAGGAGTCACCTCATAAATTAATTAACTTTAATAAACTATTTATTTAATCCAAAGTATATATGAGTTTATAATAAGCATCAAAAGGAGGTGATTTAAGTTCTAATATCACTCAATCTACACAACAACAATGTGAGGTTGTGGGCTCCTTCACATACACATACATTTTCTAATTTTTCTTATTGATACATACTATAATAGCTAATTTCTCTTGTACAATATGTTTTAATAATATCTCTGTATTCATCATAAACTGATAATAATCATTAAAGTATACTAATAGGAGAGACTGACTCCTTGTGATGTATCTACTAATATTATAGAGTGATAAGCTGATGTCACCTCATCAGAAAGTTCGCATATTAGCATTAATTATAGATCATCACATAATCAGAGAGCATTATATTGAACATGACATCATGGGTATACAGATAACCACACCCAGTCATTATTACTATGAGTGTTCATGTAAATTGATGAGACACAACTTGTCTTTAGAATCAGGTGAAACTAATGAGAGGGACACACTCTTAATACTAACTCCATGTTAGAAATAAGATGCTAATTATTGAGGGGTGTAGTCTGAAATACTAAATTCTTGTTCTATGAACAGTGTATCTGTATATCTCAACTAATCACAATGAAATGAACCCTGTAATTATTAACATAATTATACATCTCACATTTTTATTTTTTCCTACAAACACATCAGGATGAGTCTGTTCAACTAAATCAAATCTTGTCTACAAACAAAACTTGTAAAACAAACAAAAAACATGTAAACATGTACATAATGACATGTAACACTCACTTTACCATATGATGTCCTACAATAGCCACATTTCGGAATAACTCTTGACTATCCATTAACTCTTATTGTTACTGACATGTATGATGAATCTCTCGATAGTAGGGCTATTTTAAATTAAATGGAATCTTTTATGAGACGACCAGAGTCATCTAAATCAAAAGAATCTTACATTAAGTTGTGTTTGTCTCGCCAACGTAATTAATAAAACTGTACTACAGCACGTGGCGTATAATAAATATTTGGAAAATGTCGTTTGTCGTTGGAGAACGAAAAAATGCTACAAAAAGGATTGTTGGTGAGTTTTGGCTTTGTTTGAGACTAAACCTATAATTTTATGCACTCTTTGAGTATCGATATTATCAAACATTGTAATTATACAGTGAGTTTGTAAAGTGACATCTAATTCACTCTGTGGTTCACCTTCAGCACATCAATAACGCTGTATAATTTTTGTAAATATTATTTATGATACTTTTATTGTTTAGCTGAATAGAAGAAAATTTTCTTTCAGTTTGAGGACAATACAACTGTGCATTCCCTTTTATGGAGGGAGCTGTTATCAGTGGACAATGTGTCATTTAATAATTTTGAAGAACTTGATGTTGTAATGAAGTTGCTTGCTCCTTGGTATAGTCCTAATAATACATCTGATCGGGTCAGACTTGCTGGAGCAACAATTGTTGAAGAAAAGAAAGAAAATAGTTAGATGAATATATCCACATACAGGTATGTATATGTAAAATGAGTTTCAATCAAGGTCACTTCACATCATTGCAAGATCTGTTAATTTCTTAATCTATTTTGAAGTGTTGTATAAACTGAGGTAGGCCAATAAACCATAAGCATTCTATCAGTGAAAAATATTTCATTATCTTTAAAAAAGCTAAGCATAGTTACTGCTAGAAGCAGAAGACAAAGTCATTGCCATAGCAACCAATGAAAACTCTGACAAAGGGACCCCATTTTCCACTTTAGCGTCCAAAATACCTTCCCAAACTATATCAGAATCAAAGAGTATAATAGTTTATTTGGATTCCAATTGTCAAAGAAAAAGAACAGGTAATCTCAATTTGTTATATATACCAATTGATGCAAAATAGGCAGAAATGTTTGGAAGAATGACCGTATTTGTCTCAGGGTCAGTCATCAGATATGAAAGCCATCACCTGAAGAGAAGATAGAATAGGCCAATTAGATGTTATAACTCTATTGTCTGGTAGAACAGATGTTCTGACTCCTCCCCCTCCTTCTCTTTCACCTCAAACAAGTTTAGAAAAATCACTGTGAGTTATTTAATACTATGAATTTATAAACATTTTTTTTATCTTATAGTATGAAGGTAGCCTATGAGTTTTTAAATCAAAGCTATTTGAAATGACCTTTCTAAAATTAAATCTTTAATCTTTCTCTCAGACCTGAACAAGGACCTAAACCTGCAGTATTACCAATAGTAACATCAACACCCTCTCCCCCTGTGTGACTCGTCCCGCCTCGTTAACTCCCCCTAAACCTCACTTTCCTCCATTGTCACATCCTCTCATATCCCAGACCAGCCCTATTCAACCCAAACCCCCAGTGACATCCTTACCAACGACAACAGCAACCCATGAAGCCATATTGCAACATTTTAAGATTCAACCTCAAACTGCAAGACCACGCCTACCAATCTCTTTACCAATGGAGGGGGTAAATCACAGGAGATCTTCTGCAGTGTATGTACAACCTATGGGAATGCCACGCCTACCAACATTTCAAGTCCTTGTTGGCAATCGAAACATTCCACCTAAACTCCGCCCATCAAATCCATCAGGACTCGCAGCTGTAATTGCTACTTCACAACCAGTAAGATTACCAGTAACATGTAATGACGTCAGTAAGATGACATGTACAGTACATGTATATATATAATAATATATATCTGTATGTAAAACTATGTTCATTTTGTTAGGCTAGCATGCCAAAATTACAGCCAATTGAGTTACATAAACAGCCAGCTGTTTCTCTCTCAGTGACCCAATTACCAGGAGTACCATAAAGATTGTATGAAAAAGAAGTCTCATTTCCAATCCTAATATTTCATTCTCATGTATAGAAACTAGGAAATATTTCAAAATTTAAATCTCATGTTTTTAGATTATCCAAACTTGAAGAAAGGAACAAAACTTTACATCAAATATCCAATCAGCTCTCATTAGAGGTAGAGAAGTATCAGAAACAAACTAGAGCACTTGTTGAAGATGTAGAAACTAAAACTAGAGAAGTTGAAATAATAAGAGAACATTTACAGAGAACTGAACAAAGTATAAGTGTCTCTGAAGTAAGTTAAGATCAAATTGTGTCTATCTGGACATATCATGTACTAGTGTGTGTTCATTTATCATTTGAATCATGATCCATCCATTGATCACATATAAATTAGATGTCATTTTATTTATCTATTAATCCATTTATCTCTCAATCCATTGATACACCTCTGTATGTATCTATTAATCAATCTATTTGTCCATTTTTAGTTGGAGGTACTAGAGATTGAAACTGTTAAACAGAAATATGATGGTTGGTAAGAGAGGACAGATCAGTTGTCTTGTGAAATTTGAAAGTGTGTAAGCTCTCTTAGAACAGACGCAAAGAGACAAGTCTATGGAACAATCACTAAACTATTGTCTTGAGGTTAGACTGTCTAATATAAGCTTATTTAATTTAAACTATTTAGAAGATATCTTAATTTTTATTTAGTTGGTTACTATGGAAAATAATGCTCAACAACTTAAAATAGAGGAAGGTCAGAAGCAGTTAAAAATCTTCAAGATCTGAGAGTTAAAATGGAAACTGATCTGTCAAGACTGAGATCAGAGAGGACACAGATATTAGAACATAATGCTCAATGACTGGAAACTTGTGGTCCTGAAAACTATGCAAAATTATAGAATGAGGTAATTGTTTGTTTTTTCTTTTCAACCATCCATTCATGCACTACATGTATTCATCTATCCAAGTACCCATCTGTCCATTTAATCCATCTATGTATCCATCTATTTATCCATGCATCCATCCACACATCAACCATCTGTCCATGTACTCATCAATCTATTCATTGATTAATTCAATCACCTATCTATCCATTAATCCATGTATCTATCCATTTATCAATCCATCTATCCATTTAACCAGGTGGGTTTTCTTAACAACAAACTCAAGGAGGCAGACAAAGAAATCTCAAAACTTCAAGAATTCCTACGATTCAACTTCAAGGGTAGCAAAGAACTCCAACAATATCTTGATGTAGAACTAAATGAGAAAACTCTCCAACAAATTGAATCAAGAATTAATAATACATAAAGGAAAATGACACAGCAAATAGGAACTTGAAACATCTCAAAATAAGTTATGAAGAAAGACAAAAGGACTTACAAACACAACATGATGATGCAGCTATCACTGAGCTCCATATCAGTTTGAAGCAGAAGGAAGATGATAATGTAGTATTAATGACAAAGCTAAAGAGTACAAGGCTAAAAGACAAAAGTTATTGTGAATTGAATCAACATTTAGAACAAGACAAAGACAACTTAGCTTTGGAACTCTGTCAAAACAATGATATTATCAATAGTCTACACCAGTGAATCCAGTGAAGACCATGCCCACAATGAGGAATATACCAGTCGTTATTCTGATCAAGATTATTTGAATGACGACAATAAACAGAGGAGTGGTTCCAATGACAGAGAGGTGGAGCTACATATTCCATATGCATTACCTGACTCACTTACTCATACAAAACCTAAACCAATTAGCCATTTTTCCATGGGATCGACGCATTCCTTATGTCCAATGATAGCTAACATTTTGACTAATCAAGACAATACCAAAGTGTTACCCACGTCTGATGATCCCATTTTGTCAACCACCAGTCACATGACTTCAACACTTAGTTTATCGTCCGATAAATCACAACTTTCTAGAGAGAAACTGAAAGAGCAACAACACAAGCACTTATTAGTAGGGGTAGCTCCCCTCCAATCAAACCTATATAAATATCCTCACTGATGAGAGGAGATACGTCAGATATAGATGCTCAGATACCAAAGGGTACTAAACTATTAGTCACTGTTGGTACAGGACAAAAGGAGATACCCACGTATGTAAAACCATACATATGTAGATCCATCAATAAATTTATAGGTCCATTACCATGTTTCATGCATGTACAATATATCCATTGCAACATTTATACATCTATTAATAGTTTACCATGCATCCATTGTTATTAATTGATCATCTATTCTTTTTTATATTTTAATATACCTTCCTTTTTTCAGGGCAAGATGAACAAGAAAAGAACAATGATGTAACATTTAAAGATGGAAAAAATCTTTTGAATGGTAAGATGAAGACAAGGAAATTAACACGATCTCTCTCTCTCTCTCTCTCTCTCAGTGTCAGGGAGTTAATCATGGCAAACATTTAAAAATTTATTGTATTTGGATTCAATATATTAAACCTTTTATAAGTAAAGTTTATTAATATACCATTTCTACAATAACAATTATAGTTAACTAGTTTGCAACAGTCTGAAATCTGATTGATTGGTATTTGCTTTTCTAAAAGGTGGATATGTGGCATTGAACTAACCAATAACATTTCTTGATTTCTGTTAAAGATCACATATTGCTCTTATCGTAGTTATTAGTGTTCCTACAAGACAATGTAGTCACTGGTAAGTCTGGTTACTGTGCATGCCCAGTAGAATAGCCAGAAAAATGTAGTATAAATGTATATCTAGACTTGTGTCTCGTTTCTCTGGCTGGATAGCTGATCATTCGCCCCTGGAATGCAGAGAGATGTGCCCTTTTCTTAATCTCCTTGAGTGAATCCAGCTGTTTAGCTACCATATGTACACGACAACAATGTCGTTTTACTGTGTGCTATACCAAATGGACAATGTAGCAGTTATGTGAATTCAAGTTTAAAGACAGAGACAGTCAAGTAAGTTTCTTTTCTTTATATCTCAGTGTCCTACTACATAGCCACCAGCATTAAAAAATTGCTGTTTTAAAATAACTAGACTTCCTTGACATTCTCCTCAGTTGTAGTCACTTGCAACAACCACCCTTCCTTGTTGAGCAACTTACAGTTCTATTACAAACATGTACTGGTAGCTTCCTTTCTAACCACTAGTTGTTAGTTAGTTTAAAGACATGACATCATGTTCTATTCTTCAGTATTTTATCAGTTTCTTTTATATTCTATAGAAATAAGTAGAACTCTCTAACTCTTTCTACAAGTTAACTGTCATGTCTCTGTCATCTCTATCAATGATGTCATTGCTATATATTGTGGACTGGATTGATCTTTTAAAGAAAAACATAATTACTGTTGTTACTGTTGTCTACAGTCTATTGTCTCCAGTCAAGATATCTTCAGTTTTTGCTCATCTCTTGTACAGAAAAATACAATCAAAATGAACTGAGGCCAACGAAAAAGAAAATATGCTTTTATTGCAGCACAAAAAAAAGAAAGACAAAGTATTCAGGTCAGAGTAAGTGTACATCGTGTGTGTGTGTGTGTGTGTGTGTGTGTGTGTGTGTGTGTGTGTGTGTAGAAAGCCTACTCCTGAGCTTTTTATCTGTCTGGACTGATAGTTGTTGTCATTAAACATTTGTATAACTGCATCTTTAGCTACTTTGTTATGTTGGATTATTATTCGAACTTCTTGTGTGAACCTAATTCTGTAGTACATTAACAAAAGTCTAGTTCTAACTCTATATTAGAGAGGCTTTTATAATACTCAACCACTCATTATATACAGTTACTTGAGACTACACCAACAGTCCTGGTATGGCAGGGGTAGCTTTCCTCTTGGTTGTAGCTTCTAACCATATGTATTCTAGCTAACGAGGAGTCATTTTGTTAACTAAAATGAATACTAGAGCCTCACTGGTAAGTACATGAACTCTTTGGGTCCAAGAGTCTAACTTTAGAACATACTCCAACCCTCTTGTATGTTCTTGCTGTAATGTGTAACAGTAGTATATACTGGATAACCACACTGTTGTAACAAGTCATGTACTAGACTTGTAGTCTGTGCAAACATTTGAGATCAATTCATGGTATGCTATTTTATAGTTGTTATTTTTAAAGCCTCTCCATTGAATCCTCTAATTCTTGTGATCAACAAGTACACTACCAATAACAAGTATATCCTTTGTTATTTGTACATATACTCACACTTTTAATCCTATCACTCACACTACAACATCTTGTATATCAATCTCTTGTGATCCCTACAACATACACTCAGACATGTTTGTAGCTTTTATTTAAGTCTCTTATTTTGTGGTAATATTCAGATATCTATTATAATCTCTCTATCTATTGTGTGTACATGGCAAATCTATTATGAGTCCTATAATATATCAATACATCCACTCTTGTTGTCCATTATAATATTCACAAGACCACCTATATCCTACATAATACAAACCTGTTATCACCCAAACTCAGCCCTGTGACATATACAAACATCTTACAATGTATAATATCATACAACTTAGCCCTGTGAAGTTTGAATATATAAACAAAAAAAATATTAACATACTTTTATGCAACTGTCTTATTATCGATACCACAGAATGTCCTATGATACAACCTAACTATGTGGCATACTTACACAAACCTTTTGTGACCCTTATGATACAATTTAACTCTGTGACATGTTCTTGTCCTATAATGTCCTATATATGATATAACATTGTCTTGTGATATGTGCATGCATAAAAGCCTTATTATGCCTACTATATAATGTCACTAGTGTATAAAGTCTTCAACCTCTTATAATAATACAATCCAACATAGTCTTGTGACATGTACATACGTCTTAATACCCAACAACATAAATGTCTTGTATTACAATATATCTTAGCCTTGTGACACATAACAAACCTCTTAATATCCAATAACATAAAAGACATCCCTTGTATAATAATATAAATCTTTTTGTATCTTTATTTGTATAAATTCTATTATTAACCAACCCTTTTGTGACCTCATACACTAAAATTAACTACTTTGTAAACAAATCTCCTATTCAGACCAAATCTACTAGTGTCTATAATTTACTAATATCTTTGTTAAGAGTCACATTAGATTCTTGTTACTGTGTTTTATGCATGAAAATTCTACTATTATAGCTGTGCATCCGTGACTATACAACCTTGGTACTTACTTGTTCTAACTTTTCATCCAGCAATAGCTCCTGTTTGTTACCTTGCATACACATTCCTTTGAGACTGTTCTGTAACACTGTATTGGATTGTTTTCAACTTCCTATTATATCACATGTTATTGTATGTACTTGTGTTGCATTTCTTAAAACTGTTATGACAAGTGTTTCTTTTAATGTTTGATCTAGTAATGTCTCTTGTGTTTCTATTTATTATTTATTGTTGATATCATGTGTGGCTATGTTATATACAATGATGGACTTCTCATTTAGTTTTGTTAGTTATTGCTCTTGTTTTCTCTAGTTTGTGTTATGATCTTATGCCACTGTCCCACATTATAGACGTTTTGTTAAATTATAGTACTATCTCCTGTGAATGTTACAAAGAACCTTGGTACTTATTTTTGTTCAGTAATAGTTCCTGTGTATGTTTTCTTACACATCCATCTCCTGAGACTGTTCTGTAACACTTAGTGTTGTATTGTTTTTAACCTCTTGTTTATCATATATTTTGTATTTAGATTACAAGTTGTTCTACTGCTATCATGCATATTATAGTCTAGTTATGTAGGACCTACAGACTTCATGTACTGTAATATCAATATATTATAGTCTTATTCTCATTGTCTTGCTTTATTTGTTGTGTATTTTTTATGTATTCCATAATGTACTTAATACTGGTACTACATCACATTGTTTTATTGCAACTAGGAGAGGTTTCTCACTAGCAATAGCATATAATATACTTTTTTGAATCTAATTATTGACCTTTCATAATTATTCTTTGGCTTCTACATAAATGGACATGACTTTCATTTTAAAACACAAACCATGAGGTTTCACATGTGCCAGTTTTCTGTTTTAGAAACAGTTTTAGTTTGCAACATTATTAGTAAGTTTCCCTAATAATTGTTTTATACCAAAGTGAAGAATTTAACCATTTTTAATGATTGCATGATATGATTATTTTTTCTCTCGATGCACAAGCACACTATTAGTTTAAGAAGACACCTTGGAATTGTTTTATTGTGTTTAAATAAACCTATTACTATAACTATATAGTTTCTAGCTTGCATTTTAAACTGTAATGATGTCAATACAGTGGTACAGTGGATTGCTGTTCTTATACTTGGCTTCATGTAAGCAAGACACACATTTGTCTTATTTCTTTATACTGAGTTGACTTCTTGCCTGAGTAACAAATACTAGGAAGAATGTTGTCTTTGTCATGAGTTTGTATGTAATTCATTTGGATATTTAACTGTTTAAGAGTAGTAAGTATCCAAAGATATTTTGTGTTGTGTGATACAGTAAGAAACAGTCATCATTCTTCTCAGTATGACAGAGGTGTATAGTACTATTTTCACAATACCATTGAGTATCTTTCCTTATCTTTTTATATAGTTGTAGCAGTAGTGACACTGGTAACATTTGTTGTTTGGTTTCAGGAAATATCTCTGGCAATTTTTTTAAGGTAATATAGGAGGATGGCCAATTGTCAATCTCAAACAAATACACATATAATACCACCTTGTATATGAAGTGATATAGTGCAGTATGTAGTGTATTAGAACACTTGTAACAATCAGTGTTAGACAATATAATAGCCTTACTTACACTGACATTTAGAAGTACACATTTGAGTGCCATAATTGACTTTAAAATTTGAAGCAGTGTTATTTTCCTCACTTTTCTGTTTGAGTTCCTCATTACTAACTTTAATCTGTAAAATGTCTTTTCTAGCTTGAGACATTAAGTGGAGACTGGAATTGTTAGAGAAACAGGTATTAGAGTTACAGGAACTTGGCTGTCCTAACAAAACATCCGAATACACAGACTATGACGAGAGCTGAAACATCTTTGGAGGCCTAGAGGAGTCTATGACTCATTGTATTATATTGTCCAAACTATGAGAAAAATTAAAATGTATGAAGTTATGCCAATTTCAAAATCACTTTAGGAGACTAATGAGGGATTTAAAAATAAAATTTAATTAAAGTCACCCCATTCAAAACTTAGTCTAATTCAAAAGGCTTCAATGGTAAGTTATTTCTGTTTGAATTCACTATATCTATCTCTGTATGCTTTCTATTATATAGGAAACTGAACTCAAGGCTACAAAATGTCATTAAATGTTATGGACATCATGGATATAATTTAAAGGATGTTGAACCTTAATTATATACAATATAAGATGTAAATTATAATGTAATTTCATTTTAATTAAAAAAACAATTATATCAACAAAAGAGAATGGGCCAACAAATATGCAAAATAAAAAAAATCCTTCGCTTGATCACTTGATGTTCTTATTATATTCTCATCCGTTCTTTATTAATCCAGTTATTCTTCTCTTTCTCCTTCATATGTTCTCAACTTGTGGAATGTGGACTAACTAGACTCTTGGGACTCTTGGGAACTCTCATTTCTCTTTCCTACAATTGTTGAACTGGAGACCTTCACTGGACTTCTTGGGGATATTTTTTTCTAAAATTTGTCATTTCTTTAAAAGTCATGTTTAGAATTCAATTTCTTTTAAAACTGCAATACTTCAACAATCATTTAACATTGTTGTATTATGCATCTTCTTTTTCTTTTCCTTTAAGTTTTGTTATTTTTTTACAAAAAAATACTTTTAGTTTGTCATTTTTTTACAAAAAATTAATAATCATTTTTAGAAATAATTTGACTGGAAACCATCAAACTGACAATAATTTCATGCTTTCTAAAATGATATTGATAATACAAACACACTAATTCTTCAGATCCTCAAGACACTAGCAGTTAATGTCCAATAATATAGAAAACTTAAAGAGACAAAAATTAGTTAAATCTAGTACATGATATCCATATCATCCCTAGCAGTTAAAAACACTCAACTAGAACATCAACTACAGAATAAAATGATCAATTGGAATTTAATAAGATCTATAAAATATCAATCTTACATTGAGTAGTCATTAGAGAACCTCACTAGATCTTCTCCAGTACAGTTATCTTTGTCTCACTATAAAATTAAAGGAAATAGTTTAGCACAACATTGTCAAATTAATGATAGATCAAATTTATAATCTAAATTATCAAAGAGCCTTAGTATTATTTACACCTATATAGTACATCAAAGTCCCTCTAAAATTAAAATACAAGTTTAGTACAGAACTGTCCATATTATTATAACAGATTTAACTTAGAGTTGTCATCAGTTAATATAAATCAGATCATCACTACCAGTGACCATTAATCTTGTTCATCCTATTATAAAACAAAGTTCATTCAGGAGACAATTGTACTATTTAAAGAGACTTCCTATGTTATAAAATTGCAGCACATTAATCAGGAATACACACATGTACCTTTCAAGTGACCAGCTTCTTCAATATGTCTTGCCTTATGTTTCACAAAATCAGGAAGACTCTCAGTTTTAAGTAGACATTCATTACAATCACCAATCTGTGTAAAAAACATAACTGGTATTATCATGCTGCAATATTGAGGACCTTTCTTCCTATTTAATAGGTATTAGTTGTTCTATGTTGATTACCAAATCAATATTCTATGAACATATTTGTCACTGCTACTAGCACACAATGAAGGTAGTCAACAGTAATTCCCTTCACTAAGTCAAATGGATATGTAGAGTAAGGATGGAGACACCTTTATATCCCAAATCCTAAATGTTAAAACATTAGTATAATAATAGTCATAAAACAAAAACATACTGGAACTCAGTTAAATGTAGCTTTAACATAGGCAGCTGCAACAGTATCACATATTCAAATAACATATGATTCATTGTAAGGTCAATATCTTACTAGTTTATTACTTGTGACAATATTGTCTCTCGTCTCCAAACATGTACAACATGAATATTCAACATTGTATTCCTTCGTGTTACTACCATAGCTCTTGCTGGTAGATCAACAGTACAAATTAGAAGTATAGCTCTACATTGTACTGTGCCCTTTGATGTTGTACCACAATACCTGTGAGATCTACAATATAGATATGTTATTATATGAGCCATTATACTAAATAATTTGATGATACAATTTGTTACTTGAATTGATAAGTGGCTTTAGAAATGTCTGCATATTAGGTTTGTCTTCGCTGTACCAAACCCCACAACAAAGAATGTACTTTGAAGATAATCTAAAGTGTATGCTTAATTAAGATAAAACAAACATAATTTGTAATATAGTCTGTGTTTGGAAATTTGCTAAAATCTGTAAAACAAAAGATATTCATTAATTTACATGTACATGTACTAGTAAAACAAGGGGAGATTGTTATAATTAGAAAACATTAATGCAATATTTAAGAGCAGTAATATTAATGTTACTTAACAAGAAGATATAGCTCTAACTCCATAGAGATTTTGTTGTATACAAGTTTCATACAACCTGTTAATTTCTTTTGAGTCTGTACTCAACAATGTGAATCCATTGCTACTAGTATATGTCAAATATTAAGATCATATGAGTATAAAGGTAACTACTACCATTGTGAAGTCTCTCTGATGTGTATGGATTCCATCCAGTTTGTTGATATCTTGTGAGAGTGGATTCAAAATACTGAAACTAAATAAACAATAAACAAGTTAAATGATAAACAAAGTAAACATCTAAATATACCTTGATTAAAATGACTGATTGGAGAACCAGTCAAATGTTATTTTTCTAACATGTAACCTCACCAATCATTGCTTTATTTATCCATTGATCAACCGTATCATTTCATAACATATGAATTACTCTTTTGATACTCCCTCTCATTACTTTTGTTCTTGGCACATTCTATGATAAAGTAGGTTAGTGGATTCAAAATACTGAAACTAAAAAAATGTCTTATTAGGTCAAAATCTCATGAGTCAGTCAAATGAGGGAGATAGTCCAGTCAAAGGAGGGAAAGAGTACTGTCAAAGGTCTCCAGAGAACCATTACTTGCACACGGTGGTTAGGCGGGAAACTTTCACGAGCACACTCCTGGCAAGGAACATCAAACGCGTGACCACCACTATTATGGCGGGAAAATATTACCAGTATAGAAAAATAGATTTTAATTAATTATTAAAAAATGTTATTAATTTTGTTAAAAAAATAATGATAATATAATACTAATAATCAAAGGTCTCCAGTCAAATGAGGGAGATAGTCCAGTCAAAGGAGGGAAAGAGTACTGTCAAAGGTCTCCAGAGAACCATTACTTGCACACGATGGTTAGGCGGGAAACTTTCACGAGCACACTCCTAGCAAGGAGCATCAAACGCGTGACCACCAGTATTATGGCGGGAAAATATTACCAGTATAGAAAATGGATTTTAATTAATTATTAGAAAATGTTATTAATTTTGTTAAAAAAAATAATGATAATATAATACTAATAATTTTACTAATAAAAGAACAATGATCTATATTGGTATAATAATGTGTAATACAATAGTTTAATTTTGTAAAAAAATAAAGTTTTAGTTTCATTGTAGTTGTTTAATAAAAAAAGTTCAATTGGAAACTAATCCAGTTTTCATGAAACAAGTTCAAAGTTAGATTTTTGTATTTTTGAACTGAAGTTAAGATAATTGACTATTGACAAATTTTAGATAATAAAACATTTTTTAAAGAACTTAACAAACCATAAAGAAAAACATTAAAAAATACTGAAAAATGAAATTAAAAAAAATTAAAAAAGACAGTCTCTGTAGTTGAAGAGTTCCAAGAGTCCAGTCAGTCCACAAGTAGAGAACATAGAAGTAGAAATAGAAAGTTATCTGGAATAACTGGATTACTAAAGAATGAATGGATGGAGAGATAGCTCACCTGTTTCAACAGTGCTGCTCCTACATGGAAAGAAGAAAAAAAGAGTAGTTATAACTGAACTGGTGGTGACAATGAATGGATAGAGAGTGAAGAGAGACAGAGGAAGTGAAAAAGGACAACCAACCTACACACACACACAGCACACACACACGCACCCTACAAATCAGAGCTCTCCCCTACCACCTGGCGGCCATGGATATTTTTAAAAAAATTTTATGGCCGCCAGGCGGCAAGGGAGAGATAATTTTTAGAGATTGTATGAGTGTGTGTATGATGTATAGGCTAGATAGCCCAAAATAAAAATTAAAAAAAATAAAAGAAGAGGAAAGAAGGCTGGAAGGAAGACAGGAAAGAGTCCAATGAGCAGGAGAGCAACTCATCTTTTACACCCAGAGAACATCAGAGACAGTCAAGACCATCAAAGAACATCAGACCAACCACAGTAGGAACTTCCAAGCAGAGTCCTGTAGAAACGAAGATGGAGAACAAAAAACTTTACAAAAACAAAAAACTAAACAATAAAATAAAATAAGAAAAGAAAAAGAAAAGTAATGAAACAGATAAAGATGACATAACTAAAACGAAAAGATGATCCAGCGACGAGGAGAGTCGATCCAAGGAAGTGACGAGGAGATCCAGCGACGAGGAGAGTCGTAGAGATATAGAGACATGAAAAATAGAGTACTTTTTATATCATCAAGAGGTTTCTCTCACGCTTCAATTTGACGATTATTCAAGAAAATCTCGTGACAAATTTGTCACCAGTACCATAACCCACGTGACCAACCTTAATTGATTTTTAATTGATCTAATTAACAAATAATTGAAAGTTTCAAAATACATAAAATATTATAGTACTTTAACTATTCTACAACTTGTTACTGGAAAGAAATACATTTGTAAGACAATGTCTATATGTAATATAGGGTACAATATTTTTCTCAAAAACTCCCAAACTAGTCACTTTAGACACCTCAAAGTCATTTTCTGTTACAATATATCTGTATCAATATATATTACAAATTAGTTAAACTAGTGTATGTATATAGGACACAGCTATCATGACCACTAGTTGCTTGGACTCAGACCTGCTAGTACATTAGCTTGGAAAGAGCCCTATATTTTTAAATGCTGTGGGAAGTTTTGCACATTGTAGTATTGTTACAGTTAATAATGTGTTGAAAATTTGTAAATCCTACAATAGATATGTGTTATTAGCAGACATAAAAATGGATATTTGACACTGTGACATATAGACCATATCCATTAGAACTGGACAGGAGAACGGGATGAGAGAGTGAGAGAGAGAGTGTGTGTGTGTGTGTGTGTGTGTGAGAAAGAGAGAGAGAGAGAGAGAGAGAGAGAGAGAGAGAGAGAGAGAGAGAGAGAGAGAGAGAGAGAGAGAGAGAGAGAGAGAGAGAGAGAGAGAGAGAGAGAGAGAGGTGGTTCTTGGTATAACTTGACTATGATAAACATCATTATGAAATGACACATAGTGTGCCATCATATTAATGATATCACCTGAACCAGGAATACAACCTTAATATAGTGAAAAGATATGCAATTATAATTAAGTGAGTGTGACTGAATTGTAGCTATAGCAACCATCAACCTTTGTCTAATAACATAGTCCATTTACAATTTTTGTCTGGACATTTATTAATTATGCAATCTATACATGTACATATACAATATACATGTACATGTATATGGTTATGTACCTTCTTCTTGAGCAGCCTTAATTGCTAAGTCCATACTTCTTTGGATAATAACCTCTCGAGCTTTGAGACAAAGTTCCTCATCACTTCCTTGAAATGATCCGTCAGATTTAATAGTAGTCATAACATTAGAGAGACTCTCCACATGTTCTGAATTATTTCTGTGGTTGCTAAGGAGGTAGTTAATTTACTAGTTATTACAAATTAGGAGAAGTCTATTTTCTTCATCTTGAATGCATATAGAAGCTCTTTATAGAATGACTACTAAACTTATAACTGTAGTAAGTGGTATAGCTAAATTTGTATGTAAATTGCTTAATTTGTAAAATAGGCTATTGTATAGATAATATGAGGGTTTTCCCTCCAGAATGACATTGTTAAGTTGGTGCCATATACTGACCAGTTATTAAAGGTAATCATTTAAGTAGTCATCTATTAATACAAATAATAGGATAGATACCTTCACAAATACCAGCTGCAATAGCAACGTCAGTGGCTGTACATATATCTCCTCCAAAAGACAGTGCCTTAGTAGTCAATTGTGACCCAACACTACTAGGACCAATCAATACATCATTCTATAATGTGATATACATGATAAGGAATCATAACAATGTAATAACATACTCCATCTTTATCACTTGTGATCAGTGATCCACCCCCCAAACCAATACTAACAATATTGGGCATTTGGAAATTTGTACGTACACCACCAATCTAAAAACAAACACATAATGAAAATTGATATGTGTATCAACTACAATAGCCCTGATTGAAGGGTCCAAGTTAATTTTGTAATTTATGTGACTTATGAATCTAATTGCTATCTAGAGATAAGCACTTCCTTTGGCACATTAAATGTTGCCATAGCAACTATCAATGGACTGATAGTACCTTGACTTGAGATGAAGCTTCTCTAGAAAAACCATTAACAAGTATGTCAATATCTGTGGTCGTACCAGCAATATCCACAACTATACCATTCTTCTTTCCTTATTAAAACATGGCACCTCTCATACTGTTGGTTGGACCAGAGGAAAAAGTGAACACTGGATATTCTACAGCCTATACAACACTAAAGAAAACATACAGTTGATCAATGAAACAAGTGATATATTGTAGTTTAGTTATACAAGAATTGATCACTTTAACATACACACATAACAGATTACCATAAGAAATAAATGGATCGATAGTGTCACTTTAAAATGAAATAATAAATGTATTAAATTGAGTCTTTTAAGGCAACCTTTTTAGTATGATTTCCTTTTTTACTTGTTTTATCATTACCTTATCAGTGTACCATCATTTTGTGTCAAATAAAATGGACACTTCAAATTAAAGTTTTCTAGAGCATTTTGAAATTCAGAGATTGTACGTTTAGCTAATGTCTTGAGAGATTCATTGAGAATAGCAGCATTTTCTCTTTCAATCAGTCCAAGTTTACCAATCTATTGAAAGAGTGAATTTAGTTAAGAGGTACAGACTTAATCATAGTAAAAAAAAACTTTGATAGCTTAAGTATGCTCTATCATATAGTGTTAGTTAGTTTATTAAACTGTAAAAATCTTCTAGTTTATTCTGTATCGGTGTACATGTCATAGCCCAACGATATTCTAAAAATAACCAAAAATATCCTGACTAAACTCTATATGCAACATACCAGAAGATAGTTCACAACATGCAACACTCATAGCAGTTTTAGGATTTTTAATCCTACATGCTTCATCAAGAATAACAAGATTCCAATGTATCTGAAAGAGAGTATTACTAGCAGGTTGATGGTTGACACTAGCACTACTCTCCTTATGATAACATAAACGATTATCATTATGAATTATTATGTTTAACTCACTGTTAATGAACCAGCTTCAATCCTAACAATATTATAAGTAGTCACTACTACATCATAATGTAGAAGTCTGGGTAGTAAGTAATTTAATGGGCTAAATAATAGGGACTAACTCTTCTGGATTCTTTGGCCGATTTCTGCCATGGTAAAGTGTAACTGAGAGGACACCAGAGTAGACTTTAGATTTTATTTCAGACTCCCACATTTTCAATAATCCTAAAGGAACAGCTACTAATGTTGAGTTACACTCCAACAATCCTATAATATTAGTTCTTTATTGTACATTAAATACATTTCATGCTTACTGTCATCTCTTCTACTAGTAAAGTCAGAATCGTTGATTCTTTTTTATAATTAGTGAGATCATTGATAGGGTCTTACCCAACCCCCTGTCATCGGCTACATGTACACACATAATTAAATTGTTTATTACAGAGTTACACTCACCTAGGATACCACCATGAGGTATCTGGCCCTCTCTCCATTGGAGCCATGCCAATGCCCTTTTTTGATGTCTCATGAGATCAACTTTAAGACCACTAGGAGTTTCAGTTTCTTCTGATGGACATGTTGAGATAGACCTAACAATTGACATTAATATTAGAGTTAACATTTTTGTCTTACGAATGTAAATTTTGTACAGCACCAGCTGTTAATAATTTAGCTTGAGAATGTATGACAAAGACCTATTGTTATAATAAATATTGAAATAGTTTGTTTATTTATTTACTGGTTTCTCGGGTTCTTGATCGTCGTCATCAGGATGTGATAGAAGTTCCTCAATTTCAGACTTGGAAGGTACATATCCATGAAGATGTAACATTCCTTTTTTAATCATGGCAATCTGTCGTTGTATGGTTACACCTTTAACAGGAAGATTAGAACCAAATCTATCTAACAACGTCTACAGAAATATGTATTGTACTCACATTCATTGCTACTAGTGGATACATTGGACGATACACTTGGAGATATTCACTTGAAACTCGTCTGGACGTCTCTAAGCGAGAAGGTGTGGTCTTTGACTTGACTAGTGGTTCATCATCACTGTCACTGTTTATCACAGTGGGTAATGCTCCTATTAATTAGTCAATATAATAACTTAATAAAATTAAACATAATTATTATCTTACTAATTTGTTGGCTAAGGACAACTTTATTTAATGACACATCATGTGATTTAGTGGATGTTCCTCCGTCACTAGAGTCCCCTTCATTCTCACTTTCTTTACAACTTGTTTCTTTCTCTTTGTCACTGCTGACATGATATATACTATCTTCTTCAAGTTCATCTTCTTCCTCACTGCTTACATCCTCACTACTGACATTCCCTCTTCTGTCTTCCTCAACACTAACAACATCTTTTTCTTCTCCATTATTTTCTACATCATTATATAAATTAACTTCTACATCGTTACCAATCTCTTTCATACTATTATCCACTGTTGCCATGGAGATATCACTGGTCTTTTCCACGCTATCATTGACTGTTGCCACAGAGATGTCACTGACCTTCTGATAATATGAACTTTCTAATTTGGTTGAGAAAACAGGAGATGAATTGCCTAAGGCATTATTCTCACAAGGTGTCATGATATAACTAGCAGCCTCTGGAGTGCATAAATAGTGTTATCAATAACTATATCTGACGATTCCAGAGAACATTTAGATATCTCTTTGTGACCTAAAAATGTTAGTTAAGTTGACCGAAAGTTAACAGTTTACCTTTAACGTTGAGCTCTAGGTTTTCCTTGTTCTATAAGAGAAGAGCATTACATAGTATAACATAGACATGTTTAAACTTACCACCAAGCTACGATATCCACACCATTCTGTCAGCCCTTGACTACAATGAAATCTCACACTAGAAAATAATAAGTAATAATTAACTTGATAATTGATATTAATTTAGTGTACCATTCTTGGCCTTCTTCAATTTTAAAAGAATATATTGTTATAGGTGAGTCTTTGTGAACAGGACACTTATGTAGAGACACACTACAAGAGAGAAGGGGTGTAAAATCATCACTTAGTCTCTTAACTTACTTTGCCTCTTGTTTGAACTTACATCCAGGAGTTTGACTACAAACATAGAAACTTTTCCCATATGATTTGGAATTCTTTTTGAAGCCAAAACGTAGGTCACACGGTTGGTCTATTGAGAGAGACACAATTTAACTGAAGACACAGTCCTATTATACTTACCATGGTAACAAGATAGTTTCTTGTACTCCATCAGAGATGTGACGAAACGTGGCTAACTGGCTATTTACCGCTCGCGCCAGGGCTTTCAACCTCAAAATTTGATTTTCCCCTAGGGGAACTAAAATTTCTCTTTTTATTTCCCTAAATACAAATTAGTAACCCCCTCGAATTAATTACTATTAATTAGCAATTTAGCAGGAAATTTCTATAACATACTAAAATAATAAAATCACAACAAATAATTATGTCAATTCTTTCTATAGGTGACTGGAAACTTAATATCTATAACATTTTTAATTCAAGCTGTTATAACTTGTCCTGGTTTGACAGGACCCACCCCCTCCGGTGTCCCTGTTAGTATGACATCACCAATTTCAAGGCTAAAGATATGACTAACATAACTAATAAGATATGGTACAGAAAATATCATATCTTTTGTAGAGTCATCTTGTTGAAGTTTGTCGTCAACTTTGACCCATAGTTTAGTGTCAGATAATGAATTAACTAATAGGACAAAATGTGTATAACCCTTTAGCAATGCTCCAAGGATGACCTTTTTGTTTAGCAGCACTCTGCAGATCACAAGCAATCATATCCAGAGCTTATGTATACCCACCCACATAACTCATTGCAGAAGATTCAGGGATGTTCCTGCCATTAGTTCCAGTGACCACAACCAACTCCACTTCATAATGAAGATCTTTTACACATTCTGGGACCTGTGATATGACAAGCAGCCTCATATATAAGTAAAATGTCTTATTACTTCAATACTTCCACCTTCTTCAACATACGATGATACAGGTTTTAGAAACAACATTGGCTCAGAAGGGATTGGATTACCCTATTCAGCAGGAGTATGTGCTAATAGTGACGTAAGATTAGTTGATGGCATTATTGAAAACGAAGAAGTATGTGTCAATGGAGTTTGGGGTGCTGTCTGTGATCAAGCAACTTAACATGTGATTTCGGATTGAGACTGAAGCAACATGATTGGATTGAGGCTAAAGCAACATGATTGGACTGAGACTGAAGTAACGGGATTGGACTGAGACTGAAGTAACGTGATTGGACTGAGACTGAAGTAACATGATTGGACTGAGACTGAAGCAACATGATTGGACTGAGATTAATTTTTGTTTTATATCCATTAGGTTTGTGATGATTGTCATAAAATAGATACTGGACTAGAGGTAGTGACGTGTGGTTCTTATCATTGTGGTAAACCCACATGTTGAGATGTTGATATATTAGTAACACATCCTGATAGATTTGATGTTAACTTACTTCAGAGACACTTCTGCTTTGTTCAGTTCTCTGTAAATGTTCTCTTATTATTTCAACTTCTCTAGTTTTAGTTTCTACATCTTCAACAAGTGCTCTAGTTTGTTTCTGATACTCCTCTATCTCGTATTTCAATTTCGTATTTTCACAATGTTAAATGCGACCTTCATATATACTATAACTATACACATACTGCACCTATGTAATTGATGAATTGATGCCACATTTGTCTCATTTCACAAGGAAACAGAAAATATCTCAGCATGCTATAAAATCTACACATATCAACTAATAGTACCTCAGCTCCATCAGCCAGTACAAAACCAGATCCTAGCAATAGTACAACATTCCATGGCTGCTTATGATGAACACTCTCCCGATCCAATAGAATCTCAGTTCAAAGTTATTAGTGTTCCTAAAAGCAATGTAGTTACTGGTAACTCCGGTTTGTCTGGTTACTGCGCATGCCCAATAGAAAACGCCGGGGAAAACGTGTCATAAAAAGTATGTCTCCACTTGTGCTCCTCTTTCTGACTGACCATTCGTCCCTGGAATGAAGCGAGAAGCGCCCGTTTCGCTAGCTTCTGGAGTGAATCCAGCTATTAGCAACCATATGTACATGACAACAGTGTCGTTTTACTGTGTGTTATACTAAATGGACAGTGTAGCAGTTATGTGAATTCAAGTTTAAAGACAGAGACAGGCAAGTTTCTTTATATCTCAGTGTCCTAGTGGATAACCACCAGCCTTAACAAATAACTGATTTAAAGTAAACAGACTTGCCTGACATTCTCCACAGTTGTAGTCACTTGCAACAACCAGTTTTCCTTGTTGAACAACTTACAGTTCTATTACGAGTGTGTACTGGTAGCTTCCTTTCTAACCACTAGTTGTTAGTTTAAAGACCTGACATATGCTCTTAAACTTCAGTATTTTATCAGTTTCATTTTTATTCTATAGAAATATATACAACTCTCTAACTCTTTCTACAAGTTAACTGTCATGTCTCTGTCATCTCTATCAATGATGTCATTGCTATATATTGTGGACTGGATTGATTATTTAAAGAAGAACATAATTACTTTTGTCTACAGTCTATTGTCTCCAGTGTAGATACCTTTCAGTTTTTGCTCATCTCTTGTGCAGACAAACACAGTCAACATGAACAGAGGCTGTCAAAGAAAATACAGCACAAAAAAGAGAAAGACAAAGTATTGTGCAGAGTAAATGTACATGTGTGTATATATATGTGGAGAGCCTAATCCTGAGCTTTTTAGCTGTCTGAACTGATAGTTGTTCTCATTAAACATCTGTATAGCCAGCCACCTCTTCTAGCTACTTTGATATTGACTTGTTATGTGAACTTAATTATGTACTATATTAGCAAAAGCTCAGTTTTTAAATTAGCCTTCATTTGGCCATTTGGCAGCCAAGTAGTAATTTATGCACAAACAAAGCTGTTATTTAAATAGATTGAGAACCTTATGTATTCTGTAGAAAGATATTTGCTGTTGTGATTTAAATACTTACCTAAACAGAACTGGAATGGTTTGTGCAAAAAATCTCTTCTCAGGCTAAATGTTTTCACGAACCTCACAGCTGACAACAGCTAATGATAAGCATGCAGCATTGAGTTAAATGGCCCTGACAGCTAGCTGATCATGAAAAGCTGAGTGTTTGTACTTGGACTTTATGTTGAGAACCAGATTGGAAACCTAAAATATACCTAGACACTTGTATAGAATATACAGCTTGATTGTAAGTTCAATTTCTGTGGCCTACTAGATCTAGAATTAAGTCTTTGCAATTTGTATCATCCCTTCCCTTCTCAACAGTTATAAGCAGCTTCACCTTGTAGTCTACTAGGGAGGCTTTTATAATACTCAACCACTCATTATATACAGTTACTTGAGACTACACCAACAGTCCTAGTATGGCAGGGGTAGCTCTCCTCTTGGTTGTAGCTTCTAACCATATTTATTCTAGCTATTGAGGAGTGATTTTGTTAACTATAATGACTAATTGAGCTTTCCTGCTAAGTACATGAACTCTGAATGTCAAAACATACTCCAACTCTCTTCTATGTTCTTGCTGTAAATGTAACAATAACATATTATATTGTATAACTACAAAGTTATAACAAGTTGTGTAATAGAGTTGTAGTTTGTGCAAACTTTTGAGATCAATTTTATACTATGCTATTTCTGTAGTTATTATGTGTAAAGACTCTTCATTGAATCTTCTCATTCTTATGATCAACAAGTACACCCTATAACAAGTATGTGTACATATCCTTTGTTATTTGTACATACTCACACTCTTTGATAATTCTATTACACTATAACATCTCCATATACCAATCTCTCGTGATCCCTACAAGATACATTCAGACACACTTGTAACTTTCTTTTAAGTCTTACAATTTATGGTAATATTCAAATATCCATATAATCTCTCCATTTATTGTGTATACATGTTGAATCTATTATAAGTACTATAATAATTATGTCAATACATCCACTCTGTTGTCCATTTATTATAATATTCACAAGACCACCTATATTACAATAATTTTCCTACATATACAAACCTGTCATCACCCAATGCAGTCCTGTGACATATACAAACCTCTTACAACCATATAATATCATACAACCTAGCCCTATGAAGTGTGAATATATCAATAAACAAACTTTTAACATACTTTTATACAAATGCGTGTCTTATTATCCATACCACATAATGTCCTTATGATACACCCTAACTCCACAAACGTTTTGTGACCCTTATGATACCATTTAACCTTGTGACATGTTCTTATTCCATAATGTCCTATAAATGATACAACATTGTCTTGTGCATGTACATGCATTAATGCTTTATTACACATACAATATAATGTTACCTAGTATATGTCTTAATACCCAAGCTTTTATAATATGATCCAACATAGTCCTTTGACATGTATGTACTTCTTAATACCCAACCATAAATGTCCTGTATTACAATATATCTTAGCCCTTAACACGTACATAAACCTCTTAACATTCAATAACATAAAAAATCCCTTGTGTAATAATATAACTTGGTAGAGAAATCTCTCTTTTTCATAATCATTTTTTATTTTTATTTGTATAGGTTCTGTTTTGTTAACAAACATTTTGTGACCTCATGCACTAAAATTAAATACTTTTGTAAATCTTCTATTCAGACCAAACCTATTAGTGTTGACAAGTTACTGGTATCTTTGTTAAGAGTCTTGTTATTATCTGTCACATTAGGTTCTTGTTACTTTGTTTTATGAATAAAAGTTTCTATCATTAAAGCTATACTCCTGTATCTGTATAACTTATTATTTATTGTTAATATGTTGACATCATATGTGACTGTGTTATATACAATGATGGTCTTCTCATTGAATTTTGTTAGTATTATAGCTCTTGTGTTCTATCTTGTATTATGATCTTGTACCACTCTCCAATATTATAGATTTTTTGTTAAATTATAGTTCTATCTTATGTTACTATCTCTTGTGAGTGTTACTAAGATGCTGGTTATTAATCTCATAATCATTCTTTGGCTTCCATATGAATGGACATGACTTCCATTTTGAACACAAAGTATGAGGTTTCACAGGTGACTGTTTTCTGTTTTTAAAAGAGTTTATTTAATTTGCAGCATTATTGAGCAAATTTCGCTAATATTCAATTTTATACCAAAAAGTGAAGAATTTTACCCTTTTAACAAAATACTTGTGTGGGCACAATCTCGTGATGATAAAATTAAATTTTCATTGGAGGTATAAGCACACTATTAGTTTAGATTATTATTTTTCTTTGGAATTGTTTTATCATGTTTACATAAAACAATAACTAGTTTCTAATTTTCATTTTAAACTGTAAGGATGTAGTACAGTTGAGTGCTGTTCTTATACGTGGTTATAAGTAAGTGAGACCCACATTTGTCTACCATTTGTCTATTTCTTTATATTGTGTTGACTTCTTGCCTGAATAATAAGTACTAAGAAGAGTAAAGTACCATAGTGGCTGTCTATATATTATAGTATGAAAACAAGTGATTATATATGTAATTCATTTGGTTATTTAACTGTTGAAGAGTAGTAAGTATCTAAAGATAATACAGTAAGAAACAGTCATCACTCTTCCCAGTGTAACAGAGGTTTATAGTACAATCTTAATAATACCATTGAGCCCAAATAAGAACTAGATGACAACAACAATAACACTGCACAATAACATTGTAACTACAGAAAAGAAAAACAATAATACATTGATGCTATAATCATTTAATTAACACTTTTATGTAATTTTAATCATGCCCTTATTTTGGTCATTCCTGATCTTTCTGTACCATGTGCTTTAGAACTTTCTAGTTTTTCTTTTTTTTGTTCTATGATATAGTCTGTTGATTCTCTCTCTCTCTCTCTCATTTGGTAAAATCAATAAAGTAATATTTGACTCTCATTCTCTGTTGTGTCGTGGATCAGTGGTATTCTTGTGTAGTATTCGCAATCTGTACTAAGCTCAAACATATTTTGGTCCACCGAATCGTATATATCTCCCTATACTTCATTCCAATAGAGCAGCAGTCTCTCTGGCTTAGTATCAGATACTCATCGTACAGTCCTCTCTTAAGTCCTTTATCATTGTAACTCATCGCACTCATGCAATCTACCGCTGATCCTCAGGAACTCACTAAAATAAGGAGAAGAGGAGTAACTCGTTCTTCAATCACTTGCCTCGAAAAAGGTCTTTGTGAACTAGAAGCTATCTTAGATCAACCCACTACTGCTGATCATGGCCAAGAGCTGACGGTTAAACTCGAAACGCTGGATGTCGACTTCAAATCATATCATCTCCAACTTGTTGACTTGCTAGATGAAGTTGAAGATCAAAAATTGTCATCACGAAAGCTAACTCATTTGAAAAAGGGAATCATCACCGCACGTGACGCTATCACAGCATTATCAATAGACCATGATGATGTTTCTCTGATTGAACAATACGAAGCAAAGTTATCCGACAAAGACAGAGTTGTCTACTATCCATACGAAACTATTATCTGTCGATGATGAAGGTGTTGTGCAAGACCAACTAACAATTCACTCCAAACTCGAAGTTGTACTATTTGAATGTTTCCATTACATCTGAAAGATTCTGAAACATGCAAAACCTCTGAATCTACCACTACTATGACCACTACTCCATCTGATAGTACTGGATTGGGTGTGCGACTTCCTAAATTGCCAGTCCTACTTTAAATGGTAACATTCTCCACTGGAGACAATTCTGGGAGCAGTTCTGTGTGTCTATTCACTATCGCCCAAATTTATCTAATGCCGAGAAACTTGTATATCTACAACATGCCCTCAAGGATGGTTCTGCCAAGCCTATAATAGAAGGCCTTTCTCAGTCAGGAGAACAGTATACTGAGGCAGTGGATTGTCTAACAGCCTGATTTGGTCGTCCTCGTCTGATACATCAGACCCATATTAAGATGATTCTTGATGCACACCAAGTTCGTGATGGTAGTGGTCGAGAACTACAATGTTTACACGATGTTGTTCAGCAACATATTCATGCCTTGAAATCCATGGAACAGAAGCTGTCTCCTTCATTCATTACTTCTATCATTGAATTGAAGTTGGACGCAACTACTATATTCGAGTGGCAACTACATACTCAGTCTCAGAACGAGGTGCTACATTACCGAGAGATGTTGGAGTTCCTCGATCGTTGTGCTCAAGCATCAGAGATTTCTACACCAAGTAAAAGGCAATCTAAACCTGACCCTTCCACTAGAAAGCCTCTGACTCATCCCAAACCAGTTTCCTCCTTTGTTGCCAATTGTGATCCATCCCATACTCAATGCCTGTTATGCAAGACAGAGAAACACCCTCTATACTCTTGTCCGAAATTCTGGTCACTATCCCACGAAAGGAAAATGGTCACTGTAAAGGTAAATAATATTTGGATGAATTGCCCTAATAAGGTTCATTTTGTGGCCGAGTGTAAGTGTCACCATAGGTGCAGGAAGTCCCAGAACCCTCACCATACTCTATTACACATAGATCATAGAGAACAACGAAAAGATCGACCCCATCAGTCTGTCACACCAACACTAAATGAACTAGAAGTATCTGCTAACACAGCTGCAGCAAAGTTGAAACCCGTTCATTGTTAATGACGTGTCAAGTACTAATTATGGCACCTAATGGTTTGTCCATGAGAGTTAGAGCTCTTCTTGATAGTGGCTCGTCAGCATCATTTATTTCTGAATGACTAGTGCAATCTCTTTGTCTTAGCCGTACCAAACAGAAGGTCTCAGTCTCAGGTATTAGAGGCGTCTCTCCTGATATGTCCATCCAGTTAATTGCAAGTTTCAAGATTTCTCCCATAACTACAAAGGAAAGGACCATTGATGTGACCACATTAATAGTTCCCCGAGTAGTTTGTGATTTGCCAATATTTCATATTTCATTTGATACGAAATGGACTCACCTATCTAATCTACACTTAGCTGATCTGGAGTTTGGCGTTCCTGGTCGTATAGAAATACTCCTTGGAGTTGATATCTTCACTGATGTATTGCTCAATGGCAGGCGGAAGGGTCCCCAAGGATCACCAGTCGCATTGGAAACCCATTTTGGTTGAGTGCTATGTGGTAATACTGAATCTTCCACTTCTTGTTCATCTGCTGTCACTGTGAGCCATGCCTCAATCAAAATGATAGATGATCTAATTCATAAATTCTGGGAGATTGAAGACCCACCCAATCATCTAGTTTTTCACCTATCCATGGAGGAATGTATCGTTGTACAACATTTCAAGACTAAGCACAACCTAACCCCAATGGACGATTTGTAGCTCCTTTACCAAAGAAGTCAGAGGGTGTGATGCTTGGTGAATCAAGGTCTCAAGCAGTACGAAGGTTTCTTTCACTCAAGCGCTCCCTTAAAAGTAAGAATCGATTTGTAGAGTTTGATGCGGTGATGCAAGAGTATTTCAATATGCAACATGCAGAGGCTGATCCTGAGGATCTTGAGAAACCAGCAAGCAAAGTATTTTACTTACCCATGCATGCCGTATACAAGCAATCTAGTACCACCACCAAGATATGAGCAGTATTTGATGCCTCACCAAAATCATCATCCAGTATATCATTAAACGACATTCTACTTGTAGGACCCACTATTCACCCACCACTAATTGATGTCTTATTGCGTTTTTGTCTGCATCATGTGGCAATAACAGCAGACGTAGGCAAGATGTATAGAGCAATAGAACTTATAGTTGATGACAAGGACTTGCATCGCTTTATTTGGAGGTCCAAAGCTACTGAACCGTTAAAGGATTATCAAGACAACAAGAGTTACTTTTGGCATGTCTGCTTCATCATTTGCTGCCAATATGTCTGTAAGACAAAATGCCCTTGACTTGGCACACAAATTCCCTTTAGCTGCTAAGGTAGTAGAGACAGTTTTTACGTTGATGATTGCCTCACAGGAGCTGACACTGTCGAAAGGGCAATTCTTTTATACCATCAGCTACTTGATGTGTTTAATTGTGGTGGATTTCTATTATGAAAGTGGAATTCCAGTGATTCTGTTGTACTAAAAAGCATCGATCCAGGCCTCCAAGACTCCCTTGAAGCACTCAACATCTCTGAGTCTGAAGAATACACGAAAGCCCTTGGGCTGGAATGGAACACCACGCTGGATCACTTTTGCTTAACTATCGCTGATCTACCAGCACCTGATATTGTCACTAAGCGAATCCTCATATCTAACATCGTCAAGAAATTTGATGTCTTTGGCTGGTTCTCACCTATTATCATTAAAATGGATATACTCCTTCAACATCTCTGGGAAGCCAAACTTAATTGGGATGATCCTCTTCCCTCATCCATTCAAGATGTTTGGACACAATGGAAAACTGAACTACAACTTCTTTCCAATTACCTTTTCGAAAGATGCCAACATCATGAATATACAGTTACAAGGATTCTCAGATGCATCCGAAGATGCCTATGCAGGCATTGTGTATATCAGTGGAGAAGATACTCATGGTAATGTTCATGTTGCATTGGTAATGGCAAAGACGAAGCTTTCTCCACTGAAGCGATTGACAATACCTCGTCTGGAGTTGTGTGGTGCTTATCTACTCACCCAACTACTTCACCACATCAAGAACATCTACCAAATACCAGTTACCAATGTATATGCTTGGACCAATAGCACCATTGTGTTGAATTGGTTGAAAGGTTCTCCAAAGCGTTTTAATACTTTCGTTGGAAATCGAATTTCAACCATTATCGATTGTATACCTCCCAATCACTGGAACCATGTTAGCAGTATTGATAATCCTGCAGACTGTGCCTCTCGAGGTCTTTATCCAAGCGAGTTGTTGAATTATGAGTTGTGGTGGAAAGGCCCCAACTGGTTAACTATTTCACAATCACAATGGCCAAAACAACTATCTTTATCTACTATCAAGATACACGACAAAGAGAAGGAAGTATGTTTGGCTACCACATGTCGACTAGTGGCGACCATCATGCCATTTGATTGTTATTCTACATTTTCAAGACTTCAACACGTGACAGCATGGATCTTTCGATTTGTAAACATTTGCCGTATCCCAGGAAATTCGGTCATTCATTGCTCCTATGTGTCCATGGCAGAGCGATATTGGATAGCCATTTCACATAGTGACAGTTTTCCTCATGAATTATGATTACTCCAGTCAGATTGTGATGTCAATTTACCAAACAATAGTATAGTGTTTTAAAGTCACTCAATCCCTTCTTAGACCCACCTGGTATAATTCATGTGGGTGGTCGTATCTCCAATGCTAAGCAGTCATATTCTAGAGTATATACAATCATTCTTCATGGTAAACACCCCATTGTCAGATTGATTGTCCTTTCAGAACATCGTCGTATGTTACATGCTGGTCTATCTCTATTGAGTGCCTCTATTAGTTTATGATTTCACATCATCAACCTCCGAAGAACCGTTCAATTAATCACTCGTGAGTGTGTGATTTGCAACCGCTACACAGGTAAAACAGCATTTCAACAGCAAGGTCAACTGCCTTAAGAGCGTATCATTCCTGGTCCAGTGTTTGAGAAGGTCGGAGTCGATTATGCTGGGCTGTTCGATATCAAGTATGGATTTGTGAGAAAACCAACCATAGTGAAAGCATATCTTTGTCTGTTTGTATCGTTGACAGTTAAGGCAGTACACCTGGAATTAGTTTCCAACCTAACTACTGAAGCCTTTATTGCTGCCTTGCATCGCTTCATTTGTAGAAGAGGATTACCCATGCTCATATGGAGTGGAGTGATCATGGAACAAATTTCATTTGGGCAGACCGCGAGCTGAAGGATCTCTTCCAATTCCTGAAAGATAAGAACTCTCAAACAATTATTTTGGAATTCTGCACATCGAAAATGATCAAATGGAGATTAATCCCAGAGCATGCTCCAAATTTTAGGGGACTATGGGAGTCAGCTGTCAAGAGCATGAAAACTCATTTACAGCGGATCACTTCGGATGTCAAGCTGACCTTTGAAGAATTGAGCACTATAATGTGACAAATTGAAGCTTGTTTAAACAGTCGACCAATGGTTCCTTTAAATCATGTTAATGACGATATCACTGAAGTCCTTACACCAGGTCATTTTCTGATAGGATGAACATTGACTGCTCTACCGGATCGCTCTATTTCAGAACGACCAATGTCTCTGTTACGCCAATGGCAGTTGTGTCAAAACATAGTGAACCACTTCTAGACAAAATGGTCTACTGAGTATATCACTACATTAAACAAGTACACCAAATGGCCTCACCGATCAAGGAATGTATGTGTGGGAGATATTGTTATCCTTCGTGACGAAACTTGTTTCCAACAAAATGGCCCTTGGCAAGGTTGGTCAACGTTCATCCTGGAAAGGATAATCTCCTTCGAGTCCTAACCGTGAAGACCGCTAAGGGAATTCACAAGAGACCTGTGACCAAGATTGTTGTTATGTTACCTTCAAAATCTAATGATTGAACTGTATGTTATTACTACATGTACATCATTATTACTATGTATATACTTTTTTCAGACCGTTCGGTCTTGGCCGGCGGTATGTTTGGTCATGCTATAATCATTTAATTAATTTTTTTATGTAATTTTAATCATTTCCTTATTTGGTTACAGTTCTTCCAGATCTTTCTGGACCATGTGCTCTAGCATGTGTTATGTTTAGAACTTTCTAGTTTTTTTCTATGATATAGTCTGTCGATTCTCTCACTCTCTCTTTTTTTGGTAAAAATGAATAAAGCAATATTTGAGTCTCATTTTCTGTTGCGTCGTGGATATTGACTAATCAGTGGTATTCTTGTGTAGTATTCGCAATCTGTACTAAGCTCAATCAATGTAACTTACTGATCAACCATGTCTACACCTCCCATGTAGGTATTATAAATGTGAATGATTACTGGCTTCTGGATATTTTACAATCACTCTCACTGTGTGTCCTTGAAACTCAACTATAGAGTAATCGTCAACAGTAGAAAGGGCAGCCACAACTTCCTTATCCATCCATTTAACTCCAACTATGCATACATCATGTTATATTGTCATCTTGAGATAGATATTACTTTGTGAAAGCTATCATTAATAAATGGCCAATTTGTTCACCAATATCTTTGAACAAATGGTAAACTGACAACACCTATAATGATTACTAGTGTTATAAAATTATAGAGCTTTCCTATGGTGAACTGATGTTTAGGCAAACCATGTATTTAAGCTTTAGGATGTTGCTGAACATGTCCATCAGAAGAGATAAGGTAATGTTAACCATAAGGGTTTATTTTGATGCTATATTTTTTTATTTATTGTATTTATCCATAGTTGATTGAAATGACCAATAGGTTCTGCTTCAGAGATGTTGCTCATTGGTCCAAGTTTTTTTTTAAATGGAGGAATACTGAAAGTAGTAGAGGTTGTCAGAAAAGTAGTCCATGTTGGAACAGTAGCAGTTGTAATCATGGTAGTTGAAGTTGAGGGTAGAAACATCAGAAGTAGTAGCAGTGGCAGTCATAGATGTAATAATATCAGTACTTCATTTTATCAAAAAGTAATTGTCCATCATCTACATAAGCACTACCTACAAAATCATGATCACTGTAGTTGTTATCAATGTCCTCCATCACCTGCGGCAATGCTTCTGGTCGCTCATACAGAGAAACTGCATGCGTCATTAGAATTAGTTCTTGATAGAAACCAAAGTGTATGTTTTTGCAACTAAAAATTACCAGGGTTGCTGAAAAAGGTTTAGTCGGTTCGCAATGAAATTGGGCGGGGCTCCTCATGGATCATTTACAGATGGTATTTTAATAGCTATTGATAAGCACTTAGTCATTTAGAAACATTACAAAATTAAAATATATCAAAGCAATAATAATGTCACAATATGTGAGATATGTTTGAACTAAATACATGAAAACATTTCTAAGAATTTAAGTGCAAAAGATTTCACTACCAACATAACAATAACAAAGAAATCATTAATATGTTGCAAGTATCTTACATTGTGTAAACTATGTTAAATGTGTTGTTTGCTTGTAACTTGAAGAGTTGTCAACTCTTTTTTAACAGTTTGATGAAGCCAATTCTGAAACAACAAATAATTAATAAAGTTCATAAACATTAAAAACTAATCATACCTTTATACTTTGACATTATTTTGTCAGCTAAGTCATGTCGTTTTAAACTATCATCTCTTAAAATATCTAGGAAAGTTGTGAAGATGCTAGCATTATGTTTGACATGATCCTTTAGATTATCAAGAATCCTATCAAGACAATCTGAAGTTGTTTCTCTTGTTTCCTTGTCCTTAACCTTTTTGTAAATATCCTCAGAAATAACTTCTTTTGAAAGCAGTTTCCTTGCTAAAGCAATAGGATCAACATTTGACTCAACAATAACATCGGTACATTGAACTAATGCCCTTCTACATATTTCACTATTTAGAGTGCCATCTATAGAACAAAGAGACAAAACATAGAAGTACCAGTACTATATCAGACTATATATAATGAGATGATTAGTCTGTATTAGATGATTACATAATTATAGTCTTGTGAGAGAAACATGCTTTGTAATAGTAACATATTATGACATACTTTACAAAAGTAATGTTTGAATGGAAACTCACCTGTGATGGACAATGAGCTTATTGGATCTTCTGCATGCACATGAGCAGGAAATGATTCTAGAAAAAAATAATATGAAAACATTAATAGCATTAAGAGGAACCAATAATTGCAGAAAAATTGAGAAGGGTGAAGTACACACATAAATAACTGAAATCTTCATTAATACTTTAGAGACACATTTAATTAAGCAAGAACTGCCAAAACAACTAACTGTACAATGAACAATGACTGAATTATAATTCATTGTGCAGATTTGTTCTATTGCTACCTTAAGTACTTTCAATAAAATTGTTCCTTTTTACAGCACAAAATATGATTTGGGTTCATGCATAAAGTGTCTAAAATAGACATCTTTAGCCCATGGCATGTATGAGACTTCCAGAAGCAGCAGTAGAGCTAAGAGAAACTATAGTTACATCTGCAGCACAGATATCTTTGATGTAAAAAGTAAGTCTCCATGCAGTTAGCAGTGTGTGTTTCCAAAAAGACATATGAATTATGTAGAAAATGAAGACATTTTAATTATTTGTGTGGCTGCTACATATTCCTAGACCATTCCTTTCCTACATGTTAGTGTTTTGTTATCTAATGAAATTAACTGAATGTTATCTTCCTGATCTAATTGTCTAAGCATTTTCATCTTCCAAATGTATGGTAATAAGACAGTAGGAGAGTTGGTAAACAGATCAATACATAATTTAGTAATGGTAGATATTTCTACAGTTTGTCAATGTATGGAAGGTGTGCATCTGTCGTCAAGGCAATCAGCTTAACTTCATAAATTCGTGTTATACACACCAATTAAAGAATAAAACTGTAATTTGTAAAATTATATCTCAGCATGAAAAATTATTTGTGTCACAATAGCATAGAAGCTCAAAGTCCAACTAAGAGCTTGGACTTGATAAGGTGATATCACAGCACTATATCCAAATATAGCACTGACATCAGCAGATACTGGGCTGTGACATCACTTTGAGTTTCAGTGGTATCAACCCACTAATATGATATAGTCCAACCTGAATCATACAATATGCTTATATGGTATGTTGTGACATAAATAACTCTTGAGCCAGGGGCTTACAATGAATTTGCATGTTCATTAATTTCTACAGTACTCTCAGACATTATGACAACAACAAAATTAATCTGACATTTTGCTAAAAAAAAATATATTGTATAAATGTAACACATACTTTGTCTACTGAACTATTATTAAAAAATTGGGAGTCAGAGAGTTGCTTAAAGTAAGTTATCTCACTATGAAATTGCTGTGTGAAACTTGTAATGATATACTTGGGGTAAGTGTGTCATCTAACATATTAGACACATGCATATAAGAATCAAAGCTAGTTGTGACACAATAACATAGAAGGTCAAAGTGCAAGTTCAGACTTGATAAAGTGATATCACAACACTGTATCCAAATATAGTACTGACATCAGCAGATACTGGTCTGGGACAACACTTTGAATTTCAGTGGTATCAACCCACTAATATGATATAGCCCAACCTGCATCATACAATATGCTTATATGGTATGTTGTGACATAAATAACCCTTGAACCAGGGGCTCTCAGGCTCATTTTATATCACAATTGAGTTATAACCAATATTTATAAGCCACTAACACGATACACTAACCTTTAAAGAGGAGTTGCTCAGATATAGTTTCTATGTCATCTTCACTTAATGGAGGACCTGCAAGATCCTACGACAGATTGAAGTACAAATATGATATAAGTATGATATAGTGCAGAATGTGGTATATGTATGATACACAACAAATTGATAATAGATTATTAAAACTAATTTATACTTACCAAAGGATTACGTCCAGCAAACACACTAAGTTGACTGCAACGCTCCTTTACTGACATGTGACTTGATGATAATGGTGATGATGAGAAATAAGAACACCCATTCACTATGTGTTGAAGGTGGTCCTCTTGAAGTGATGATTTAGCACTGAAAAGTGCTTTTGTGACTGAAGGAGCAATGCAAAGAAAAGGGTCACGAACTCCAACAATCTGTTCAACACCAACCGTCTTGGTGTCACTGTCATCTCTAACATTACATTTTGTAAGCACTGATCGAGCAACATCTTTTATATTGTAAAGTATGCGTTTATCCATAAGAAGACTACGAGCTTCTCCTACATCACTAGGAGCAATGAGGTACTCCTCACATTCAAATGAGTGCATCTGACTCTTCAATGTTAAAATGATCTGAACAACATCATTGAAAACTTTGCGACTTTTTTCAACATCATTTACTGATGTAACTACTGTAACACAACGATATTGCTCTGTTACTTCGACAATAACTTCGACTTTATCATCATCGTTCACCCAATGAATGCCGTTCATCCATACGTCACAAAGATGAGCTAACTTTAGGATTTCTAGATCATTAGCAAAATATCCAGCTCTATTACGACGTGGAAGACAAAAAGTGTAGGAAAGGATAAAAAGGAGAAGATGAAGAAATCGTGTTGAGAGGAATTGGTTATGATCAGGACACCAGAGGCACCATCCCAACCCATTTTCTATTTTAAGATCTGTAGGGGGCTCAGCTTTAATGAGGGATGGAAAAAATAACAGCTCCTCTGATGGCAGAGGAATTGAAGCTGATATATTGGTTTTGAATTTTTGTAGTGTATCAGATTCTAAAACATGACAGAACTGAAGACTCCTAAGGAACCCAATTAACATATGGATGTTGTGCTCTGGAAACATTTCTTTGAGAATAGACTTAGGCACAATGCCAGTATTACTAGCAATGTTTTGATGGGCAGGTTCAACTTCCTTAGGAGCAAAAAGGACACCATTGACTTCAGTGAGAAGTGCAGCTCTGTCAATAATTACCCAACTTTCAGCATCATCCTCATTTTTAAGGAACAAGATGAGACCCTTGTCACTTAAAATGGTTAGGAATTCTAATAAAACTGACCTTTCAGAAGGAAGTGAAGGGTCATCACGCTTTTGTAATACATCACATAGCTCCATCAAGCTAATGGCTATAATATTCTCTTTATTTCGAAGCAATTGCAAGAAGGAGAATTGAACGTGGCAGTAGAAACTAATTTTATCAGATCGATCAAGTACAGCTTTGCAGCTATAAGAGAGCATAGTAACAAAGTTGTTGACATTTATTCCTCCTGGACGATGACATTCCATAGGTAGGAACCCACCATATTCTTGTGAAAGGTCAGCTTTTTTAACAACTTCAGCAACTAATTTTGAAATTTTCTCATAACCATTAGTCAGCTCATCGAGTCGACTTCCAATGACAAGTATTTGAGATGGCCTTGAGCTTGATAATTGAAGACTGACACTCTTTATAAAATTAAACCAGTAGTATAAATCCCTTTCAATGATGTCAAGATTGTCGGTCATCTTGAAAAGTATGGCAAAAACAGCAGGTGTGCCTAGCATGAGATTTTCTAGAATTGCTGAATGACTGCTGTAATACTCCTTATGACCTGCAAGATCATAAAGGACAACATTTCCCACTTCATGACTTGAAAAGGTATGTGCGTTAATTCCAGTAGTAATTAGTTCTACTGGAATAGGATCAGAAGTATTGAACTTGTAGTTAGGCGGTTTCTTAGCTCGTTCCATAATGACTGCTGCCAGTGAACTTTTACCTGCACCAGTGTTACCACAGAAAAAGACTTTGCTGTAGGATTCCACAGGAAAATCTTTTTGACATTGCACAAATGGCTCAAATATTGTCAAAATGCTGAAACGATTTACGTTGTCACGATAAGCAAATTCCATGGCTGTTTGTTCACGTTTGTTCTTAGCCATTGGGTTGACCTTTCCTGAAGACAAAAGGGACTTCACAACATCACCATAACAACCCCTGCAAGCAACGTGAAGAGATGTATTACCATCCTAAAAAATTTTAAGCAAATTGTAGTAATTGACATTCCTTTTATTTCAGATTACAATGTGTGATTGATTGTTAGAATTACTTCATTTATACCTACATTTCAAACGTTTACCTCATTTATAGTGATAGTATTTTGTGTGTATTTTAGTCAGTTTTATATTTATGTGGCAAACAAACAATAAGTAACTTCAGTGACAAAACTGACTGAAATCAGAGCAAAATTTTCAGAAATGTTTTAAAAACTTATCTATCATGCTCAGTTTCCAGAGGCTAACTTCTAATCAGTTGACACCATTCATACATGAGACTGAGCCTTCTATATAATTACAAAATAGCATATGGCTACTAACTGTTATGTACTATATGGAGATGCAACGCTATTTAAATAGTTTCCATACAACATCTTTATTTGTTATATCAATTATTTTGCATGTAATAGGCACTCAATATCAGGGTAAAACAACTTGGCTATTATTGACAAGACTAGTCTATCAAGCCACACCTTTCTTTTTGCTGATATACAAAAGGAAAGAAAGGTCACCATTGAGTCTATTTAAGTTGACCAATCAGATTCTACTACCAACATTACATAATAGGTAGTAGGAAGTAACACTATTATGGATATCATCTTTTGGCATATAAATATCTTGCCAGTACAAAGTGATATAAGTTGTTTGATGCTTGCAATATGAAACTGTAATATATAAATTGGTACATTAGGACTATAAGTCTCTTAATCTATTAATGTAGATAACATGTATTAAATGTTAATGTTGTAATTTATGTTTGTCTTCTTTGTTTAGACTTAGGAGGGTCTAGTGAATAAACCATAAAATGCATGTCACAACTTACATAATCAGCAATGTCAGGGTTAGCACTGGCTTTAAGAAGAAGCTGAACACATTCATTATTACCTTCCTTAGATGCAATGTACAAAGCAGTTTGGCCATTCTATGTATATGTAAATGGACAAATAACAAATGATTTTAGCATAAATGACATAAAAGCGATTGAATAAAATGCAGAATGATCCTTCTAACTATTAACAATCATGAGAGGGATGTTCTTTAACATGGTATCAAACCAATATTAGACCACATATTAATAATTCACTAACAAAAACACCTTGATGTGGTCAATATTCACCTACCATTACATTCATCACCTTCATAATGTAATACAATATGTGATATGACACATCATTGTGTCATTATTTTATATTACAATTTTTTAATAAGCTGGTAAAAATGTTTTAGGACATTCTATATATTACATATCAATCCTGTTTGTGAATAAACAATAAAAATCATGTGATAACTTACACAATCAGCAATGTCAGGGTTAGCACTACTTTTAAGAAGAAGTTGAACACATTCATTATTGCCATTTGCTGATGCAATCCACAAAGCAGTTTGACCATCCTATGTATATATAAAATGATAAACACATACACAACAAATATAAGTTAGTATAAATGATATAGAAGTCCTTGAATAAAATGCTGTAAGTTTCCTTTACAGACATGAGTAAAAATTTCTTTATTATTGGGTTAAATCAACATTAAACCTCATATTAATAATTTTTTTGTAAAAAACATGTGCACTGTTGTAGTCAATAATCAGTTGCCATTACGTGAAGTCATAACTACTGTCTGACAAATATCCATGAATCTGTATCAAGTATCATGAATCATTATGAGGTATATACCACTCATTAAAATTTAATAGGGACATAAACTTTACTGCAGTGAACTGTCTGACATAATTGTCACAGTTAAGTGGATTGTGGTCTAAACAGTCTTCTTCCTAGGGCTAACATGTGCTTACATATTGATCAAAGCTAAGTCAGACTGCAACTCTATCAATAATACTAAAGTTTGTTTTTCCATAACATGTTCTTACATGATACCAAACAATATTGATATTAGTATTATGGATGACTAATACTTCAGTAATGCCTGTACTTTCTTTGCAACTTGCATAATAAAGGACAACCCATTTACTCTATAATAAAAACACCCAAGTGATCAACTACAAAATGAAATCACTAACACTCTACAATAACAATACAAAGATACAGACATTGTGTTTTATCCTATATCTCTAAATTATATTAGTTACAGTTAATTTTAGTTACTGTTTGTTTTTCTCTCTCAGCAGACACTTCAGTTAGTTTTAGTTAGTGTTACTTATTTAGAAAATGTTTAGTAAGTCTCTTGTTCCTGATATATTCCAATGTATAATCATAATAAAATAGACTTACCTGATCTTTAATATTTACATCAGCTCCTTTAATGAGAGCATCTTTTACTAATGACAAGTCTCCTTTTTTAACTGATTCAATTAGACTCTCATTCTATGGTAAAACAAAAGTGTATTAATAAATTATGACAGGATTTTCATATACCTAGGAAACCGTTTAAATAAATATGCCACAAACCTTTTATTTCAATGATATTTTGCACTCTAAAAATTTATACAAAACATTGAAAGGTATACTTAATCATTTAGTAATAAAAGTTTGGTTGTAATATCAAGAGAAACAATATACTGCTAAAGTTATTTGACTCGGCGATATATCTCAGACTAACAGCAAACAACTTATATCATTATCTTGCAATATCACTTAACATATTAAAAACTTGTGAACAATAACGTTACAGATATTCCATATAAATAATGTTCCATAACTGCTTGATGCCTTTATGCAGTATAGATATGAATATCATGTATGTAATTTACCAACTATAAAAAGAACATTAGTGTCTTAAAATAACAACAACTGAAACAAAAGAACTAAAAATAGAAGAGGCTAAAGTAGAAGTCTGAGACCATTCAGATATATAGCAATACTATGATGCACTTACCAATTGCTGCTGGTCCATGATAAAACCTCAAATGTGTAAACTTGAAACAACTCTAGTTCCTTGACAAAGCTAGTCCCTTAACATGTAGACACCTCTTTTATGTCCAAGCTCTTGTAATATGATCCAAGCTAGCTCCGTGACATGTAACGATGTCTTAATGCCCAAGCTCTTGTAATATGATCTAAGCTAGTCCCTTGACATGTGCACACCTCTTAATTCCCAGGCTCTTGTAATACAATCCAAGGTAGTCCCATGACATGTACACACCTCTCAATGGCATAGGAGGCTAAAGGGGGGGGGGCTGGAGGGGCTAGAGCCCCCCAATTTAAAAAAGAGGGTCTCAGCCCCCCAACATTTTTATTGCTTGTTACTTACCCCACAAAAAGAATCTAAGTTAATCTTACTGGTGTTGATGAAACTGTCAAAAGTTTTAACATATTTGCAGGCCATAATGACGGAAAAACAGCTTAACAATTGTCTGGTCTTTCATGTACACAAATGCATAACTAATGAGTGTGATCTTGTTGAAATAGCTAAGGAATTTGTTATGGTAAATAATGAGTAAAGGAAATACTTTGGTACATTTTAAATTAATGTTGGTAATACTGATTGTGATTATATCAAACATACTTTCTGCATTATGGGTACATTCGTGTCTGCATATTCATCACATAGTTATGGTGTGAACCCCCCCAAAATATAAGTGCCTCATCCGCTCATGTAATGGCCATGTTCATGTAATACAATCCAAGCTAGCTCCATGTCATGTGCACACCTCTTAATGCCCAAGGTCTTGTAATACAATCCAAGCTAGCTCCATGACATGTGCACACCTCTTAATGCCCAAACTCTTGTAATACAATCCAAGCTAGCTCCATGACATGTGCACACCTCTTAATGCCCAAGCTCTTGTAATACAATCCAAGCTAGCTCCATGACATGTACACACCTCTTAATGTCCAACCTCTTGTAATATGATCCAAGTTAGCTCCGTGACATGTACAGGTGTCTTATTGCCCAAGCTCTTGTAATATGATCCAAGCTAGTCCCTTGACATGTGCACACCTCTTAATTCCCAGGCTCTTGTAATACAATCCAAGGTAGTCCCATGACATGTACACACCTCTTAATGGCATAGGAGGCTGAAGGGGGGGGGGGCTGGAGGGGCTAGAGCCCCCCAATATTTAGAAAGAGGGTCTCAGTCCCCCCACATTTTTATTGTTTGTTACTTACCCCACAAAAAGAATCTAAGTTAATCTTATTGGTGTTGATGAAACTGTCAAAAGTTTTGACATAATTGCAGGCCACAATGACGGAAAAACGGCTTAACAATTGTCTGGTCTTTCATGTACACAAATGCATAACTAATGAGTGTGATCTTGTTGAAATAGCTAAGGGATTTGTTATGGTAAATAATGAGTAAAGGAAATACTTTGGTACATTTTAAATTAATGTTGGTAATACTGATTGTGATTATATCAAACATACTTTCTGCATTATGGGTACAGTCGTGTCTGCATATTCATCACATAGTTATGGTGTGAGCCCCCCCAAAATATAAGTGCCTCATCCGCTCATGTAATGGCCATGTTCGTGTAATACAATCCAAGCTAGCTCCATGTTATGTGCACACCTCTTAATGCCCAAGGTCTTGTAATACAATCCAAGCTAGCTCCATGACATGTACACACCTCTTAATGCCCAAGCTCTTGTAATATGATCCAAGCTAGCTCCGTGACATGTACAGATGTCTTAATGCCCAAGCTCTTGTAATATGATCCAAGCTAGTCCCTTGACATGTGCACACCTCTTAATGCCCAAGCTCTTGTAATACAATCCAAGCTAGCTCCATGACATGTACACACCTCTTAATGTCCAAGCTCTTGTAATATGATCCAAGCTAGCTCGGTGACATGTACAGATGTCTTAATGCCCAAGCTCTTGTAATGCTATCCAAGCTAGCTCCATGACATGTACACACCTCTTAATGCCCGAGCTCTTGTAATACAATCCAAGGTAGTCTCATGACATGTACACACCTCTTAATGGCCATGTTCTTGTAATACAATCCAAGCTAGCTCCATGACATGTACACACCTCTTAATGCTCCGGCTCTTGTAATATGATACAAGCTAGCTCCATGATATGTACACACCTCTTAATGCCCAAGCCCTTATAATATGATTTAACCTACTCCTGTGACATGTACATACCCTTTATTACTCAATAAAACAAAATGGATCTCTTGTGTAATAATAGTAATAATGTGGAGAAATCTCACTCTTCATAATCTGATGGTAAATCCATTCTATTAGTGTCTACAGTTTTCTGGTATCTTTGTTAAGAGTCTTGTTATTATCTGTCACATTATGTTCTTGTTATTCATACATTATCTTATGTACTTGTGTTCCACTTCCTGAGTTATGAAAAGTGTCTTTGTTAATGTTTGATGTAGTAATACCTCCTGTGTTTTCATCTATTATTTATTGTTAATGTGTTGACATCATACATGACTGTGTTATATACAATGATGGTCTTCTCATTGAGTTTTGTTAGTATTATAGCTCTTGTGTTTTATCTTATGTTATGATCTTATGCCACTCTCCTACAATATAGACTTTTTGTTAAATTACAGTTCTATCTTGTGTTACTATTCCCTGTGAGTGTTACAAAGAACTCTAATACTTATTCCTGTTCCATAATAGTTCCTGTGTATGTTATCTTACACATCCATCTCCTGAGATTGTTCTGTAACACTTAGTGTCGATTATTTTTAACCTCTTGTTATATCATATATTTTGTATTTACTCCTTGGTTGATTTTGCAGTATTTTTGTAGACTACAAGTTGCTCTATTGTTTTTTTGTATCATGTATATTATAGTCTTGTTATGTAGGACCCACAGAGTTCATGTACTGTAATATCTATACATAGTCTTGTTTTCTTTGTCTTGCTTTATTTGTTATGTATTGCCTACGTATTACATAATCCACTTAATATTGGTACTACATTTTGTTGCTACTAGGAGAGGTTTTTCACTGGCATCTAAGCGCCATCTACAATTTTCTTTTTTAAGTGGATTAGGATTTTAATAAGGTTTTTACTATCTTAATGATTTTTTATTGGCATCTGGGTTTATATTGCTTGCTTCTGACATCTAGTACTTTACTCTGGCATCAAATACTTGATTTCTTTACAGAAATCAAGGATTTCACCTTCATTAATATTTCTATGCTGGCACCTAGGGTTTTCTTGTTTATTTCTGGCATTTTGAATTTTACTTACTTCTTGGCATCTAGGATTTACCTACTGAAATCTAGGCTCTTCTCTTTATCCTTTATTTATTCTCTTTAATAAATGACATGAACTGTTGTACACTAGAATTATTAATGATGTTCTTTTGGTTGTGGATGTTTCTGGTCTAGAGGATTAAAGAATTGGTTTTCTAGCATTGAAAATTTTAAATGACGGCTAAAATTATCCTGGTATGTAGATTTTTTTTTCATTCTGAAATCTAGGCTCTTCTTTTTATCCCTAATAACCAATATGAACTGTTGTACACTAGAATTATTAAGTAATTTTAGTGAAAAACATACTCTTGTCAATTAATAACAATAATTGTTTCACTGTTGTAATAACTATTTTTCATTTTATAGTAGGAATATTGTTTACTAGTATACTGGAGATAATGATCAACTGGTCGAGATCTGTATAAACTCAACATTTAAATAATACCTTTTTAGAATTTCTTTATAATAGAACAGTTGGATAATTGATTTACTGGAGATGAGTGTTCTGCTGCTAATAAGTTAATAAAACGACTTAATGAATAAATATTTTTACTATTTGTTCTCTTATAATACTGTACTAACTTGTTCTACACCAACTTGAGAAGATCTGATCTAGTGTTGTCCTATGATGTATTAGTCATATCTATTATTTGTTACTAATTTACTAACTACTTATTTTTCTCTAGTATAATGATATAATGTTCTAATGGTTGTGAGTTGTATATTAACTATAATTTTAAAACAAAACAAATTCTATTACATATAATAGGTCTATTAATAGCTACTAGAGATGACATTTGTTAATATACCTACTGTGAGTTTTTTAAAATAGGATGGACAAGATTAATGGTCACTGGTAGTGATGACTTGATCTAATTAACTGATGACTACTGTAAGTTATATAGAGCAAGATAGAATCTACAAAATTGGAAGGAAAGGAGAAAGTATCTAGTAAAAAGTGATTAATATAATTGTATTACTGTGTGTTGTGTTCATGTTAAATTGTCATATTTACAGTGGTTTGATTTCATAATTCTACCACTTAGAAAATATTGATTATTCTAAGCAAACTATTAATGTTAGCAGAGGATGGACACTAAGTTAACACTATCTAATTATAGTCACTGAACAATGTAATGATGGTAGATATAACTTTGGTTTATTTTGATGTTTGTCAACTTCAAATCCATCCTATTATACTATATTTTATAAATGAATACAACTAGTACCAACAGTATTTATTTGATAATTTGATTATTAATTTAAAACGTTATTTCATTATCTGTATATTTATGTTTTCTTATTTTTTACTTAGTAGCAGCAGTGATGCTGCTACATCTGTCAACTACTCAAGTGAAGATCTTGTTGGAGTAATTCCTGACTTACAAAGAGCAATAGAAATCAATGAATACTTAAAAGACACTTTATATGATGTTCAGAGTTATAATTGAGTTGTTCATATTTTATCACAGCTATAATTCTCTTTATGTATTAACAGTCTACTATCTTATGCATTATACATATAGTAATTTAAATATGAGTTTGTATGATTACAAAATTAATGTTGTATCATTTCATGTTTTTTTTTAAATGTTTAAAGTATGTATTAATATACAAGAATTTGAAATGTATAAACATTCAACTGACAAGTACAATTAAAATTTAAAATTATGTCAATTCTACAAGACTTTGTTGTAATATTATAATTATTATAATTTTACTTCAATGTTTTGTGTATTACATGTCAGTAGCTGTCCTTTTACAGTTTTTATGATACTTTTGCGTGTGTGAAGGCATTGTTGAAATGACAGTTTGACATGTGTTTTAATGTGTTTTAAACACAAGTCACCAAGTTACCATGTGTTGTTTCTTCCTATCAGATAACATTTGAAACAATTAATCTCTCTCAATTCTAGGTAGTTAAATGCTGACTAATGTACTTCGGAAGGTTCCAGCTCACATATTACAGTGAAGGCCTTTCCTCACTAAATATCCAGTGAATTAAAAAATAAACTAAAACATTGCATATTCACACCTCTTCTAGGTTTTTTCTCACTGGTCCTCATGGTAGATTAGCATTACAAGATACTGCAAACATTTCTTCGGATCGCAATATTTCTCAACTATTTCAGTTTTACAAAGTCTCCACTAATTTATCATCATTTTTCCTTGCAATAGATGATCATCCTAGTAATCCAGACAACAAGGAGAGTGTTGGTCAGCCCAACTCAGATCATAATGGCTCTCACATCCTCCCAAAAGGAGCTGAACACCACTTTAATTTTACAGAAAGGTTGAACCTCCTTCTGGAAAACTGACAATTAATCTCCTTAGACCTTGAGTTTTAATAACAATTCAAAAGTACAAACTTTCATTTATCAAGATACCATTTCAATCAAAAATACCTTTTGCTTATTTTTTTCTAGAAAGAAAGATGCTCTTCTGCATGGATAAAGTATCCTGAATTATTAGAGACTGCTTAGTAGTTATCTACTTCTCATTTAGAGGCAAATAACACCAACAAGTGTTTGGAACAGTAATGGGCTTTCCTGTTTCTGACACTGTACCAAATATTTTGATGGAGTATGTTGAACAGAAAGCTTTATCTACATTTGATTACCAACCTACTTTCTGGAAATGCACACCTACACTGCATTACCAGCAAGTATCTTTTACATATACATCTTAACTCTATAGAACCTCCTATATACAGTTCACTGTGGAGATAGAAGAAAATGGCCTCTTCCCTTCATAGATGCTTGGTCATCAGAAACAATAATGGAATCTTGTCTTCTTCTGTCTATTGTAAAAAATCACACTGATCAATACATGCAGTTCTCATGTTATGATCTCTTCTGTTATAATGAGTCTTTTGTCTGCACATTATTCATTAGAGCCTCCATACATTCCTCCAGCCAGGTTCTGGTTTAAAAGGTTCAACTGCTGCTCATTTAGTGTGTATTAATTATTCTATAAAATCATGTTATAATCTGTTATGTACTCTTTCCTAACTTCATTGGATTAATATTTTTGTCTATTTATAAACATGATTGATTTATTTACAAAATTGATGTAATAGTAGAAATCACTAACATCAAATAAACATTTATTTTACATAACAAAAATCAGTGAGTTGTACAATAATTCAGACCTGAGGATCAAATGCACATGTGCAGTGTTTCTAGCTTATTTTCAAATTCACTGGATATTATAGTCAAAAAGAGCCTTCATATTGTATACTTACCTTCTTCAAACAATCAGGAATAGCCTCCATTGCACTATGTGCCGTGAGCAATTCCATAATTCTACCAATATCATATTTCCTTTCTTTGTTTGTGTTTCATATTTCACATTCTCCATTCCTCATTTAATAAGTACTTTAATGACATCACTGTGAATGTATGTTTCATGTGCTAAAAACTACATTCCAGTGTCTTTTTCCAAAGATTTATTCCATTGGAACAATCTACTGATTCTCAATTTGAGAATTTAATCCTACTAAATTAATAGTATTCATACTGAACAAATTAGCCTGACATGAAAGCTAAAGACCAAATATGACCTTTGAAAAATATACAGACAAGTCAAAACAATATTTTACTACTACAAAAAATGTGAGTACAAAAATGATACAATCCTCTGCAATTAGATATGGATTTTTCATAGAAGTGTTACTTTCTGTTATAAATCCAAAGTTATGAGAATAACTTTGCTATCATAAGACTACTACTACTGATATATAGTTTTACAATATCTAAGTCTACACAATGCAAAGAAACAGACTCTTATGAATAGCCACTTGTCAGTGTTTGTTAATGCCACAAACATTGCGGATTTGTGGTTAAACTTTGCACAACTATATGGTTTAGCATAAACGGTTTGAAGACTCTGTTATCTTATTCGAAGTTACTAACAAGTTCTTAGTACCAGTACAGTAAATAGATGTTACTGTAATTTAGCTAATACTGGGGCAAGGGTTCTTCACTAAAGTGATTTTTGTTAAATGATGTAGTGTAATTGTTGCATGTGTTGACTTTCAAGTTAGATCTTCCTCTTGCTTCACTTAATAGACTATTGTATGTGTAATTTATTAACAAGATTATATATATTGCTCCTTAACATTGTTCCTTAACATAATACTCTAATAATTTAAATTAGCAATAGCAAAATTAATTAGTTCAGTCTTTCAAAAATTGTATACAATATAGACACTATCTATTTCAAGTAGACACACCTATAGAAATGAAAACAAATTAATTAACTCATTTAATTGATGACTATAGTTTACAATACACAAACAAATTAGCACATCAAGATAATGCATTTGTAAGAGTTCATATACACAGCCAATTAGCAACCACAGATAAAGTAGTACTTTATTTAATTCACTGAAACAGTCAAGTTAATTAATTATTACTCACCATATTACAGCAATAATTACCACTAAAACCAAAAGTGCATACCAACCACCAACATTAATGTTCATAAACATATAATAAACTACAAACACAGTTTAACATATAGTCATTGGCCAAGGACATACATGTATTGTAAGAACAATTTCATGTAATACTAAATGGGTACTCAGAGGTGCCTTTCTATTATATAGGTAACTAAAACCACATTTAACATAAGACCTTTGTGAAAAATAAACATATTTTTTGTGCTAGTGTATCTGGAGAAAAAGAATGAAGAAGAACAACATGGTTGTTTAACTAGTTCTCACTTTTCCACTTAGACAAACATTTATATAACATTATTGAAAGTCTTTTGAAAGATTATGTTCCTTCTATTATATACAGGTAATTAAAAAACATGTAATGCAAATCGTTTATATTTGCTGGAGATAACTAACACAATTTAATCATAATTTCTTTTCATTAACCTTTAGTGAATCTATATTTAAATTGATTCAGTTCTTTATCATTTAGTGAAGATATTATATAGAATCCTACCTCTTTCACTATGTGAGTGAGGATCACTTCTTTCAGGTATCTTTAAAAATTCACGAATCATTTGCCCTGTTTGTTGGCTGGTAACAATCTCACCCTCCGCTGCTTCTATTAGTACCTCCCAGGTAGCTTTTTTAGCTTGTTTATTTAACCAAGTGCTAATCATACTAGCCAGTTTTCCTTCATCTGTATTATTGCTAAACTTTAAGCCATCAAGATCTCCTGAGCTGATATCAAGAGCAACACCTATCATGTACCATTGGTTTTTAATAGGCATCAATACTTCTATAGCATCTTTCCAAACAGGAACTTTGGAAATAATCTGGCTAGTATCTATAGTAGAAAACAATTTATAAGAATGAATATATATATACATATGTGTGTGTATGTACACACATACACATACATACATATATACATTTATATATTTTTCAGTAATCATGCATAGCTTTAATTTTCAGAATTACATCTGAAAATGTATTAATGTTTTCTTTGAAAATGACATGATGTAGGAAAAGTTTATATACTAATAATCCAATATCACTTAGTTTCTGTCATAATGCAAAAGAAAATAAACTTTAGAATTGATATTATACGAAGCCTCTAACTTATTCTTTTCATCTCTTTTACTTTGATCCTGCTTCAAACATCTTATGACAATCTTATGCTATTTATAATAGTTTCAAATCTTTGCGCTATGCTATTATGTAGGAATGATGCTATTTCCATTGCCACTACTTGCTTTTGTTCTTATTTCATTAATATTAACTAGAACAATTTCTACATCACATTAATTTTTAGAAAAAGCTCTTATGTGTAATCAATCCTAAAATAGCTAAATCAACTGGTTATGTACATTAAGTACACCTGTCCTATATCAATAGAAGATAAAACTAATGTAATGCTAAAACATTACCAAAAATGTATTTAATTTTTCATGAATGCTGTTACTGTGTTTTAGAAAAAAACAAAACACCAAAGGAAAATGAGGCCAAATAGTTTACAGAAGATTTGCAAGTTTAATTAACTTCCTACAGTACTCTCAGACATTATGACAAGAACAATATTAGATTATAATCTGAAGTTTTACTAAAAAGGATTATATTGTATAAATGTAACACATACTTTGTCTATTGAACTTTTAGTTTACATTTATTAACTGAGACAGAAAGTTGCATAAAGTAAATTATATCACTAATAAATTGCTGTGTGAAATTAGTTAATGATATACTTGGGGTAAGTGTGTCATCTAAAATTTTAGACATATCCACTTAAGAATTAAAAATATTTGTGACACAATAGCATAGACACAATAGCATAGAAGGTCAAAGTGCTAACAAAGATCTCAGACTTGAAAGAGTGACATCACAGCACTGTATCCAAATATAATGCTGACATCAGCAGATACTGGGGCTGTTGTGACACAATAATATAGAAGGTCAAAATGCTAACAAAGACCTCAGATTTGAGAAGGTGAGATCACAGCACTGTATCCAAATATACCATCAACGCTGGGCTGTGACATCACTGATTTCAGTGGTATCAACCCACTAATATGTTATAATATATATATATATATATATATATATATATCTTCAGTAATCTTGCATAGTTTTAAATATCAGAAATAAATCAGAAATTGTATTAAAGTTTTCTTTGAAAATGATATGTTGTAGGAAAAGCTTATATAGTAATAATCCAAACAGAAACAAAGTGGTAATGATAGCAATATACATAATTAGCAATACATGGACACAAAAAATACTAGATTATAATATTGATGAGTGCAGCTTTGATATCACTTAGTTTCTAACTGTCATAATCCAAAAGAAAATATATTTAGAATTGTTATAGTACATGCACAAAGCTTCTAACTTATTCTTTCATCTCTTTACTTTGATGATGCTTCAAACATTTTATAAACAATCTTGTGCTCTTTATAGTAGTTTCAAATCTTTGTGCTATGTTATTATGTAGGAATGATGCTATGTCCATTGACACTACTTTCAATGTACTTTTGTTTTTATTGGATTTATATTAATTAGAACAATTCCTACATTACATTAATTTTCAAGAAAAAGCATTTATGTGTAATCAATCCCGTAAAAGCTAATCAACTGGTAATATACATTAAGTACACTTGTCTCTTATTAATAAAAGACAAAACTAATGTAAAGCTAAAACATTTCCAAAAAATGTATTTAATTTCTCATGAATGCTGTTCGTGTGCTTTAATTATGATGTTATTATAAGTCTAATGGATATATATGTTATCCTTCCCCTGTTGATGCAGCTAAGACAAAAGTATCCATCCATTATATTATGGTATGTCAATTATTCTTTGTTGTGTGTCCATTTATTATAGATTGAACATAAATATTTAGGTATTCTTGATAAGGAGTAGAGGAAGCCCCATGTATTAATAACTATACTAGACATACAGAGTATGTGTATAAGACAATTTATTGCGAAAGACTAAACTGTTATTAGTAAATAAATTGTACATGGTCATTAGATTTTGACATCCATTATGATTTATGACTAGTATATAGCATTTATTATCTATATTATGGGCTTCTAGTCAAATGTATGGATTAGAAGGAATATATACTAATGCTTTGTTTTCAGTTGCTAATAAAAGACATTAGAGAAAGTGGAAGAACTAAAATACTTTAAGGTAGTTGTTGATTATTAATATAACTTCTATTGTAATTGCTAGTATATAATTTATAGTGAAGTACATGCATTTAGAGTGTATATGCACAAGTACTGGTTTATCCAATTCTTGTTTTAATATAATGGGATTCTTTTTATAGAAACTAATACAAGATTCACCATCTCTCTGGTTTTATTAATACCCCTACCATTAGAAAATAACAGAAACAAAGTAAGTAATAAAAATAAGTATTGTTTTTAATTATTCATTTGTAGCTGTTCTTATTGTTTTTAAATTAAAGCAATATTCTGATTTCACTATATCAACCTCTTTAATAAGTAAGTCTTTAATCGACAGTGACATATTATCAGTAAATTTCATAATAATTATATAAGTGCATTACGTCAAAATAATCATTTAATCAATGTCTCTGGAGTGATCAAGCCAATAAGGAGTGTTTTTAGAAGGAGTAGTAAACTTGTTGTCATTACTGCTAAGTGATCAGTGACATTCATTACTAGGTACATGTAATATATATGTGAGTTTTCACTTCATAAAGCCACTGTGTGACAAAAACAATAACAATTATTATAATCATGTGTTTGATATTTATTTTTTCTTTCTTTTCTTAGACTGATTCTGTTTACATTGGTAATAAATACATTGACTTGTTCATGACTACAGAGATCAAGTAAATAATTTAGTCAATGGAACAAGAATCATTGAGATAATAAACTACTTTATTAGATTATTGACATATTTTAAGTTATTACATACAAGACAATTGCAACTAAATTTATCTAGTAGTTATTTTACAATTGAAGTATACACTCCTCCCTGTACACTCCCACTTTTAATGATATCGCCAAAATTTAAAAGCAGCAAAAAGGGAAGTTATATAATAATATTTGTATTATGTAAAAAATGTTTAAACTATAAAAAATAACAGTCCATATAAAGTAGTTTAATTAGCTAATTATTGACGTCTGGGGAGACCTAGATGGTCACGTATTTCATTAGCTTTTGCTAAGTTATTAACGATCCTTCCCTCAATAGCAGAGATCACTGTCTCCCAGGTAACAGGTGAAGGCTGAGAAGTCTGCCAGGTGTGAATTACTTGAATTAGTTTAACTTTATTCTCTTGTGAACTCGTTACTAAACCACTCAAAACACTGAAGGGGACTTTTAAAGCCGTGGCAATAACACACCACTGGTGATCAATATCAGCTAATAACTCGAATAGATTATGTTCATCAGGGGCAGTACTTAAAATATCTGGAGTATAAAAATAAATATTTAAACACAGTAGTCAGAAGTCATTGTAACATCAGTAATTCAATATTCCATTTAGACATAACTTCCAAAACTCAATTTTAATGAGGGATGGAAAAAATAAGAGCTCATCTGATGGCAGAGGATTTGAAGCTGATATATTGGTTTTGAAGTTTTGTAGTGTATTAGATTCTAAAACATGACAGAACTGAAGACTCCTAAGGAACCCAATTAACATATCAGTATTGTGCTTTGGAAAATTTTCTTTGAGAATAGACTTAGGCACAATACCAGTATTACTAGCAATATTTTGATGGGCACGTTCAATTTCCTTAGGAGCAAAAAGGACACCATTGACTTCAGTGAGAAGTGCAGCTCTGTCAATAACTACCCAACTTTCAGTATCATCCTCATTTTCAAGAAATAAGATGAGACCCTTGTCATTTAAAATGGTTAGGAATTCTAATAAAACTGACCTTTCAGAAGGAAGTGAAGGGTCATCACGCTTTTGTAATACATCACATAGCTCCATCAGGCTAATGGCTATAATATTCTCTTTATTTCGAAGCAATTGCAAGAAGGAGAATTGAACGTGGCAGTAGAAACTAATTTTATCAGATCGATCAAGTACAGCTTTGCAGCTATAAGAGAGCATAGTAACAAACTTGTTGACATTTATTCCTCCAGGACGATGACATTCCATAGGTAGGAACCCACCATATTCTCGTGAAAGGTCAGCTTTTTTAACAACTTCAGCAACTAATTTTGAAATTTTCTCATAACCATTAGTCAGCTCATCGAGTCGACTTCCAATGACTAGTATTTGAGATGGCCTTGAGCTTGATAATTGAAGACTGGCACTCTTTATAAAATTAAACCAGTAGTATAAATCCCTTTCAATGATGACAAGATTGTCGGTCATCTTGGAAAGTATGGCAAAAACAGCAGGTGTGCGTAGCATGAGATTTTCTAGAATTGCTGAATGACTGCTGTAATACTCCTTATGACCTGCAAGATCATAAAGGACAACATTTCCCACTTCATAACTTGAAAAGGTATGTGTGTTAATTCCAGTAGTAAGTAGTTCTACTGGAATAGGATCAGAAGTATTGAACTTGTAGTTAGGTGGTTTCTTAGCTCGTTCCATAATGACTGCTGCGAGTGAACTTTTACCTGCACCAGTGTTACCACAGAAAAAGACTTTGCTGTAGGATTCCACAGGAAAATCTTTTCGACATTGCACAAATGGCTCAAACATTGTTAAAATGCTGAAGCGATTTACATCATCACGATAAGCAAGTTCCATGGCTGTTTGTTCACGTTTGTTCTTAGCCATTGGGTTGACCTTTCCTGAAGACAAAAGGGACTTCACAACATCACCATAACAACCCTTGCAAGCAACGTGAAGAGGTGTATTACCATCCTAAAAAATTAAAGCAAATTGTAGTAATTGACATTCCTTTTATTTCAGATTACAATGTGTGATTGATTGTTGAAATTACTTCATTTATACTTACATTTCAAACGTTTACCTCATTTATAGTAATAGTATTTTGTGTGTATTTTAGCAAGTTAGTTATTATGTGGCAAACAAACAATAAGTAATTTGTACAAATTAACAGATTGTGGATATTTCTAAGGAATGAGAATTAGATACTTTAAAAAGCAGCTCAATCTATCCATATATTTTTTAGGGACAAACATCTAAACCTGTATTAAAAAGACTTTGTTCTACTTTACTTTCTAATGGAAGTGTATCTACAGCGAGCGAAACTGACTGAAATCAGAGCTAATTTTTCAGAAAATTTTAAAAGTTATCTACCGTGCTGACTTTCCAGAGGCTTCCTTCTATACATTTGATACCATTAATACATGAGACTGAGCCTTTAATATAATTATAAAATGGCATATGGTTACCAACTGTTATGTATTATATGGAGATGGAACACTACTTCAATAGTTTCCTACAACATCTTTATTTGTTATACCAATCATTTTGCATGTAATAGGCTCTCAATGACAGAGTAAAATAATTTGGCTATCAGTGATAAGACTAGTCTATCAAGTTATACCCTCCTCTTTGCTGATATGTACAAGGGAAAGATAGTCACAATTGATTATATTTCAGTTGACCAATTCCACTACTTAGATTGCATGCATAGGTAGTAGCATTTTATTATGGATGTCATCTTTGTGCTCGCTAATATTTTGAAAGTACAAAATGATAAAAGTTGTTTGATGCTTGCTTAAAGGAAAAACTGCATCTTTACACTCTATAAATTGGTACATCTGATCTATTAAGGTATATAACATGCAAGGAATGTTAATGTTGTACAGGATGTATGGCGTCTTTGTTTCCATTTATTGTAATTAGCTGAAGTTCTCAAGTGACCTTTGTTAGAGCCTTCTTCTGCATAAGCAATCAAGAGGTCTAGCCCAATAAACCAACAAATTGTTATTCATTATAAATGAAGTAACTCAATTAATAAAGCAGTGAACATTGAATTATAAGATGTAGTGGCTAAGATCACTTAAATGCTGTCAAGGACCATAAAAAGTAAAGGATAGCATGGTTTTATAATATATATGTATTCAATTAGAAAAGCTAACTTTATAGCACTATTGGTATGTGACCCCGATTTTCTCCTTTCTCTTTTCCTTTATAAACATAGTGCAATGTTGCTCAGTTGTTGTATTCCAAATCATTGTATGATTACTTTCTACGATAATCATTTTTAGTAGGCTGGTGAAAATGTTTTAGGACATTGTATATGTTATATATCAATCTTGTTTATCAATAAACCATAAAATGCATGTCACAACTTACATAATCAGCAATGTCAGGGTTAGCACTGGCTTTAAGAAGAAGCTGAACACATTCATTATTGCCTTTCTCAGATGCAATGTACAAAGCAGTTTGGCCATTCTATGTATATGTAAATGGACAAATAACAAATGAATGTTAGTATAAATGACATAAAAGTGATTGAATAAAATGCAGAATGTTTCCTTCAAATAATAGAAAATTATGAAGAAAATGTTTTAGGACATTGTATATGTTATATACCATTCTTTTTAATGAATAAACCATAAAATGCATGTCACAATTTACATAATCAGCAATATCAGGGTTAGCATTGGCTTTAAGAAGAAGCTGAACACATTCATTATTGCCTTTCTCAGCTGCAATGTACAAAGCAGTTTGGCCATTCTATGTATATGTAAATGGACAAATAACAAATGAATGTTAGTATAAATGAAGTAAAAGTTATTGAATAAAATGCAGTAAGTTTCCCTCATAGTCATGATAATAATTTCTTTAGCATTTGGTTAAACCAACATTAGACTTCTCGTTAACAATTCATTAGGAAGAACATGGAAGTAGTCAATATTCAATTGCTGTTACATGAAGTCATAACTACTGTCTGACAAATATTCATGAATCTGTTATCATGTACTCATGAACCGTTATGGGATATACACCACTCATTAGAATTTTAGGAAAATAATCTTGAATGGACTGAACTGTCAGACATTATTATTACAGTTAAGTGGATTGTGGTCTAAATGAGTTGGTCTTTTTACTTGGGCTATCATGTGCTTACATATCGATCCTAACTAAGTCATACTAATCAACTTAGGCCACAAATACATTATAATTCAACACACAGTATACTGTACTACTCATGTATTGTATTTGAGATGTGACATTAACAAGACTTGTGTCTGTTTGCCATTGGGTTTGTTTTACATCACAACACCTGTATCTACAATAACCCTCATGGTTGTACTTATATACTTAACATTATCAATTACAAGTCAGCATACATCATTTCCAATGTTAACAACAGCTCCTCTGGATAAAGCATCCTTAGTACCATCCAATTGTCCTTCTTTTGAAGATTTTAACAGTAAAGTGTCCTAAATAGAAAAGATAAAATTTCTTACTTTAGAATACTCTTCTGAATTTTGAAATGTATATACATTGTATAGAACACTTATACTTAGTGTACGTATGAACTTCAAAATGTCCAAATACCTTGCTACACTAATAAATATTCTTTTACCAAATTGTTCTTTTACTACCCAAACAACATTGACTAATAATTCCTGTACTTGAATGATTTAAATGAATATATCTATCCATCTATCTATCTATCTATCTATCTATCTATCTATCTATCTATCTATCTATATATATATATATATATATATATATATATATATATATATGCATATTTGTATATTGCAAATACTATAATTACATAAAATTTACATCATAATAAGTATTACAAATAGAAAGCAAGTTAAAAAGAGATTCATTACATATATACATATGTGTACAAACTACTAACATTATGACTTACAGCTTTTACAGCCTCTAAACTGTTGGCATTAGCTTTAACTAACATCTTTATAATGACATCATTTTCAGTCCAATATGCTGCATGAAGTGCTGTACGACCATACTACATCATATAATAATATAAAAAGATGTGATATGAGTCAAAGTAAAACATAGATATAAAGATCAAACCCTAAGTATTGGATATCTCACTGTCAAGTATTTTATAATCTACACCATTGGTCCAAAATACTCTCACTTGTGCAAATGTGAAACACATGCTCATGGACATATCATATGACACTAGTCAAGAATAACTAGTCAAGACTATCTGTTGATAATAGCTAGCAAATACTGTACGATGGGCATATTTTAAGGGGAAACATTTTCATGAATAGCATTATTTCAGATATTTCACTGTAAATAACTAACTTATACATGAGCACACCCTTCCACTATGGCAAAATAATGATGGAACGTGGCTCCTTCACAGTTGAAGCCATAGCTTAAGATGTGAAGCTTGACCTAGAGTAGTTGCTATTATTCCAGAAGATAGCATAACAGTCAAAAGAGTATTTCTAGGATCTGGTAAATACTGTCTGTTTCAGAAGTAAGAAAGCCTATACAAAGCCCTGGCTACAACGATACTTCACACAAGGTTTCACCATAGATTGTATGGGTTTATAATTTCACATGCTTAAAAAATCATGTGGATCACTTAAAAACATCAACCGACTAGAGATTTGACAGCTATTCTTTAAGAAAAAGGTCTTTTTTAAGAGAAACTGCCACACAGTCTTTGCTAAATATGGTATGTATAAAACATCAAAAACTGGTGCAAAACATTTGAAAATTTATGTTCTTTTGAATTTATAGACAGATATCTATTATTTCTTAAGGACTACTTGATTTTTAATTCTATTGAAGGCTAACTTTATCAAAGTTTATCACCTTCAACCAAATCATTGGTCAACCTCATTTCACAAAACCAATAGTCAGAGAAAGCCTTATTTAAAAAGACTTGCTGAAGGTGGATTGAAAATTTATATTATTGACAAAGTGAAAGCTGTTTTGTGGAATTTTTCCATTCTCTGAAACCACCTCTGCAAAAACATGTACAGTAACAGAAAACTCAATAAATCAAAAAATAACACTGATAAAAAATTTTGTTACTCCAATAAGGTTACAACTCTCTCCTGAATTCAATCCAATAGCCACATCACTTTGATTTCTTTTAAATTGGTGAAATCCCTGAGTTCTATATTGGCCATGGACACATGAAATAGTTATGTGATTTGATTTTTGCAACCCAGAAAACAAAAGTCATCTGTGAAACTACTGTTGAATAACTTAAAATAATATTACCTAATGGGAAAATCAATCATGGTTTCAATTATTTTTATAGCAAGAGAGACATCCATTTTACTTATAGAGTAAGGTCCATATACTCTCTGTATGCTGAGTGTGTCCGTGGCCCTTTAATACAACCAGTGACTGAAATATTACATTTAATTTCAATTTCGAATAATGTTAATTCAGTTTACCATTTTATTTGATATATTTATATTAGGTTTTCATTTTAAACCATTTATTTTATACAGTATGAACTGTCAATTCAGGAATAATAATTTTATAGGTACAGAACATATAACACATGTAGCACATCAAAGGTTACCATTTCATATAAGGTATGACCAGTACTTATTTTTCTAGAATAAAACTAGATACCCTTTATACTTTGTATTAGCTAGGAAAACTTGTTAAAGTGACAACAATTGCTAGAACATACATAGGCAGCTTTATCAAAAAATAAAAAGAAGAAATAATGTACAATTCAAGTATGTTTTGACCCTTGAACAATCTATTTAAGTAGTTACAAGAGATTAGAGTTGATTTTTAAAATGTACACTTCATAAACACTGATAACTGTTGGGGAAATTATCACTAACAATGTTATCAGCAACAAAATAGGAATGAAACTTCATTGTAGTCAATATTGATCAAACTATGTAGTAGAAGATTTAATGATGTCTGTAGTAACAAGATAAAAACTACATCATAAGTTGTGTCTGTCAGTTTTAACAGTTTGTTTGTATTTCAAGCATTCTATAGCTTTCAGTCTTCCACTGACACTGTTGTTGATTTGCAATTTTTGTAACTTTAGTCAATGTTTTGCTGTGAAGTCAGTATCTTTGAAACAATAATTTTATAGGATGAAATTTTCAATTATAGTCTTGTTTTATCTGATATAAAGAAGCTTGTCAATGCAATAACAATATGTACAGTGACTTCATTGGTCTCATACACATCATACCAACTTGGATATGTTTGGACAAATATTTTGGTATTCATCCAATAGGTATTAGAAAAGCACAGGACTACTCAGCAGTACAGTCATCATGAAAATCACAAAACACTGTCATTAATCCACTCTCAATTATCTTCAATTCTCAATGGTTTGATGAGCAACGTGCTGGCTCAAGGTATCAGTTTGTGATTATCAGTTTATGAAATGTCACATGCCTCAATGTGAAATACTGAGTCAATACTTATTGTATGCATCATAATGCCTTCAATACATATAAAATAAAACAGTCTACTCAAAATACAAATTTATGTTTTTCCCTTTGTATATATATATACACACAAGAATCTGAGAATAGTTAAGTTCTTTAGGTCAACAGACTAAAGGTGTCATTATAATACCTAGAAATAATAATCATTTGGGTTGTAAAACCAAAACTGTCACGTTTATTAAAGACATAGAATGAATGTGTGATTTTACATGATTAATTCACATTCATCAAAATATAGTGTCAATAACACATGTTTGATGTGTTATGTGTATTTTGTTAGAATTATAGACAGTTATGATTACATTTGTATATGAATATGCCACTGACCTTGCCTGGAACATTCACTTTCACACCAGCATCTAGAAGGACTTGAACAACTTTATCATGACCTCTATAACATGATATATAGAGAACAGTTTTGCCAAACTATATAACAAAAAATCAAAATACATGTAATACTGAAACTAAATTATAAAGTCAACCCTTAACCTTAGTCATCAATAAATACCATGCGATAAGTATGTCAGAGGCAATGGGACATTCATACTCTAGTATATGACAGAAGTATATAGGTGATTTATTAATATTTCTTAACAAAAAAGTTAATTCTACAATATTAAAACAATAAATTTGTTACAATCATTGTCATTCAAGTCTTCAGTAACACATGAAATTGATATAACATGAAATGATGTGTTTTAAGACAACTCATAACAAATTTAATAAATCTTGAAATGATTGTAAGGATGTATCTAAACAAGGTCATTATCCATAATAATTAATGATTTCATTCATTTCTTGTTGACAATTGTTGTAAAAAATTCATTGTCAGTTGGGCAAGAACCGATATTTCTATTTATTGGTAATATAATAGTATAAGAATTTTAAAATGTTAATCCTGTTGTGGTAAAATACTTTTTATTGCCATTTCATGAATTTTTAGAATTTTTAATGTACTTGCTTGCATTGTTTTTATTTATTAGAAACAACATTTTATAATAATATTATCTTTTAAATGTGTGTATATATGTATGAGTAATTAACTGAAATAGTCAACAAACTGGTAGTCAAATACTCTAAATCAATCAAATCAAGATCAGGGCTCATTGTAAGATAGATAGACATTGACCACCGTCTATTTTCCTATTCATCAATAACAAAAAAATCAATTCAATGTTAACAAAATCTGCCTTTTGTAGAAACTACTATCAAGTTCTGTGACAATCACTATTTTATAAGAAATAAGCACATTTTGAATTCTTTCATCAATGTATAATCAAGCAAGAGATATCAGTGCCTATGTATAGGGATGGCTCAAATTGTCCATTGAAATGTATTGTCAGAAAACACAAAATTATCTTACCCAAAACACATCAGTATGTCTCAATACTTGTCAGTCTTCCTCCCTAGGATTATGTCCATGTTGTGACTGATTTATAGGCTAAAGCAATGCTTCAAAGCATTACTGTAAATGTTGGTAAAATGCTGACTTGTTCATGTTTCTTCTTCTCTTCTGCTACTTATTCTTCTTTTGTCCATAACGAGAAGTCAAGAAGTAAATGATTTACCATCATTTTCACAGATGTAGCACAATTTCAAACAAACTATCCACTTTTGTATCTTACATTTTGAGTGCTTTCAGATGAAATCAAATAATATTTTTAGAAAATGTTTTTTTTTTATTTGCTTGTATATGATTTAATCACATAAAGTATCCAGCAGCCAATAGTTATTAGAACAAGTAAATAAAAATTTCCAAGAAGTTCATTAAATGCAGGGATAATGGTAGAAACAACTCAAACAATCCCAAAGTAGAATGGCAGTATGGAAATCCCAACATAGTTTCCACGATATCAATAGTGAAATATCTATTTTATTTCATAATAGTTGTTACAGAATCTTGAAGAAAACACTCCCATAAGAGTTCAACTAAAAGGTAGTCAACACAGCAAAAAATATAACATAAGTTTGTGTTCATATACTTTTATGTGGCTGTTATATAAGGATGTCCATACTGTCATTTCTACTTTAGGTTTGATCAACCACCATCCCTACATTATATAATTTTTTCGAAAATTTAATTTGTTTGTTTCCTTTACTTTTATTTGAATTATCAATTACCTAAAATATATTCATACTTAATGAATATTTGTCTATAATTATAGAATAAATGAGTGTCTCAGATATACCATACAACAAATCATTGCTCTACAACTTATAATACCTATTAAATAATGTATCCATCAGAAAGTAGAATTTATGTATGGATGTATAATCATACCAGAAAAAACAAACAAGAAATACCTAATTGAACTGGTAATGTACTATAAATATACATGATTGCCAAAAGAAAAACAAATCTGATCTCCTTAAAAACACTAATATAGATTACTGACAAAACTTAAAGTTGACACCACTTAGAATTCTAAGTCCTCGTTGTAAAACAGAATTGAACTCTATTTCCTTGTGAATATGATCATAACTCATAAAGATGGCATCTCCCACAGGGGCTACTTTCAAGTTCTATGTAATTATTACTTTCATTAATAAAAGTGCTCAAAATAAGACTTCTAAATGTGGATACTTCATGTGAAAACATAACTTGCAGTGTAAACATAGCCTTCAAAAGCCCCTAACTTTATAGTTATTATGCTCTAAAAAGATTAATGAAGGAAGAATATCATGCCATCCCTACATAGGTGATGCTTCTATCTGTCTGAATAAAGAGAGTCACAATTTCAACAACTATTCATCTGTCTTCATCAGGACAAATGATGGAACAAGTAACAAAATTAAAAATAGGAATAAGCTAGGAACGATAAGGGTATGATAAATAAAAAAAAATAGTAGCAAAAGGGATTATAGTTCCAAGTTAAACATTAGCAGAGATAATTACTTAACATAGAAATTTATATACACAATAAATAACTATTACTAAAACTAGAGGCAGAAAAGCAAATATAAATTACAAGAGAGAGATAGAAAACACTTCATGAGGCATGGTGAAAACATATGCAGACATGAATCAATAAAAATTGCTTTGAATGACCTGACTGACACAAACTGCCAAACATAACTAAAATTATATACACTGAGGCTCAAAAAATTATTTAGGTTTAGAATATTCTACCAAAAAAAACACAGAGGACTTTATATCATTTCACCTATCAAATATCAATACTTCCAATGACTCTCTCATTATATAATTCAAAGGACAACTACAATAACCAATATTATATCTGTCAGATGATTATTTCATCTGACAAACAGTAGCTTTTTAACAGTCTGTACATCATATTTGGTATATTCTTAAATGACAATAGTTCAAACTTTATTATAATAGTAAACCAATTAATGTCTATTTTTAGTGAAAAGAAGTTAAATTTTGCCTTCAATTATGCAGCCTTTCTCATATAATATATGTACGTGAACACTTACTTTGTTGACAAGATCTAGATTGGCTCCTTTCTGTGTTAAAATCAAAACAACATCTTTGTGTCCATTCATTGCTGCTAACATGACTGGAGTAGATCCATCCTAATTATATGATAATAACCACATTAACATGAACCCAAACATTATATCATAACATCAAATAATTATTTATACCAATACTGCTATCTACAAGCACATTAGTAATATTATAAATACAAAATATTATATTTAGTCAAACAAGATATAACTAAAAAAAATACTCTCAACAATTGACAAAACATTACAAATATAAATTGGACTGTTCACAGTAGTCTGTGAGAATAATAACAAATTATTTTAAGTAACACAGAGGAAAAGCATCTTTACAATTAAGGCAGAATACATCTATAACAGTTGTCAATGTAACAAGTTTTTAATATAAAGCAAGTAAGAAAAGGCATTCAATTATAGATTAATTGTACAAGCTTGAATAATCATACATCAAAGATCAATATAAACTCTGTTGTTGTTAAAGCACTCAAAATAACACATATAAAGGCATACATATTACATAAAAACATAACCTCTTGTACAAAATATAATCTTTCATTCCTTATACAATAGATGTGGAAAACAATAGAATAAAAAATGTCAATGGAATATTCAATGCCTTTAGGATTATATTAAATTATATCACACTTACCAACTATTAAATTGTAGAGGACACATTCAGATGACAGTAATTACAGCACAATTGATGTGTAAAGAGAAAACAATAGAGTAAAAATATGTCAACTTCACATTTAGTACACTTAGGCTTTATATTACATTATAACACACTTACTAGCTATTAAATTGTAGAGGACACATTCAGATGACAAGTAATTACAACACAATTGATGTGTAAAAAGAAAACAATAGAGTAAAAAATGTCAACATCACAATTAATACACTTAGGACTTATATTACATTATAACACACTTACTAGCTAATAAATTGTAGAGGACACATTCAGATGACAAGTAATTACAGCACAATTGATGTGTAAAAAGAAAACAATGGAGTAAATAAATGTCAACATCACGTTCAATACACTTAGGACTTATATTACATTATATCACACTTACCAACTATTAAATTGTAAAAGATACATTCAGATGACAAGTAATTACAGCACAATTGATGGGTAAAAAAAACAATAAAGTAAATAAATGTCAACATCACATTCAATAGACTTAGGACTTATATTACATTATATCACACTTACTGGCTATTAAATTGTCGAGGACACATTCACATGACAAGTAATTACAGAACAATTGATGCGTAAAAAGAAAACAATAAAGTCAAAAAATGTCAACATCACATTCAATACACTTAGGACTTATATTACATTATATCACACTTATCGGCTATTAAATTGTAAAAGACACAGTCAGATGACAAGTAATTACAGCACAATTGATGTGTAAAAATAAAACAATAGAGTAAACAAATGTCAACGTCACATTCAATACACTTAGGACTTATATTACATTATATCACACTTACCAACTATTAAATTGTAAAAGACACATTCAGATGAGAAGTAATTACAGCACAATTGATGTGTAAAAAGAAAACAATAGAGTAAATAAATGTCAACATCACATTCAATATACTTAGGACTTATATTACATTATATCACACTTACTCCCTATTAAGTTGTAAAGGACACATTCAGATGACAAGTAATTACAGCACAATTGATGCGTAAAAACACAACAGTAAAGTCAAAAAATATCAACTTCACATTCAATATACTTAGGACTTATATTACATTATATCACACTTACCAACTATTAAATTGTAAAAGACACATTCAGATGACAAGTAATTACAGCACAATTGATGGGTAAAAATAAAACAACAGAGTAAATAAATGTCAACTTCACATTTAATACACTTAGGACTTATATTACATTATATCACACTTACTCCCTATTAAGTTGTAAAGGACACATTCAGATGACAAGTAATTACAGCACAATTGATGCGTAAAAACACAACAGTAAAGTCAAAAAATATCAACTTCACATTCAATATACTTAGGACTTATATTACATTAATCACACTTACCAACTATTAAATTGTAAAAGACACATTCAGATGACAAGTAATTACAGCACAATTGATGGGTAAAAATAAAACAACAGAGTAAAAAAATGTCAACGTCACAATCAATACACTTAGGACTTATATTACATTATATCACACTTACTGACTATTAAATTGTAGAGGACACATTCAGATGACAAGTAATTACAGCACAATTGATGTGTAAAAAGAAAAAAATAGAGTAAATAAATGTCAACATCACAATCAATACACTTAGGACTTATATTACAGTATATCACACTTACTGGCTATTAAATTGTGGAAGACGCATTCAGATGAGAAGTAATTACAGCATAATTGATGTGTAAAAAGAAAACAATAGAGTAAACAAATGTCAACGTCACATTCAATACACTTAGGACTTATATTACAAGATATCACACTTACGTCCTATTAAATTGTAAAGGACACATTCAGATGACAAGTAATTACAGCACAATTGATGTGTAAAAAGAAAAGAATAGAGTAAAAAATGTCAACATAACATTTAATATGCTTAGGACTTATATTACATTATATCACACTTACTGGCTGTTAAATTGTAGAGGACACATTCAGATGACAAGTAATTACAGCACAATTTATGTGGTAAAAGAAAACAATAGATTAAGAAAATGTCAACGTCACATTCAATAAACTTAGGATTTATATTACATTATATCACACTTATCCACTATTATATTATAAAGGACACATTCAAATGATAAGTAATCACACCACAATAAATGTGGAAAACAAAACAAAAGGTAAACAAAATGTAAACATTGCAAGTAATCTAATGTAATGGAATATTGACATAGTGACCTTTCTTCATATTTATCACCTGTCTTGTGTACATATGAATATGGTTATAACTAATTAATGCTTAATAAATGGCTTCTCACACACAGGCTAATTCAAAGGTCTCTATAACGTGTAACTGTCATTGTTAAGGTGGCAGTATGGTGGAAATCAAAAGCTAAATAATTTTATTATAATAATATTTATACTATATTCATAATATTTATAATATACTCATCAAGACATATTTGTGGTTGGTTTGCATTCTAAGCCACATAAAATGCCCTATATCTAAGTATGTCTAGAGGAAGATAATGACATACCTCTTCACATTCCAGTGGTTTCATAGCTAATGTTAATGAGCAATGACAAACTGTTGTACTAAGGTACATTTATATTAGCTCTAATACTACAAACAGGTAAGAAATCTTACCCTACTCAACATGTGTATGAGTAATCTTATGAAGCGAATTTTTAAAAATGGCGTTCAATTTTCCAATGGCCCTTAAAGATTTGACTCTGAGTAGTGTATCTCAAAACGTATAGAAGTAATTAAAAAAGCTTTCATAGGATTATAGATCTGATATAACTGTAATAGCAAGGTAAGTTTCTAATGTCTACCTATAAGTTTTTAGAAAAATGTACCTTTCTTCTGGATACTGCTACTCCAGTAACTCTTGATTTATACATGCAATTGTTTTAAATTTTTATCGAAGTTGAAGACCATTGATATAATGTAGTTGTCAAAGGATGGTATTAAAACAAGAAAAGATATAGAAATTATATAGTAAAAAAGTTAAGGTATGAATATCATTAACGCTACCAAACCACCATCTTAAAGCACTAAAAATAACACTTATAAAGACATATGAATTACATAAATCATAACCTCTTTTACAAAAGTGATCATTAAAGCCTTATACTTTTGGAATTATCTTGGAACAAACAGAACTATAAGTAGAATGAAGAAAAAACATCAATGCTACCTCCTGCATCATATATTTTTATGGTCAGGTACAATTGTCTAGTTTCATTATAATATAGATGCTATGTCTTGTCTAATAGTTACTAGCCATTAACATGGTTTGAATATTACACTTCATTCTCATGATCCAAATTACCTCAACAACAATATTGATATCAGCATTTTGGTTGACTAATACTTCAACAATATCTGCATATCCTTTGTCACTTGCATAATGAAGGGCTGCCCATCCTTTCTATTACATATAACATACAAATAATCAATTGTAAAATTAAACCATTAACTCTACAATAATAGTATATACCTGTCTTTTATCTTAACTCTCCACTTTGTCATTATCATTATAACATATTACTTATGTATATTGTGTAAATGTAAGTCATGATGTACAGAAAGGACATGACTACATCTATTACTAATAATTAAGCCTTCATACTTGAATAACTGTTTTAACACTAATTTTGCAAGATGGATTAAATTTTATACAGTTAGAGTGTAATATGAGGAACTGGTATACAACATGCAAACAGAAAAACATATTAAAACATACTATTATGTCAACAGTTCAACTGAAAAAATACGTAGCTACTTATGTTGCTTAGCTTATAAACTATCATCATCTTGGCACTTCCATATGACTCTTTAATTACATTATTCACAAGTCTACTACAATAATGAGCATTAGCTTTGTCTGACAGTTATTGTATCCCTTTCTCCTTACAATATTCATTATATTTGGTATATTCTTAAAAGACAATATTTCAGACTTTATTATAAAAGTATAACAAATGATGCCACTTTTAGAAAAAGAAGTAACATTTTAACTTCATTTATACAGCTTTTATCATATAACATATGTACATAAACACTTACTTTGTTCATAACATTTAGATTGGCTCCTTTCTGTGTTAAAATCAAAATAACATCTTTGTGTCCATTCATTGCTGCTAACATGACTGGAGTAGATTGCTCCTAAACATATTACAATAACTACATTAACATGAATCAAAAGAATATATCATAACATCTGTACAATATTGATACCAACAACGCTATACATAGTAAAGCAATAACATTATAAATCTAGACAATATTACATATAGTTAAATATAATAGGACTCAAATCGCTCTCAACAATTGACAAAACATTATAAATATAAATTCAATACTGTGACAATAATAAACTTTTTTGTGGCACAGAGGAAAAAATGTATTCACAATTAGTGCATAATACATGTACAACAATCATCAATGCTACATGTTCTTACAATATAACAAATAAATAAAGAACTCCCTCTACACACACTTGGGTTAAATTATTTGCACAAAGTTAAATAATCATTAATCATTCTACATTTTATTCAATACACATACAACTTATACAACAATATATCACACGTAGCAACTATTATATTACCTGTCATATTCAATACACTTTTGACTTATATTATATTATATAACACTTACCGACTATTAAATTTTAGAGGACACATTCAGATGACAAGTAATTATAGCACAATTGATGCATAAAAAATAGAGTAAATAAATGTCAACGTCACATTCAATACACTTAGGACTTATATTACATTATATCACACTTACGTTCTATTAAATTGTAAAGGACACATTCAGATGACAAGTAATTACAGCACAATTGATGTGTAAAAAGAAAACAATAGAGTAAAAAAATGTCAACGTCACATTCAATAGACTTAGGACTTATATTACATTATATCACACTTACTGGCTATTAAATTGTAGAGGACACATTCAGATGACAAGTAATTACAGCACAATTGATGTGTAAAAAGAAAACAATGGAGTAAATAAATGTCAACATCACATTCAATACACTTAGGGGTTATATTACATTATATCACACTTACATCCTATTAAATTGTAGAGGACACATTCAGATGACAAGTAATTACAGCACAATTGATGTGTAAAAAAACAATAAAGTAAATAAATGTCAACTTCACATTTAATACACTTAGGACTTATATTGCATTATATCACACTTACCAACTATTAAATTGTAGAGGATGCATTCAGATGACAAGTAATAACAGCACAATTGATGTGTAAAAAGAAAACAATAGAGTAAATAAATGTCAACTACACATTTAATACATTTAGGACTTATATTACATTATATCACACTTACCACCTATTTAATTGTAGAGGACAAATTCAGATGACAAGTAATTACAGCACAATTGATGTGTAAAAAGAAAACAATAGAATAAATAAATGTCAACATCAAATTCAATACACTTAGGACTTATATTACTTTATATCACACTTACCCGCTATTAAATTGTAGAGGACACATTTTGATGACAAGTAATTAGAGCACAATTGATGCGTAAAAAGAAAACAATAGAGTAAAAAATGTCAACATCACAATTAATACACTTAGGACTTATATTACATTATATCACACTTACGTCCTATTAAATTGTAGAGGACACATTCAGATGACAAGTAATTACAGCACGATTGATGTGTAAAAAGAAGACAATAGAGTAAAAAAATGTCAACATCTCATTCAATACACTTAGGATTTATATTACATTATATCACACTTACCAACTATTAAATTGTAGAGGACACATTCAGATGACAAATAATTACAGCACAATTGATGTTTAAAAAGAAAACAATAGAGTAAAAAAAATGTCAACGTCTCATTCAATACACTTAGGATTTATACTACATTATATCACACTTACTGGCTATTAAATTGTAAAGGATACATTCAGATGACAAGTAATTACAGCATAATTGATGTGTAAAAAGGAAATAATAGTAAAAAATGCAACATAATATTTAATACACTTAGGACTTATATTACATTATATCACACTTACTGGCTGTTAAATTGTAGAGGACACATTCAGATGACAAGTAATTACAGCACAATTTATGTGGTAAAAAGAAAACAATAGATTAAGAAAATGTCAACGTCACATTCAATAAACTTAGGATTTATATTACATTATATCACATTTATCCACTATTATATTATAAAGGACACATTCAAATGATAAGTAATCACACCACAATTAATGTGGAAAACAAAACAAAAGGTAAACAAAATGTAAACATTGCAAGTAATCTAATGTAATGGAATATTGACATAGTGATCTTTCTTCATATTTATCACATGTCTTATGTACATATGAATATGGTTATAACTAATTAATGCTTAATAAATGGTTTCTCACACACAGGCTAATTCAAAGGTTTCAATCTATAAACTGTAACTGTCATTGTTAAGGTGGGAGTACAGTGGAAGTCAGAAGCCAAATAATTTTATTATAATAATATTTATACTATATTCATAATATTTATAATATACTCATCAAGACATATTTGTGGTTGGTTTGCATTCTAAGCTACACAAAACACCTTATATCGAAGTATGTCTAGAGGAAAATAATGACATACCTCTTCACATTCCAGTAGTTTTGTAGCTAATGTTAATGAGCAATGACAAACTGTTGTACTAAGGTACATTTATCTCAGCTCTAATACTACAAACAGGTAAGAAATCTTACCCTACTCGACATGTGAACAAGTAATCTTATGAAGCCAATTTTTAAAAATGGCATTCGATTTTCCAAAGGCTCTCAAAGATTTGACTCTGATTAGTGTATCTCAAAACGTATAGCAGTAATTAAAAAAGCTTTCATAGGATTATAGATCTGATATAACTGTACTAGCAAGGTAAGTTTCTAATGTCTACCTATAAGAAGTATTTAGAAAAATGTACCTTTCTTCTGGATACTGTTACTCCAGTAACTCTTGATTTATACATGCAATTGTTTTAAATTTTTTATCGAAGTTGAAGACCATTGAAATAATGTAGTTGTCAAAGGATGGTATTAAAACAAGAAAAGATATAGAAATTATATAGTAAAAAAGTTAAGGTATAAATATCATTAATGCCACCGTACCACCACCTTAAAGCACTAAAAATAACACTTATAAAGGCATATGAATTACATAAATCATAACCTCTTTTACAAAAGTGATCATTAAAGCCTTATACATTTAGAATTATCTTGGAACAAACAGAACTATAAGTAGAATGAAAAAAAAACATCATATTGCACTAAAAATTGATTTGTTGATTTAACCATTATATAGAGGTTGCATGTAGCAAACTTAGTGTGATTTGAATGTAAACATAACATTGGTTTGATTACTGATATACTACTAGCTACATAAACTGTACTACATCAGTAATCAAAACAGTGTTATCTCTACTTTTAATTTCATACTAACTTTGTTATATGTAACCTGTATAACAATATATTGCTTAAATCAACAAATCAGTTTTTACAGTGTGTACTTACACCAATGCTACCTCCTGCATCATATATTTTTACGTTCAAGTACAAATTGTCTAGTATCATTATAATGTTGATGCTATGTCTTGTCTAATAGTTACTAGCCATTAACATGGTTTGAAAATTACACTTCATTCTCATGATCCAAATTACCTCAACAACAATATTGATATCAGCATTTTGGTTGACTAATACTTCAACAATATCTGCATATCCTTTGTCATTTGCATAATGAAGGGCTACCCATCCTTTCTATTACAAATAACATACAATTAATCAATTGTAAAATTAAACCATTAACTCTACCATAACAGTATATACCTGTCTTTTATCTTAACTCTCCACTTTGTCATTATCATTATAACATATTACTTATGTATATTGTGTAAATGTAAGTCATGTTGTACAGAAAGAACATGACTACATCTATTACTAATAATTAAGCCTTCATACTTGAATAACTGTTTTAACACTAATTTTGCAAGATGGATTAAATTTTATACAGTTAGAGTGTAATATGAGGAACTGGTATACAACATGCAAACAGAAAAACATATTAGAACATACTATTATGTCGATGGTCCAACTGAAAAAAATACGTAGCTACTTATGTTGCTTAGCATACTAACTATTTTCATCTTTGTACTTCCATATGACTCTTTAATTACATTATTTATAAGTCTACTACAATAATGAGCATTAGCTTTGTCTGACAGTTATTGTATCCCTTTCTCCTTACAATATTCATTATATTTGGTATATTCTTAAAAGACAATATTTCAGACTTCATTATAATAATATAACAAATAGTGCCACTTTTAGAAAAAGAAGTAACATTTTAACTTCATTTATACAGCTTTTATCATATAACATATGTACATAAACACTTACTTTGTTCATAACATTTAGATTAGCTCCTTTCTGTGTTAAAATCAAAACAACATCTTTGTGTCCATTCATTGCTGCTAACATGACTGGAGTAGATCCATTCTAAATATATTATAATAACTACATTAACATGAATCAAAAGAATATATCATAACATCTGTACAATATTGATACCAACAACGCTATACATAGTAAAGCAATAACATTATAAATCTAGACAATATTACATATAGTTAAATAAAATATGACTCAAATCGCTCTCAACAATTGACAAAACATTATAAATATAAATTCAATACTGTGACAATAATAAACTTTTGTGTGGCACAGAGGAAAAAATGTATTCACAATTAGTGCATAATACATGTACAACAATCATCAATGCTACATGTTCTTACAATATAACAAATAAACGAGGAACTCCCTCTACACACACTTGGGTTAAATTTTTTGCACAAAGTTAAATAATCATTAATCATTCTACATTTTATTCAATACACATACAACTTATACAACAATATATCACACGTAGCAACTATTATATTACCTGTCATATTCAATACATTTTGGACTTATATTACATTATATAACACTTACCAACTATTAAATTTTAGAGGACACATTCAGATGACAAGTAATTATAGCACAATTGATGCATAAAAAATAGAGTAAATAAATGTCAACGTCACATTCAATACACTTAGGACTTATATTACATTATATCATACTTACTGGCTATTAAATTGTAAAGGACACATTCAGATGACAAGTAATTACAGCACAATTAATGTGTAAAAAGAAAACAATAGAGTAAATAAATGTCAACTTCACATTCAATAAACTTAGGACTTATATTACATTATATCACACTTACCCACTAATAAATTGTAAAGGACACATTCAGATGACAAGCAATTAGAGCACAATTGATGTGTAAAAAGAAAACAATAGAGTAAAAAAATGTCAACATCACAATTAATACACTTAGAACTTATATTACATTAGATTACACTTACTGGCTATTAAGTTGTAAAGGACACATTCACATGACAAGTAATAACAGCACAATTGATGTGTAAAAAAAACAATAGAGTAAACAAATGTCAACATCACATTCAATACACTTAGGACTTATATTACATTATATCACACTTACAAACTATTAAATTGTAGAGGACACATTCAGATGACAAACAATTACGGCATAATTGATGTGTAAAAAGAAAACAATAGAGTAAATAAATGTCAACGTCACATTTAATACACTTAGGACTTATATTGCATTATATCACACTTACCCGCTATTAAATTGTAGAGAACATATTCAGATGACAAGTAATTACAGCACAATTGATGAGTAAAAAGAAAACAATAGAGTAAAAAATGTCAACATCACAATTGATACACTTATATTACATTATATCACACTTACCAACTAATAAATTGCAGAGGACACATACAGATGACAAGTAATTATAGCACAATTGATGTGTAATAAGAAAACAATAGAGTAAATAAATGTCAATGTCAAATTCAATACACTTAGAACTTAATTACATTATATCACACTTACCGACTATTAAATTGTAGAGGACACATTCATATGACAAGTAATTACAGCATAATTGATGTGTAAAAAGAAAACAATAGAGTAAACAAATGTCAATGTCACATTCAATACACTTAGGATTTATATTACATTAAATCACACTTACGTCCTATTAAATTGTAAAGGACACATTCAGATGACAAGTAATTACAGCACAATTGATGTGTAAAAATAAAACAATAGAGTAAATAAATGTCAATGTCACATTTAATACACTTTGGATTTATATTACATTATATCACACTTACCCGCTATTAAATTGTAGAGGAGACATTTTGATGACAAATAATTACAGCACAATTGATGCGTAAAAACAAAACAATAGAGTAAAAAATGTCAACATCACAATTAATACACTTAGGATTTATATTACATTATATCATACTTATGTCCTATTAAATTGTAGAGGACACATTCAGATGACAAGTAATTATAGCACAATTGATGTGTAAAAAAAAACAATAGAGTAAATAAATGTCAACGTCTCATTCAATACACTTAGAATTTATATTACATTATATCACATTTACCTGCTATTAAATTGTAGAGGACACATTCAGATGACAAGTAATTATAGCACAATTGATGTGTAAAAAGAAAACAATAGAGTAAGAATTGTCAACATCACAATTAATACACTTAGGACTTATATTACATTATATCACACTTACTGGCTATTATATTATAAAGGACACATTCAGATGAGAAGTAATCACACCACAATAAATGTGGAAAAGAAAACAAAAGGTAAACAAAATGAAACATTGCAAGTAATCTAATGTAATGGAATATTGACATAGTGACCTTTCTTTATATTTATCACCTGTCTTATGTACATATGAATATGGTTATAACTAATTAATGCTTATAGTATGTCCGAGTAGAATGAAAAAAAAAACATCATATTGCACTAAAATTTGATTTGTTGATTTAACCATTATATAGAGGTTGCATGTAGTAAACTTAGTGTGATGTGAATGTAAACATAACATTTGTTTGATTACTGATATACTACTAGCTACATAAACTGTACTACATCAGTAATCAAAACAGTGTTATCTCTACTTTTAATTTCATGCTAACTTCGTTATATGTAACCTGTATAACAATATATTGCTTAAATCAACAAATCAGTTTTTACAGTGTGTACTTATAACAATGCTACCTCCTGTATCATATATTTTTACGGTCAGGTACAATTGTCTAGTATCATTATATTATAGATGCTATGTCTTGTCTAATAGTTACTAGCCATTGACATGGTTTGAAAATTACACTTCAATCTCATGATCCAAATTACCTCAACAACAATATTGATATCAGCATTTTGGTTGACTAATACTTCAACAATATCTGCATATCCTTTGTCACTTGCATAATGAAGGGCTACCCATCCTCTCTATTACATATAACATACAAATAATCAATTGTAAAATTAAACCATCAACACTACAATAACAATACATACATATAGACCTTGTCTTTTGTCTAATCTCTCCACTTTGTCATTATCATTATAACATATTACTTATTATGTAAATGTAAGTCATGTTGTACAGGAAGGACATGACTACATCTATTATTAATAAACCTTTATTACTTGAATAACTGTTATATCACTAAGTTTTGCAAGATGAGTTAAATTTATATAGTTAGAGTGTAATATGAGGGACTGGTATACAACATGCAAACAGAAAAACATATTAGAACATACTATTATGTCAACAGTCCAGCTGAAAATAATATAACAAGTATTATTATTATTATAACTATTTATGTTGCTTAGCATATCAACTATCATCATTTTTAATTCTGGGTTTATCACAATAGCAAAAAATGTACACTAATTAAACTTCAAGTTCAAACAATTTAAAATGAACACTTCAATGTTAAACAACTGATCCTTTAATTCAGGTCATTCATTGCTATTTATGTGTGAGCACATGATGCAACTATAGAAAATTTATGATGATGTCGTGTCTATCCATCTCATAATGTCCAACGATAATAAGTAGATAAATTGGATAATACACATATTATAAAAATACACTTTTCATTAACATTGTGATAAAAGCTTTGTATCCTTTTCTCCTTCCAATATTCATCATATTTGGTATATTCTTAAAAGACAATAATTTAAACTTTATAATATAACAACTACTGCTACTTTTAGAAAAAAAATATGTGTATATATAAAGTAGAGGTAGTGTCCATGTACTTATAGAATAGGGGTAAGCTATATCTACATACAGAATAGGGATAGGCTCTCACTCTATATAAATATAGAATAGGGATATATAGAATAAGGGTAGGTTCTACGTACATATAGAATAGTGGTAGGTTCTATGTATATATAAAATAGGGGTAGGTTCTATGTATATATAGAATAGGGGCAGGCTATATTTACATAAAGAATAGGGGTAGGTTCTATGTACATATAGAATATGGGTAGGTAATATGTACAAATAGATTAGGTGTAGGCTATATGTACAAATAGAATAAGGATAAGTTCCATGTACATATTGAATAGGGGTTCTATGTACATATAGAATAGGGATAAGTTCTATGTACATATATAGAATAAAGGTAGATTCTACGTACATATAGAATAGGGATAGGCTATATGTACAGATAAAATAGGGATAGGCTATATGTGCACATAGAATAGAGATAAGTTCTATGTACATATAGAATAGAGGTAGGTTCTATGTACATATAGAATAGGGGTAGGTTCTATTTACATATAAAATAGGGGTAGGCTATATGTACATATAGAATAGGGGAAGGCTCTGCATACACACAGAATAGTAGTAGGCTATACGTACGCATAGGGCTATATGTATATATAGAATAGGGTTAGGATTTATGCACAAATAGAAAAGGGGCAGGATGTACATACATTAATAATAAGGGTTGGCTATACATACATTTGGAATAGGGGTAGGTTATACCTACATTTAGAATAGCGGTTGGCTATACGTACACTTAGAATAGGGGTAGGCTATACTTACATTTAGAAGAGCAGTTGACTATACATACATTTAAAATAGGGGTAGGCTCTCTGTGTATATAGAATAAGGGTAGGGTCTATGCACATACAGAATATGGGTAGGCTCTACACACACATTAAAGATAGGCTTTATGCGCATATAAAATATTCTATAATGTGTATAAAATAGAGGTAGGCTCTATGCTTTATCAACATATAGAATTTAGGGTAAGCTATATATACATATAGAATAGGAATACGTTATATGTACATATAGAATAAGAGTAGGCTATACATACTTATAAAATAGAAATAGGTTCTGTGTACGTATAGAATAGAAATAGGTTCTGTACACATAGAATAGTGGTAGGCTATACGTACATACAGCATAGGGATGCGCTATATGTATATGCAAAATAGGAATAGGCTATACATACTTATAGAACAGGTGTAGGCTGTATGTACATATAGAATAGGGATAGGCTATACATACCTATTAAACATGGGTAGGCTCTACATACATATAGAATAGGGGTAGGCTATACATACATATAGAATAGAAATAGGCTTTGTTTACATATAGAAAAGGGATAGGCTATACATGCATATGGAATAGGCGAAGGCTCTGCATACACACAGAATAGGGATAGGCTATATGTACATATAGAATAAGGAAAGGCTCTGCATACATATAGAATAGGGATAAGCTATATGTACATATAGAGTAAGGGTAGGCTGTACGTACATACATACATAGAATAGGAATAGGCTCTGCTTACATACAGAATAGGGGTAGGTTATACGTGCATATAGAATAGGGGAAGGCTCTGCATACAAACAGAATTGGGATAGGCTATATGTACATACAGAATAGGGGAAGGCTCTGCGTACATACAGAATAGGGGTTGGTTCAAAGTGCGTATAAACAAGAGATAGGATGGACGTACATTTAGAATAAGGGTTGGTCCAAAGTGCATATAGAAAAGAGATAGGACGGATGTACATTTAGAATAAGGGTTGGCTATACATATATTTACAATAGAGTTAGGCTACACATACATTTAGAATAGGGATAGGAAATACGTACATTTAGTATAGGGGTAGGCTATTGGTACATTTAGAATAGGGGTTTGCTATACATACATTTAGAATAGGGGTAGGGTATACCTACTTTTAGTATAGGGTAGGCTATTGGTACATTTAGAATAGGGTTTTGCTATACATACATTTAGAATAGGGGTAGGGTATACATACTTTTAGTATAGGGGTAGGCTATACGCACATTTAGAATAGGGGTAGGCTATATGTACATTTAGAATAGAGATTGGGTATACATACATTTATAATAGGGTTAGGCTATATATATATTTAGAATAGGGATAGGAAATATGTACATTTAGTATAAGGGTAGGCTATACATACTTTTAAAATAGGGATTGGTTATTTGTACTATTACATTAGGGTAAGGCTATACATACATTTAAATTAAAGGTAGGCGATACATACATTTAGAATAGGGGTAGGTTATATATACATTTAAAATAGGGTTAGGCAAGGCTATACATACATTTAGAATAGGGCTGGCTATATGTTTATTTAGACTAAGGGTTAGCTATACGTACATTTACAATAAGATTAGGCTATACTTACCTTTAGAATAAGGGGTTGTCTATACGTACATTTACAATAGGTTAGGCTATATATACGTTTAAAATAGAAGTTAGCTATATTTACATTTAGAATAGGGGTACGTTATACATACATTTAAAATAGAGGTTGGCTATATGTATATTAGCAATAAGAGTAGGCTATATGTACATTTAGAATAGGGATTGACTATACGTATATTTAGAATAGGTGTATGGTTATATGTACATTTAGAATAGGGGTTTACTATACGTACATTTACAATAAGGTTAGGCTATACATACATTTAGAACAGGGATAAGAAATACATACATTTAGTATAGAGGTAGGCTATACATACATGTATAGAATAGGGATAGGCTCTGCTTACATAGAAAATAGGGGTAGGCTATACGTGCATATAGAATAGGGGATGGCTCTGCGTATAAACAGAAAAAGGGGCAGGCTATATGTACATACAAAATAGGGGAAGGCTCTGCATACATACAGAGTACAGGTTGGCTCAAAGTGTGTATAGAAAAGGGATAGGATGTACATACATTTAGAATAGGGGTAGGCTATACGTACATTAAGAATAGGGGTAGGTTATATGTACATTTAAAATAGGGTTAGGTTCTATGTAAAATATATAATAAGGATAGGGATAGATTATACATACATTTAAAATAGGGGTAGGCTATATGTACATTTAGAATAGGGGTGGGCTCAAAGTGCATATAGAAAAGGAATAGGATGTACGTACATTTAAAATAAAGGTTGGCTATACATATATTTACAACAGGGTTAGGCTATACATACAGTTATATGCATATTTAGAATAGGGGTAGATTATAAATACACTTAGAATAGTGGTAGGCTATACGTAGAATAGGAGTAGGCTATACATTTCGAATAGGGGTTGGCTATGCATACATTTAGAATAGAGGTTGGCTATATGTACATTTAGAATAGGGTTTCGCTATATTCATTTAGAACAGGATTAGGCTATACATACGTTTAGAATAAGGGTTGGCTATACATATATTTAGAATAGGGGCTGGCTATACGTATATTTACAATATGGTTAGGCTCTACATATATTTAGAATAGAGATGGGATAAGCTATCCATACATTTAGTATAGGGGTAGGCTATATGTAAACTTAAAATAGTGGTTGGCTCAAAGTGCGTATAGAAAAGGGATAGGATGTATGTACATTTAAAATAGGGGTTGGCTACACATATATTTACAATAGGGTTAGGCTATACATACATTCAAAATAGGGGTAGGTTATACACACACTTAGAATAGTGGTAGGCAATACGCAGAATAGGGGTAGGCCTTACACATATATAGAATAGGGGTTGGCTATACATACATTTAGATTAGGGTTGACTATATGTACATTAAGAATATTTGAATAGGCTTATGTACACACAGAATAGGGGTAGGTTCTATGTACATAATGGATAGGGGTAGGCTATACGTACATATAGAATTGTGGTAGGCTATATGTACATATATGTTATGGGTTGGCTCATTATACATATATAGGTAATTAGGGAAAGGCATTGCGCATATTTACAATAGGGATAGGCTTAACCCACATGTAGAATAGGGGTAGGCTCTACGCATATGTAGAATAGGGGTAGGCTCGAGGCACATGTAGAATAGGGGTAGGCTATACATAGATATATATGTTAGGGATAGGTTCTATGTACATATAGAATAGGAATAGTTCCTATGTACATATGGAATAGTGGTATACTATATGTACATATAGAATTGGGGTAGGCTATATCTACATATATATTAGGGGTAGGCACTGTGTACATATATAGCTACATATATATTAGGAGTATAGGCATTGCAGGCAAGTAGAATAGAAATTACTGCCCCATTGGAACGTATGGAATGTGGGATAGTACAGCAATGTTTACATGGTGGTTATGATTTCCCACATATGCAGCAGCAACACCTTTTTTATTTAGTGCTTTGCACTGTTCTTCCATTAGACCTAACAATGGTGAAATAACTATACTACAATTAATGAACAGTCATTCAAAAGATATTGGTGGAATGTCCTCAAATTTTCTATAATATTCAAAGACAAAAGCAAATAAGAGAACCTGAAATATAAGAGAATTGCCATATCCAGTGAGTTGGCAAAGAAATGAAACATTGATTTTCCTCTAAAATTTTTAAGATGGGCTTTCTCTGCTCGTCCTTTAGACGGTCATGAGCCATTTGAAGACAGTTTAATCCAAATTGAATTGCAAGTACATTCTTTTCATTCATATATAACTCCACATGGCAATTGTAATAACAGTTTATAACCACTGCAGTACCGGCCCACATTCCATACATTCCAATGGGGCAATAACCCTAGTTCACTTCTAGACCTTCCTCAGCCTGTCAGCTTATTGAAAAGGAGGAGGGTCTAGCTCACTAGACTAGCCTAGCATATAAAATACGGCAAACAAACAATCAATAATAATCATAAGTTATATATCTCCTTCTTTGTTAAAGTCCTAGTAGTCATACTACTTCTGTTAGTTATTTTGATTACTTAAACAGTAAGAAAACAAAATGACAATAAAATCTAGTGTTAGTAAGATATTTTTAGACAGGTTGATTCATCTATTAAGTGTTAGATTTTAATGTATAATAATAAAATAGATTTACCTTATCTCTGGAATTAACATTAGCTCCTCTAACAAGAGCATCATTTACTCCTAACATGTCTCCTTTCTTAGCAGACTCAATTAGATCAAAATTCTATAGTAAAACAAAAAAGTATTAATAAATAGTATTGTATTGTACAGCTAATAACTTATAGGAATAGTAGTATATTTTGAAAGCATTTGCTTTGATTCTTTCAGACAGGGCAAATTCTGGAGTCTAATTCAATTATCATGATAACTAGAACAACAAGTAAATTTTGAAAGGGTTTGCCTGTGGAAGACCTGTTTTACCCAATCAAGCAGGAATAACAAACATTTCATTCACTTACAATGTTACACACATATATACCTTAAAGAGACTGAAACATAGTCTCTTCTATCAAGAGAACATCATATTAACAAAAAAGACTAAATCTACTACACAAAGCAACAAAGTTATCTCAATATTAAATTAACCATTAACAGTTATAGGTTAATTAATATGTTACACATGGACAAGTCCATCAGTTAGTGAGTAAAAGTCACTTTACAATGGAGTGTATAACAATGGTTATAGAAATAGAACAATAATTAGACTGGACAGTTAAACACAACTATTAATATGAATAGCAAACAGTAGAATGCAGTAATATCACAGGGACTACCTTAATGTCCATGGAGTGACACATCCAACACTTATACTTTCACATAGTAATATGTAGCAATAGCACTATGATGTACTTACCAATTGCTGCTGGTCCATGATAACAGCTCAAATGCATAAACTCACAAACAACACTATTCATCAACAAGTGACAATTTCCTCAATAAAGGAGTCACTGAAACTTCACAGTAACGTTAACAAACTATAGCAGTGAAGTTGAGGTCACTAACGATTATGTGATGTTCTAGCCATTAGTCGGAGGTCATCCAAAGATTAAACCCCTCCTCTTCTCAGTTTTACAAGGTTAGCTCACGTGAGTAATACCGCACGTGTTCACCACATTGAGGCACTCAAGTAAGGATGATAAAGATCTGTCAAGAAGCTAAAGGACCTGTTGTAACCAAGGAACAAAAAATAATGAAGAAGAGGGTCTTATGCCTCAAATTTATATATATTATTATTATATATAAAAAGAGGATATAACAACATTAAACATAGGTAAGAAAGATATGTACCTTTTTTGTAAGAATTGTTTTTGATATTCAGAGTTTTGATTTCATGACACCTTTTTTTGCAGGTAGCTTTTTTCAGTGCTTTGTTGGTGTATAGCAGTTATTATAGAGATAACAGACTGAACATGTCTGTTAGCAGTCTGAATAGCATCTATATTTTGACAGTTAGTAACTAGTGCTTATACATTTTTGAAGTTTGAAGGTTGTTTTAGTTTGTGTCAAAGATGTGTCAAGTTTCTTGTCCGATAACAGGCTGGTATAGTAGGAGTAAGTATCAACTAGAAGAGTATGATCTTCTGAAATATTGCTTGTGTCCTTTTGTATATATTTCATATGTACAAGGTGATATGTTTACATACTGTTGTATGTAAAGTAGAATCTAAGCAAGTGTAGTTATGGAGATAAATTTGACAATCTGTACATCAAAGACTACATTCATGTTTTTCTCAACATAAAATTTGTGTCAGGAGATGATTATGACTGTACTTTCCATTTTGTATTTACAATTCGTGTAGCGGAAGACAATTTTAACAAAAGAGCCTTCTTGTGGTGTTTGTTTATCTGGCATATTCTATGTCATTTTTCCCTTTTCTAGCTTGCAAAAACATTCAAATGCCTTATCTCTGCCTATTCTTATTAGTATAATAAGTAAACTGTCAATTGTTCATGTTGTTTGTGGTTTAAAATTTTAAATACAATATTTTAGGACTCTATGAAATGATACAAGGTACATGTTAGTGTTGATTGTCATTTGAATATAGTAACATATTGCCTGTTGTGGAAACTGTGAGCAATAATTTGAAGTAAAGTAGGCAAAGAAAACAAGTATGCTCTGTTTGTAGGTATGTAAGAAAAGCCTATAATGTAACAATTAATTTAGCTTCATCTCTTTCATTAAGTAAAATACTTGATTAATGGTATATTTTATTTGATGTTCTTTGTCTCTCACAGTTAGAGCTAATGGTTTCTCCATGTTTCTCCAGGCACAAATGATTTTCTTAGTATCTCCTTTACCAAACACAGCTTTCTATGCATTAAAGTAATTGTCAGCATCATCTGACATGAACCATGATGGAGAAATAACACCACTACTACCTTTAATGGCTGCAAAGAAAGGTATTGATATTGATATCAATAGAATGATATTGCATCTTCTCTGTTAGAAACATCAAAGCTACTGGCATTCCTTTCCCATATTCACCTATCACAACCAGAGTTATTAGACTAAAATCGTATATGTTGATGCTGTGTGTGGTATGTATGCATACTGTGTCATGTCCAAAAGTCTTTAGCATATTGTAATATCTGAAATTCTGTTTGAATGCATAACAGAAAATCATTATCTGCCAAACTTGTAAATTTTTAGGTTATGGTCTTCTTTGCTATTTATAAATTAAAATGGGGTTATAAGGAATGCTTGCATTTCTAATAACCAGGTGTTGACACTAATTAAGTCATTGGTATGTCAATTAATACCCTCAATGTTGTATTGAGTTTTATGTTGTGGATGTCCTGTCTGTTAATTAAGTGTTCTCGTTTGATTTTGTTGTATACTGACACATGAATGCTATTTAAAATATGCTCCTTACTCACTCCCTCTTTATGCTTTAGTTATTTGTAATTGTGTCATGTGATGGTAATGTATAGGGCAATAGGAACAATGAATTTTATGTGTGTTGGTGTCCTGCACTGCTTTGATATAAGCTGAACACTGAGACTATAGTTGTTTTAAACTCTTCCATCCATTCATAAAATTCTTCTAAAGTATTAAAACTTATCTTCTTTTCTTCTATAGACAGCTAATGGTTTGATTGAAAATGTAGGAGTAAGTTTTGAAGACCTGCCACACTTTGGTAAAAGACATGAATTAAAAAAGGTAATAAATACATATATCCAAACCTGCTATTATATATAGTACATGTAACCTGACCACTTTACATATTATTATGTGCCCCCCTAGTGTGTTTTGAGAGACCACTTCAAATGAATAACCCCTTAATAGATTGAACATGTGTGTTTTCACCAGTTTACTTAGATAGATTTTAAAGTATTGATTTTTTAGCATCAAAGGTTTTACATGACAGCTAAAGTTTTCCTCATATTTAAATTTTTATTTATTATAAAATCTAGACTCTTCTTTATCCCTAATAACTGACATGGACTGTTGATAATATTTTAATGGTTGTGAGTTGTATATTAACCATAATTTTAGAACAAAACAAATTCTATTATATTTAGTTGGTCTATTTATAGCTACTAGATATGATCTAATGACATTTGCTAATATACCTACTGTAAGTTGAGTTTTAAATAGTACAATTGTCTACTGAATGAACTTTGTTTTATAATAGGATGGACAAGATTAATGGTCACTGGTAGCGATGATCTGATCTACATTAACTGATGACAACTGTAAGTTAAATCTGTTATAATAATATGGACAGTTCTGTACTAAACATGTATTTTAATTTTATGGGGACTTTGATCTACTATATAGTGTACATAATGTTGAGACTCTTTGATAACTTAGATTGTAAGTTTGATCTATCATTAATTTGACAATGTTGTACCTAACTATTTCCTTTAATTCTATAGTGAGACATTGATAGCTGTACTGGAGATGATCTAGTGAGGTTCTCTATTATGTACTGTATGTAAGATCAATCTTTTATATAACTTTGTTAAATTCTAATTGATTATTTTTATTCGGTAGTTGATGTTCTAGTTGAGTGCTAGGAATGATAATGGCAGTAATGTAATACTTCAACTGTGCTATATATATGTGATACTACTGAACCTTTTGTCACTCTAGTAGATTTATCTACTAATTATAAAGTAATTTTAATATATAACAGATTATTAAATATTTTTTATCTATAGATATGTCACAGAGGAGAGCTGATAGAGTTTGACAAGTTCTTCTCTGTAATAGTTCTTCATATCCTTGTAGAACACATGGTCCATTTACTGCACAATAATTGAAGAGAATGACTTCATTATCACAAAATGTTGTAGTGTGTTTGTCCCTGGTGTATTAGCAAGAGTAACAGTCTACTCAACATATGAAAATAAATCAAGAAGGAAAATTAAAACAATATGAAAATGGCAAGGAAATGTCAGAAGTTGTAAGTTTGGTAACTATGGTTAAAAATCTATTCCATCTCATTTGTTACGTTTTACTATGAATCATTAAACATACCATACATCCATTCAACATACTATACATCCATTCAATAATATATTTGTCCATTTAGATGTCATCTGACATAGCCTCTGACGAGAGACTACCAGAACTAAAAGAGACAATAGAAAAGTTACATTCTAATATTGAGGCTAAAGACTCAATCCTGGACACTTAGGAATGAGAACCCATAGAATATAAAGATTGTATCACAGCACTGGAGAACCAGTTAGTGGAATATGCTACCGTGATGAATGACCAATCTAAAGTAAGTGTGTTACTAGTAATGTTTCTTCCCATGTTTCATTCTGGTTCCATAATTTTCATTATATGAATCTCATACTTCAGAGCTATCATTCTGATCTTTTCAGGTTATACATCAATCACACCATCAAATACATCAATATACTAAAATAGAAGAGCTATATCAAAATACTGTGGAGTTCTCTATGAAATAACAAATAGAATTTCAAGAGAAACTGTCTACATTTAAAACTACCCTCAATAGGTACATGTAATAATGATATGGAAGCTACCCTAAATAGGTGCACATATACATGTATGTGTATATTAATTAATATGTTTTGTGAAGGTATCATAGGCAAGATAAAGGAAAAACTATCATAGCTCTTTTTGTTGCTCTCCACTCTTTACAACTACTATAGTCTATAGCAGTAATAACTAGAATGAGACTGAGAATTTTGTAATAAAGTCTCATTCCCATATCATAGATTGATTCTCATACCATATCATGAAGATCGTATGAAAAACGAAGTCTCATTTCCAATCCTCATATTTCATTCTCATGTATAGAAACTAGGAAATACTTCAGAATTTAAATCTCATGTTTTTAGATTATTCAAACTTGAAGAAAGGAATAAAACTTTACATCAAATATCCAATCAGCTCTCATTAGAGATAGAGGAGTAACGGAAACAAACTAGAGCACTTGTTGAAGATGTAGAAACTAAAACTAGAGAAGTTGAAATAATAAGAGAACATTTACAGAGAACTGAACAAAGCATAAGTGCCTCTGAAGTAAGTTAACATCAAATTGTGTCTATCTGGACATATCATGTACTAATGTGTGTTCATTTATCATTTGAATCATAATCCATCCATTGATCACATATAAATTAGATGTCATTTTATTTATCTATTAATCCATTCATCTCTCAATCCATTGATACACCTCTGTATGTATCTATTAATCAATCTATTTGTCTATTTTTAGTTGGAGGTACTAGACATTGAAACTGTTAAACAAATATGATGGTTGGTAAGAGAGGACAGATCAGTTGTCTTGTGAACTTGAAAGTGTGTAAGCTCTCTTAGAACAGACACAAAGAGACAAGTCTATGGAACAATCACTAAACTATTATCTTGAGGTTAGACTGTCTAATATAAGCATATTTAATTTAAACTATTTACAAGATAACTTAATTTTTATTTAGTTGGTTACTGTGGAAAATAATGCTCAACAACTTAAGATAGAGGAAGGTCAGAAGCAGTTAAAAGATCTACAAGATCTGAGAGTTAAAATGGAAACTGATCTGTTGAGACTGAGATCAGAGAGGACACAGGCATTAGAACGTAATGCTTAATGACTGGAAACTTGTGGTCTTGAAAACTATGCAAAATTACAGAATGAGGTAATTGTTTGTTTCTCTTTTCAACCATCCATTCATGCACTACATGTATTCATCTATCCAAGTACCCATCCGTCCATTTAATCCATCTATGTATCCATCTATTTATCCATGCATCCATCCACACACCAATCATCTGTCCATGTACTCATCAATCTATTCAGTGATCAATTCAATCACCTATCTATCCATTAATCCATGTATCTATCCATTTATCAATCCATCCATCCATTTAACCAGGTGGGTTTTCTTAACAACAAACTCAAGGAGGCAGACAAAGAAATCTCAAAACTTCAAGAATTCCTACAATTCAACTTCAAGGATAGCAAAGAACTCCAACAATATCTTGATGTAGAACTAAATGAGAAAACTCTCCAACAAATTGAATCAAGAATTGATAAATACATAAAGGAAAGACATAGCAAAAGAGAACTTGAAACGTCTCAAAATAAGTTATGAAGAAAGACTACAGGACTTACAAACACAACATGATGATGCAGCTATCACTGAGCTCCATATCAGTTTGAAGCAGAAGGAAGATGATATTATAGCATTAATGACAAAGCTAAAGAGTACAAGGCTAAAAGACAAAAGTTATTGTGAATTGAATCAACATTTAGAACAAGACGAAGACAACTTTGGAACTCTGTCAAAACAATGATATTATCAATAGTCTGCACCAGTGAATCCAATATCTTGAAGACAAAGAAGACCATGCCCACAATGAGGAATATACCAGTCGTTATTCTGATCAAGATTATTTGAATGACGACAATAAACAGAGGAGTGGTTCCAATGACAGATAGGTGGAGCTACATATTCCATTTGTATTACCTGACTCACTTACTCATACAAAACCTAAACTAATTAGACATTTTTCTATGGGATCCTTACGTCCAATGATAGCTAACATTTTGACTACTCAAGACAATACCAAAGTGTTACCCACATCTGATGATCCCATTTTGTCAACCACCAGTCACATAACTTAACACTTAGTTTATCGTCAGATAAACCACACCTCTTTAGAGAGAAACTGAAAGAGCAACAACACAAGCACTTATTAGTAGGGGTAGCTCCCCTCCAATCAAACTTATATAAATATCCTCACTGCTGAGAGGAGATACGTCAGATGTAGATGCTCAGATACCAAAGGGTACCAAACTATCAGTCACTGTTGGTACAGGACAGAAGGAGATACCCATGTATGTAAAACCATACATATGTAGATCCATCAATAAATTTATAGGTCCATTACCATGTTTCATGCATGTACAATATATCCATTGCAACATTTATACATCTATTAATAATTTACCATGCATCCATTGTTATTAATTGATCATCTATTCTTTTTTATATTTTAATATACCTTCCTTTTTTTAGGGCAAGATAAACAAGACAAGAACAATGATATAACATTCAAAGATGGAAAAAATCTTTTGAATGATAAGATGATGACAAGGAAATTAACACGTGTTCTCTCTCTCTCTCTCTCTCTCTCTCTCTCTCTTTCTCTCTCTCTCTCTCTCTCTCTCTCTCTCTGAATTTAGAGTTTGCATATTGGAAATTTGACATTTGACTAGTTCTCCAATCAGTTATTTTAATACACTTTCTTGTTTAGTTTATTTTGGCTTTTAATTGTTAAAATTAACTTATTTGTCAATTGACTTGTTTATTGTTTTTAAATAGTTAAGAGTTCAATACTCTCACAAGATATCAACAAACCAGATGAGATCCATACAGATCAGAGAGACTACACAATTGTTATCACTATCCAATTTGAAGATCTTACTCTTTGTATAACGTTATCTATACTTTTAAACTGTATGTTGCCATGGTGATAGCAATTCCATGGTTATTATGGATTCCTTGTGCATTTTCAGTATTATCATTACCACATTGATCTTGGAAAAAGACAGAAATTGTTTAATTTTGTTTGTGAGTTGTTAATTTTTATATAATAATAATTATTGTTAATTTTAATTTTAAAACCATACACTGCTCAGTTACTACCATATAACAACATCATATGATTACATGTACACTGGAGTGATGTTATGTATTATGATTTAATATCCTCATAATTATTGTCTATTATAGAAGGGTCTAAACCATACTAGATTTTTCTATCAGACTTCAGCATTTGATATCACTAACAGAGTTGCAAATTCTCTACCATCCATCATCTTTCGTGTTTACTCCTCTCATTTTATGTACTGATTGGAACTGTAATCAACTGGATGTATTTTCCTGTATTTGCTGGAATATGATTGTAATAACAGGTCAATGTTTAGATGACAATCAGTATGTTAAAGGAGATAGAACTTTAGTTTACTTCTCTCTCAAGCTAAAATGAACTGTCATTAAGGGCACTCATTTTAAATGAATTTATTTATATAAGAGATGACTGAATGGATAGTGTGGGATTAATAAAGGAACAGCTGTTGACTGACCAGTGTCAGAGAGTTAATTATGGAAAACAGTTTAAAATTTATTGACTTTGGATTCAATATATTAAACCTTTTATAAGTATTGTTTGTTAATATATCATTTCTACATTAACAATTATAGTTAATTAGTATTGCCGCAGTCTGAAATCTGATTGGTTGGTATTTGCTCTTCTAAAAAGGCGGAAATGTGACATTGAACTAACCAATAAGATTTCTTCATTTCAGATAAAGATCATATATTGTGCTTATCAAAGTTATTATTAGTGTTCCTACAAACAATGTAGTCACTGGTAGGTCTGGTTTGTCTGGTTACTGCGCATGTCCAGTAGAAAAGCCGGGAAAGCGTGATGTAAAACGTATATATATATATATATATATATTTAGCAACCATAATGTATATGACAACAATGTCGTTTTACTGTGTGCTATACCAAATAGACAGTGTAGCAGTTATGTGAATTCAAGTTTAAAGACGGAGACAGTCAAGTAAGTTTCCTTTCTTTATATCTCAGTGTCCTACTACACAACCACTAGCATTAAAAATTGCTGTTTTAAAGTAACTAGACTTCCCTGACATTCTCCTCAGTTGTAGTCACTTCCAACAACCAGCCTTCTTGTTGAGCAACTTACAGTTCTATTACAAACATATACTGATAGCTTCCTTTCTAACCACTAGTTGTTAGTTAGTTTAAAGACCTGACATCATGTTCTATTCTTCAGTATTTTATCAGTTTCTTTTATATTCTATAGAAATAAGTAGAACTCTCTAACTCTTTCTACAAGTTAACTGTTATGTCTCTGTCATCTCTATCAATGATATCATTGCTATATATTGTGGACTGGATTGATCTTTTAAAGAAGAAGATAATTGCTGTTGTTACTGTTGTCTACAGTCTATTGTCTCCAGTCAAGATACCTTCAGTTTTTGCTCATCTCTTGTGCAGTAAAATGCAATCAACATGAACTGAGGACAATGACAAAGAAAATACACTTTTATTGCAGCACAAAAAGGGAAAGACAAAGTATTCAGGTCAGAGTAAATGTAAATTGTGTGTGTGTGTGTGTGTGTGTGTGTGTGTGTGTGTAGAAAGCCTACTCCTGAGCTTTTTGCTGCCTGGACTGATAGTTGTTGTCATTAAACATCTATATAGCCACCTCTTCTAGATACTTTATTATGACTTTGTAAGACTCTTTGACTTCTTGTGTGAACCTAATTCTGTAGTACATTAACACAGTTAGTTCTAACTCAGTTTTTAAATTAGCCTTAAGTTGGCCATTTTGGCAGCCAAGTAGTAATTCATGCATACATAGCTGTTATGTAAGTAGATTGAGAACCTTATGTATTCTGTAGAGAGGTTTTTTGGTGTTGTGATTTAAATACCTATAAACAGAACTGGAATGGTTTGTGCAAATGTCTTCCCAGACTGTGAATTTTCTCATAACCCCCACAACTGACAACAGCTGACAATAAGCATGCAGCATTAAGTTAAATGGCCCTGTCAGCTAGCTGACAAGCTGAGTAGTTGTACTTCGGCTTTACATTGAGAACCATATTGGAAACCTGAAATATACCTAGACACTTATATAGAATATACAGCTTGATTGTAAGTTCAATATTGTCGCACACTAGAATTAAGTCTTCTTCCCCCTCTCAACGGTTATAAGTAGCTTCACCTTGTAGTCTATATTAGAGAGGCTTTTATAATACTCAACCACTCATTATATACAGTTACTTGAGACTATACTGATAGTCCTGGTATGGCAGGGGTAGCTTTCCTCTTGGTTGTAGCTTCTAACCACATGTATTCTAGCTAATGAGGAATCATTTTGTTAACCATAATGACTAGTAGAGCCTCACTGCTAAGTACATGAACTCTTTGGGTCTAAGAGTCTAATATTAAAACATACTCCAACCCTCTGGTATGTTCTTGCTGAAATATGTAACAATAATATCCACTGGATAACCACACTGTTGTAACAAGTCATGTACCAGACTTGTAGTCTGTGCAAACTTTAAGATCAATACCATTATTTTTGTAGTTATTATGTTTAAAAATTTTAAAGCCTTTCCATTGAATGTTCTAACTCTTGTCATCAACAAGTACACCCTATAACAAGTATGTATACATGTCCTTTGTTATTCATACATATATTGATAACTGTACTGGAGATGATATAGTGAGGTTCTCTAATAACTACTAAATGTAAGATTGATCTTTTATATATCTTTGATTCTAATTGATCATTTTTAGTCTGTAGTTGTTCTAGTTGAGTGTTCTTTAACTGATGGGATGATAATGGTAATATAATGTATTATATATACAATATTATTAACTATTTTTTGTCTCATTAATAAGTTTTCTATAATGCTGGACATTAACAACTGCTTGTGTCTTGAGGATCTGTAGAATTGTTTGTTATCAATCACTGGTTGATTGGATTGGCTTAATTTTGTCTTGAGAGTGATGGAGGATCAGTCTGTGAGTTGTGCATAAGGACATTGTAATATGATTATATGTAGTTCACTAATCTGAGACATTAATAGGAGGATTTGGACAAGGAACAACAGGTCGTACATTGTCTTATCACTACTTTCTAATAATCATATAGTCCTCCTTGTCTTGTGTTACCTCATACCTTCTTCATCGTTATCTTTTGTGCCTGTCATATTATCATGTATTATTAACCATCTATGTCAGTATAATTGTGATCCAGAAATGTTAGAGTTCAGTGTCTGTTTCACAAAAACTATCCCCTTGATAATTGTCATCTAGGATTTTCATTTTTATTCGTTTATTCTGAAATCTAAAACTGACATCTCATTGTTTTATTGCAGCTAGAATAGGTTTCTCATTGACTTCTTAGATTTCTTTATTATCATTAGCATTTTTCACTTGCATCAGTTTTTTATTGCATACTTTTGACATGTAGTATTTCACTCTGACATCAAGGACTTTACTTGGTTTCTTTACTCATGGGATTTTATTTACATCAATGTTTTATGCTGGCATATAGGATTTGTTTTCAATATTTCTGGCCTGGAGGATTTGAAAAATTGAATTTTCTAGCATCAAAGGTTTTATAAGACAGCTAAATTGTTTCCTGGTATCTGGATTTTATTAATACTAAAATCTAGGCTCTTTATCCCTAACAACAGACATGAACTGTTGTACACTAGAAATATTAAGTAATTTTAGTATACAACAGACATAATTTATAATACACGTTATTTCAGTTTTATAAGATCTATTTTTCATTTTATACTTTAATTATCTCCCACTTTCTATATGTTTTGTCTTCCAGGGGACTGAATAAACAAGACTACTTCATCAAGGTACCTAAATTATTGACATACACCATACACCCTTGGAATCTCTGTCCACTTTGGTCATTATTGTAAACATTTTTAGATAGCATGATTTTGTAAGATCTTGTAAGCCTTGGTATCTATATCATGTCATCTTCTATGTGATAATATCAACAAAAGGTTACAACAGCTCTACTTGTCATTGTAGATGAGACAATAAGCTCAATTAAATCACACAATGTGAGAATGCAAAATAGTGTTGTTTTAGTATGAAATAAAAATAAATGTAGAAATAAATATCTGGTTAGTTTTGACGTCCTTTCCAAAAAATTATGTAAATACTCAAATACACATCATGTATGTAAAAAAGTCTAGAGTACAAGATCCTATTTATATTAAATTGTTCATGTGACATTTAGGTTATGGGAGGAGACTGCCAATCTAAAAACACACCAATCCTGTACCACCATAATCTCATTGAAGATCCATTAATTGTAGTCATGTTTCAGGTATGTAGGCAAGAGTAATTCTCATAGATGAAAGTTCATTTCAAATGTCCTATAGTATTTGAAATCCTAATTTTAGGCAATTTATTCATCAGCCTCTTATGTATGGCTATTAGAACATGTCCACATTCTTAATTGTACAACCATAGCAATGCCAGTTATATCTACATGTATTAAATTCCTAATCATATTTCCATGCTATCCGGTGTCATTACCATACTGTATGTTCTAATTTCAAACCATGCAGTCTCACCTCTATACTCTACATTCTCAATACAATATTGTTTAGTCTCAATCTCATGTTATTCCTATACCATCCATTCTCATCACATACTAGTATTTATTTGTCACGATTCGGTTCACAATGGTAACTAATTAAATCCTGTTTGGGTTAAATAATCTTGATTTTAATAATAAATTAAGAATATCATCTAGACTGACTGACTCAGAATGAATTTGAACGGGTTTAAATAGTGAACTTAGCAGTCTCATGATTAAAACAATATGATTGGTTAATGTAGCGTGAGAAAATAAAATACAATGAAAATGATTGGTCCTTTAAACAATGAATCTGATTTTTTTATTGATTATCGTTAATTTGATCCTTTAGCTCACTCTTGCCACATTTCCTCCCTCCTTGTTTTGCACAAAGTGCAGGTATCTCCAATTCCAATCGGGACAATACATCAGCATTTGAATTCTCTTGTCCTTTTCTGTGCTCTACTGTAAATTGATAGGGCTGAAGAGCCAGGCTCCACCTCATCAGTCTAGAGTTTCCTTCTTTAAACTTCTGTAGCCACTGGAGTGCTCGGTGGTCTGTCTGTACTATAAAGGGCTTTCCAATCAAGTACACTGAAAAGGCTTGTACTCCTAGTTTTATCACGAGACATTCTTTTTCCACTACTGCATACTTTTGTTCTCTGTCCAGCAATTTCTTACTGAAGTATGCAATGGGGTAGTAATTTCCTAATGGGTCTCTTTGACTCAGTACCACTCCAACTCCAATGTCTGATGCATCTGTCTGCACAAAGAATGTTAGATTAGGGTCTGTGTTCTGCATAACAATTGATGAAGTGAGTGTAGTTTTCAGTTTCTGAAATGCCATTTCTGCTGGAACACTCCACTCTATAGTCTCCAGTAGTCCTTTCTTTGTAAGGTTAGTTAGTGGCTCAACTATTTGGGCAAAATCTCTTATGAATCTTCTATGAATCTTCTATAATACTTCCTTCTTCGTTGTCGGTCGTTTTAATTGTTCTATGGCATGACTTTACTCTCTTCAGGTCTTGCACCTCCTCGACCAATACAATGTCCAAGATAAGTGCATTCTGCTGCTCCGAATTCACACTTCTTCAGTTTCAGAGTTAATCCAGCATCTTGTAATCTTTCCAATACTTGCTGTAAGTGAACTAGATCTTCTTTCCAAGTTAAGCTATAAATCACAATGTCATCTAGATACACACCAACAAAGTCATTAAGTCCTCTTAAGGTTTGGTCCATCATTCGTTGAAAAGATGCCGGTGTCCCACTTAACCCAAAAGGCATCACTATGAACTGGAATAATCCTAAAGGGCTGCTGAATGCAGTCTTCTCACAATCCTGTTTGTCCATTGGTATCTACCAGTACCCTTTTGCTAGATCGAGGGTAGATGTATACTTTGCATTCCCTATGGCATCTAACATCTTGTCTATTCTTGGCATGGGGTAAGCATCAAATTTGGTCACTGCATTCAATTTCCTGTAATCCACACATTCTATTACTGCCATCCTTCTTTTTAACCACAACAATTGGTGATGACCATTCACTGCTCGACTCCTCAATTAATCCGTCCTTGAACATGGTTTGCAGTTCATCGCAGAAATTTTTCTTCAGAGCTGGAGGTATCCGATAAGGTCGTTGAGATATTGGGCCACTTCCGTCTGTCACAATCTTATGTACTGTTCTTTTAGCACGTCCAGGCTTTAGATCAATAACTTCTTTATATTGTTGTAGGAGTTTCTCCAATTCTTTTTTTTCTTTTCCTGTTAGTTGATCTCCCATTCGTGGCTCCCCTTCTGGCCATTCAGGACTTATCAACTGAGTACTATCCTCCACAATATTCATGTAACTTGTTTCTGTCCTAGGGTACCATCGTTTAAGCAAGTTACAATGGAATACCTTGGTCGTTTTACATTCAGGCATCTCTAACTCGTAGTTGACACTTCCAATTCTCTTTTTGATCCTGTATGGTCCTTGCCACTGAGATTTAAACTTCTGTGTGCTATCGGATAATAATAGTAGAACTTGATCTCCAGGTATGTAGCTTTTCTCTCGAGCATGCTGATCATACCATTGTTTCTGCTTTGTTTGAGCCTTCTTCCAATTCTGCTGGGCTTTCTCATGGGCTTCTTCCATATGTTGACGAAGTGATAGAACATAGGTGGTAATGTTATTTTCTTCTGGTTGTGTTGCAATCCACTGATCCTTCAATATGTCCATAGGTCCTTTCACGTCTCTTGAATATAAGAGTTCGAAGGGACTAAATCCTGTAGTTTCCTGAGGGATTTCCCTGTAAGCAAATAGTACCATGGGTAGTATCTTATCCCGTTGTCGTCTATTGGATCTTGAAGTTTCTTTAACACGAATTTCAGAGTCTGGTTCAGCCTCTCTACTAAACCATCAGTCTACGGGTGATATGGGCTGGTGGTTATGGCTTTGATCCCCAACATCCGGTACAATTCCTTCAGCAGTTCTGAAGTAAAGTTTGTGCCTTGATCTGTCAAAGTTTCGTTTGGTACTCCCACTCTGGCAAATAAACCCATAAGTTTATCAGCTACACTTATGGCTGTAAATCGTCCGAGAGGATATGCCTCTGGAAATCTTGGAGCATAGTCACTGATAACTAAAATGTACTGATATCCATTGGAGGTCTTAGGTAGTGGTCCTACTATATCCATTGCTATTCTTTCAAATGGTTTACCGATTATAGGCATCTTCATTAAAGGCACTTTCATAGGTCGCTTAGCCACTTTCTGGCATTCTGGACAGGATTGTACATAGTTCTTCACATCATTTGCTACTCCTGGCCACCAGAAACGTTTTATGATCCTTTGAAGACTTTTTTTCAACTCCCATGTGAATCAGTAGAGAAACAAATCTAGGACCTAACTATCCTGCTGAAGAGCTACCCTGTGAAGGTAGAGGACCTAAAGGTAGTTATTTCAGAATGAATGAACCTATGTAGATCCAGCTAAGAACAGCACAATGCGTGAAGAAAGGAGAGATTTGAAAGAACGTTCATCAAAACCAACACCTAATTAGCATCTAAACAAGGACTGAAGAGGTGGTTAAGTGAAAACGATATAAATGTAGCAGTGAAACGATTCCGAATCCCCAAGTTGAAACCTGGCATAATGGACACACTACAGTGTATGTTACCTAAAGAGACACATTCCGTCTTATCATGGGGCATTGGTGTAGGTGTGTCAGTACTGGATTGCTCAGTCTGACTGTATTGGCTGACAATTCAAACATACAACCGCCAGCACCACCACCACAATCGTTATTACCAAACTACAACAGCAGACTGTATTATCTCAGAGATGGACAGCGATGACGAAACGGAAGTACTCTTATCTACACTAGACTCTATTATCGAACATCACTATGATCTACTAGAACAAGGACAAGATGACGAGTTTAATAAGAAGCTGTTATATAACACATTGACAAATAACATACAGGTATTGGAGTACATCGACTGCGATGAACATGATGTAATACAAGAACTAAAGAAGTCTTTTCAAGTTTTCAACACATTCGCATAATCTTACAACCGGTGGGAGTCTTTGTCAGACCAGATTTAGCCTTCTTTTGGCCATTTAGATGTGGTTAAGGCTTTTTGACCCAACTATAAGCACTACCTCAATGCAGCTTCTTATCTTTGCCTATCTCGGCACGATGACATATTTCAGTTTTGAATGGAATCTTCTGTTGCTAATATTCATTTTATTCACCAAACAAAGATATGATAATGCCAAATGTTTCAAAAGTCTGGGCAACTCTCTTCATCAGTGGCTTAAATAATAAAAAGTTTCAACACTAACTTACCCAAACACCCAGGTCTCTTTCTCAATGCAATTTTCTGTTTAGATTAAGATGCTTTCTGCTCCTTTTGTAGAGCACAAGCCACTGTCATCTGTTTAGGTATTGGAGCAGGTGTTGGATTGACCTTCTTCGGCTCTGCCACAGCTGCTCTGATGCCTTGGTTGATTTTGTGGAGGTAGTTGTTTTCTTTTACTGATTCTGCTGCATCCATTGTGAATATAAAGGAGCTATAAGCACTTATGATATTTATATTTGAGATGACAACCATGCCTCCAGTAAAAGTGATCGAACTAGATTGAATTCACAGACAATGAGAGTGAAACTGTGGATTCACCACAATCAAACATTGATTTCATTGCTGCTGATGAAGATGAAGACTTTGTGTCTTGTTGTGATGACGAAGGAGTGGATGATGACTGTTTATCAGAATGGGATGAAGACTGTGAAATTGTGACAGAGACTGAAACAATACCTTTGATCAACCTCTTCAGTGACATTTTTGTCTTGAACTTTACTTAAGCTCTATGAAGTCTATTTAAGTACCATTAACTGTTATGAAATCTTATTAATCTTTGCAACTTACAAAATGTAAGAAAACAGTTTCTATTAAGAGTCATAGCGAGTTGTGTAATGGTGGACCTGGTGCCATTTGTCACTGCATTGACTGTAATAAATGAGACCGCTTAGGTGAAGACTTTATTAGTTGACTTAAACCCATTACAAGGTCAAGTGCATCCCTTATAGTAGAACAGATCTTCCCACAGTTTACAAGCACAGGTTAGTACAATGTGCTAAACAATACACATATAGTGGTGAAGGCTCTTCTTTTTGGATTTGAGTGGCCACTCCATTAATATGCCTTGACATATCAGATGCACCATCATAGGCTTGTCCTCTGCATTGGAGAAGTGGCAAGGCAAATCATACTAGACAGTCCTTAATTAGAGCGGTACGTCTGTTAGAATCTGTCTTAGGGACATTAATTAGCTCCAAAGGAGCCTCATAAATGTTGAAGTTATTGTCCACCCAATGAATACATATGCAAAATTGTTCCTTCAAGCTAACATCTGATGTTCATCGCCAATTATGGCATACATATCAGCTTCTCTGATTTTATGTAAAATTTCTCTCAATATATTGTTGGCTATAAGACCCATCTGCTCGTGGATGATTTCATGAGAGAGATACTTTTCGTTCTCAATATACTGCTTCAAACTTGGGTAATCCTCTAATTGTAACTATAGAAGCTGCATGAGATTTCCCTTTTTTTCTTCATGCCCTCAAAGGGCAAAGCCTTGCCTTAATATATACCTTAGGGAGGTAAGTTGCTTTAATAGCATTTCTCTGTTAACCTTTTGTTCTTGCACAAGCTGGTTGTTAAGTTGAATAGAAACACTTGGCTGCTTCATCATACTGTGTATGAGAACAACTTTGTGAATGCTTGATTTTTCATGCTGGGCAAAAGACTCTGATGCTTTCATTTTAGCAAACTCATTTCATCACTGGATCTACAGTAATAACAGAAGGCTCTGAATCATTTGCGACAGAGTACTAACCATGGGTACTTCTTATACCAGCCAACAGAAAACTGATGCCATCTATTTCCCTGCTTTTTTCATGTTTACTGGAGGACACTTGGATCAGATATCTGTACTGGCTGGGCCTGTGAAGCACTGCAACATTCAGAGGTACATACATTTGACAACGATGACTGATGGGCAGTGGTATAACATTCATAAGTTGTTGCTTCTTCAGACTCACAGGAGTGAGTTCAGCAGATTCAGTAGACGCAACTGAGCTGCTACATGTACACAAGAAAAAAATGAGCATGGTGCCCAGAATTGCAAGTACAGAAAACTACATTAGTAAAATTAATGAGAACAATAAACTTACATAGATGTGCCAGGCTCTGACTGATAACTTGAGTTCTAAAACAATCAAGCGAGCTCTGAAGTGACATTCTGCCAGTCCCGTGTGTAAACACGATGTAACTTTATTGATTGACCATGCCCACAAAATGGTGGAATACTCCCCTGCTCAAGGGAGGGCACAAGCCTCAAGTAGGTTTTAAGGAGGGGCTTAGGGCTCCTGGTGACCCCCCCGTTTCCTCTGAGAAGTCAAACTCCTCTCCTAGTGTCCGTTCTTGTCTCTGACTTATCTTCCTGATAATCCTGGTTATTCAGCTGCTTGTCTCGAGCCACAGTCACCTCTCGCTCCCTGTGCTCAACTGCTTCAACGTGTCTTGCATGTCTGCCTCCTTCTGAGATCTTTGCTCCTCTGTGATCGTCCTTGATTGGCTATGAGCCAGTGCTTTTTCTTGAAGCCTCTGCTCCTCCTCGGCCCCCTCTCTTTGAGCCCGTGCTCTCGTAGTCACCACAAACTGTTGCTCCTGTCTTTTCTGAAGTATCTCCCTGAGTTCCTCATCAGACAGACGTTGGGCAATCATCTGGTCAATCGGTAGATCTCTGCCCAGGAGAACGGGTACTGCTAGGCATCCGCTACAGCCACCTTCGTTGAGTACTTTTCTCCTTCTATCTCCAGCTCCACTTCAGCCAGCTTGCAGTTGATCCACTCGCCATTTGTAATCTGTGAATCCCTGGTGTTCCCTTGTACTTTATTTGGACTCGCCAAATCCTTCCGAATGGTAGTCCTAGAACACCCAGTATCGACTATCATCTTGACTTTTGGTCCACCATCCACTCACCCCAACCAAATGTGATTCTCGCCTCGTTCCTCACAAGCGAAAGCCTCTTGTTTACATTCTCGGGCATAGTGTCCCTTCTTGCCACACTTGTAGCAAGTAATTTCCCATTTTGGAGTGATCTCCATCTTGATTGCAGCTTTGGGTGGAGTATAGTTCCATTCCTCTGAGAAGGTTTCTTATACTCGGCTTTTACCTCTGGTTTTCGATACGGTCGTCCTTCACTCGCTTTTCGTTCGTGTGAGTGGTAAGTGAGGTACAGCTGTATTAACTCCACCATCTGGTCAGTTTTGACTGGCTGCCGTTCTCCCACCCAGGTCTGCATCTCCTTCAGCATTCCACTCAGTAATTGTTCAATCACAAGCAGTTGATGTATCTCATCTGGAGACATATCTTCAGTTAGCCATCTTTGGATCAGCTGTTCTGTTTCCCGCACATACGCCTCCGGAGCTGACTCAGTTGTCCACTTCTTGTCTCTGAATTTCTGCCTTTGTGCCTCGGTAGTGACTTCAAAGTGCTTCATGAGTCTCTCTTTTAAGTCTCGGTACATGCATTTATCAAATTCCATGTACTGGCTTACTTCCCTTGCTTTGCCGGTCAGACTCGGGACTAAATACCTCAACCAGTCTTCTTCTTTTACTTCATTTAGTGTCATCATCCCTTCGAAGGCTTCCAGGAAAAGAACAATTATCTTCTCTTTCCTTATACTCGGCACCGTTTACTCTTTCATTCCTAGCCGTAGGTCGCTTGCCCATCTCTTTCAAATTTTTCTGAAATTCTTTCTGTTGTTTTTGTTGCTGATCCATTATTTGCTGTTGTAACTCCTGTTGTTGTCGTTGTTGCTGTTCCTGTTGATCCATTAATTGTTGTTGTAACTCCCTTTGTTGTGCTTGATTCTAGTGTTGCATTTCTTGTTGTAATTGCTGGAATTGTTGTTGACTATTGACAAATTGTTGTTGGAACAGTTGTTGACTACTGGCTACCTGCGCCATCGCCGCTTAATTCTTGATTAAGTGATCCGCTAGCTCGACCTGATCCACTAGCTCGACGTATATTATCCGTTACAGATTTGATCATCATAGATTTGCGAAACGTCAAAGTTGGTTACCATGAAGATCTTCATGACTTGTCCTTGTGCTGCTGGTGGATAAGGTAAATTGAATTGACTGTTAGCAGCTACATCTTTGTCTTCAGCTCTACTGAGTGTGTAAGACTTCTTCAATAAGAATATGTCCTTATGTTGGTCATGAAAGACCTCATGATAGCGTGTTGATGCCTCGTGTCCAAAACTTCTAGTTCATACATCATCTTGTATATAATGGCCAACAAGAGACGTCTTGTCTTATATCTATTTAAGATGACAACAGGATTCGAAGAAGCCGAAATGTTTGATGCTGAAGTACAAGCCAGAGAGGTTGAGATAATCAAGAAGCAGAAAATGGCAGCCATGAGTAGACACAAAAAGATTCTATGTAAAAACCCTTAACCACTACATGTCTTCAGTGCTCCTATTTACAATGTACGAGAAGCCCTAGATGTAACAATTCGTAAACTACTGAAAGAGGCGATTACGAACTGGTTGATCGTTTAACATATCTGATCAACAACATAAAAAGGAGTCTAAAGAGGGGTTGACTGCTTACAAGTTCAATGTGAAAGAGAAAACTAAACGAGAGGATGCTGATCAAATGGCTCAAATACAGACTATGGAAGACGGTCCTAAAAAGGAGCAAGTTATAGAACAAACTGGTCACAAGTATGCAGGGGTGACACGGTCCATTCAACAAGATGTTCAAAAAGGAAACTTAAGCAAGGTTAGCTACCCAAAGCGACCTGGCTAAGATGCAGCACAAGATTATTGAAGAAGTAACTAAGAAAGAAATAGACAATCAAGCACAAATAGCACAGAAAATGGTTGATTTACATGTTCAAGCAATTAATGACAATCGACACCATGTATTTAGAGAGTTCAATGAAGGGATGCCTGCACAAAGAGAATGGAATCTACAACAATTTGGAATAATCAAAGACAAGATTGGTGACATCTGTCAAGCGCAGATAGCATCACAACAGAAAGTCAAACAGGACATATTAGAACACAACAAGTTACACGAACAATGATGTCTTGAACAGGTTGGTAAAGACTACGAGCACTTGCGGCAAGAAGACAATTGTGTCAGAGACACTCAGATTCATAAACTATTACAACAACTTTAATTCACTCAAGAAGTAGGTGTTAAGAATACAGACACACAGAGAAAACTTGAGTTGGATCGAAATCAGAAACTACTCAAAGAAAAGATCAAACAGAAGCAAGCAGAACAAGACCTCCGACAAAAAGAGTTTGCTAATCAACAAGAAGACTTGCATAGAATAGCACAAGAATGTTGAGGTGAAAAGAGACAGATAGCTGGTGAAATCACTGCCGAAAACTGACAAGAATGACAAGAGAGCAGATAACACAAACTGGAACGTAAAGTTATAGATCAAGAGTTCTTAAAGCAAGAGGTATGCAGACACACTGGTACATTCAGAAATTGGTACTACAGCGACCAAGGTCAGAGGCAACAGTTTCAATGGGCTGAACTGGCCAAGCAGAACGATGAAATACAGAAGATAGCTAGCACAAGAGTCTTGTGATGAAACACGTGAGATTGCACAAGAGACTCGAGACTGAATCAACAAAAAGTTACGTGCACAACATCAATTCACAAATAGATGACTCAAAGCACGTGATTAACTCATGTTTGGTTAAGTGCGTGACACATTAGCTGAAGACAGACAACAGAGAACGGTCAAAGAAGACAAATGATGCACCAAAGTTAAGAAAGAGTGTGATTGAGATAGAACGTTCAGAGAGGAACAGAAGAAGGCAAACCAAGACTTCAAACACAAGCAGATATTAGGTTTCATTGGGTTAGGAGGTGCTGCCATACCAGCTATACTGGGGTTGATCAAGTCTCTTTCAGACAACAACAAGTAACAATCGAACAACAATAGATTTGCAGCTTACTACATTGTATATATTCACGTGATCTATCGTTGTTGATTTATACATGAACAATGAATTGGTTAACAGGAGGTAGGAAAGCACAATTGATGCAAACCATCATTCAGATGCAATACATGCATCAAATGTTGAAATCAGCACAGATTATGCAAACTTGTGAAACCGACTGTGGCAAGATCAGTGAACAAGATGTGTTAAAAAAGAGTACTATTCGATGTTACAGAATAAACAAGAACTCGATGCCAGCAAGTACAACATGTACAATATACAAATGTGTGCAAACTATCGAACAAAACAACAGTTGTTGACCAACCTTGAAGCACTACGAGAACAAAAGAAAGCCTATGATGCTAGCAATAACAAGCAAATCCACAGTCAGAAACTACACGATGATGACTACCTGTTGACAGCACAGAAAGTTACTCAACTCCAATATCGAGACTTGTTCAAGACTTGTTTGGCAGAAAAGGAAGCGGACACAGAAGTGGCAAACCACTACATTGAGAACAACTATAAGAAGGACTACAACAGTCAATATACAGACCAATACAGTGACCCTCTTGACACTCTGTATGCCGACCAAGAACTGGACCTGAAGAACAAGACATTGGACTACCTGGAGTCAGGCAAGACAAATCCAAGTGCTAACTTCTCATCTAATATATACAAAGGACTCTTAACACAATCTGCCATGCTAGCTAAACAAGAATGGAAACCTGGTGATTTGAAAACTGTAGCTGAAGACGAGAAGAACATAGCTAAAGCACGGAAATTGGCATCTATTGTTGACATATTTGAACCATCAAACAAGAAGTTCAAGTCTAAAGGTTGTGTCTGTGATGACTACTCGAGCGATTTCACAAAGAAGTATGGTAACATAGCTAAAGATCTATTGACTATGGAGTACAAACCAAACAAAACACCACAAGAGACTACAACAACAACTACTAGTCCACCAACCGTAATCCAAACAACTCCAACTACACTGGATGCTACAACGCAACTACTGAACACTTAACACCCACAGATGACACCTTTAGTCTGAGGTGCAGCTGGTACTCTGAACAAAGATCAATTCAGCAACAATACTATTAGTGGTTTCAGTGTGGGTATGCCACCAGCAGGGGGATTGTATGGTCTACCTTTGGCACTTAGAGCAGGTGGACAACTTAGACCAGATGGAGTTAACAGTTACGATCTGATACTTCCTAGCGATAGTGGTACTGGTGGAGTGCCTACGATTCCATCTACAGCAGGTTCGGAAACTGGCATACCTAGATTGTAGGCACAACACAACTTCTAAACAGTATGGTCGACAGGTCACCATCGGCAAGAACTGGGACAAATGGGTACAACCAGACTACGATACCTGGAAGGGTTATGTTAATGACAGTAAAGTGTGTCATAGTTCTGATGACACAGTGATGACCATGTATTGGACCAGTGGATCTGGTAACTTCAAAGATGCAGCACATTCATAGACAGCTCTATAAATGTAATCACTCTTCAGCACATGACCTATACTTTAACAACATGGCATTCATAAGTTCTTTGCTAGCTGGTGGTGCTGAAATAGCACCCGATGCTGGTATCGAAGGAATATTGTTCCGTACAATAGGTTCTACGGTTGAAAAAGGAGTGCAGACTTTAATGCATGATGCAGAAACACAAATACCTACAGTGAAGAACCTTATATCACAAGGAATGCAAACTGTAAGAAATGTTACTATGCAAACAGGTCTCAATGAAGCAGGAGTAGTTAATACTCTCTCTAACGAAGGTCAGAAAGTAACAGCAAAGCAACAAGAAGGTGGTAACATGACACAATCAATATGGAACAAATTTTCAACTGTGGCAAACAACAGAACATTGGTCGACACATGATATCTGCCAGTGTTCAAGGAGTAGGCTTTGCAATCCTGCAATACCTTATGATAAAGCAAATGGGTTCTATTGGAGACGACATGGACTTCTCTAGCATGCCAACATCTAAAGACCTGAACGAACAAGCATTAAATGCATACAGCAACGTGACAACTAACGATGGACACTCACACCTGTGGACCATTAACAACGAACAACAGAGAATTGCTAACACTTCAAGATACCTGACAGACTATGCAATAAAGCCACAAAGAATGCAGCTCTTCAACTGACTCCTCTTAAAACACTATATAACTAAGTAGTTGTACCATACTGTCTTTATTAACACTATTGTAGACAAAGTAGACAGGTTAGAAGATCCCCACAATAACCTAGTCTTTGACATCAACAACTTCAAATCGAGAACTGTAAGCTGTGCAGGATACCAAATGTCAGAGAGGACGATACAAAGAACGACCTATTTCGAGTTGTTTTGAGCCAAGAAACAATGTTAGATTCGGGTACACCCCATCACCAGATTCAAATTAACATTTTTAGACTCCATCTATGCTGCAGTAGGCAACACAGACTACACTGGGAGCAGAATGTTCTTCGGCAACAGAGCATACACCTATGACCAATATTATTATAGTAACCCTAGAAGTGGTAACACTCCAGTCTATCAATGTCTTACACCATCAACATAGTACCCAAAACTTACAATGATCCATCAGTTAGTCTATATCCCTACTTCATAGACGAGTTTAATCAAGGTAATTTGGTGTGGAATAAGAATGATAGACACACATTATCAACATTCTAAACCCAAACAATAGTTACACTTATCAATTTGACATACAAATGACTGGTAACGTGATCCAGATCTACATAGTGTACTTCACTTGATTCTACCTGTTCAATAACTACACAGTGACAGAAACTGGAGACAACTTTACTGAAGTTTACGATGAATTTCAGAGGACCAGAACATTCGATTCTAGTGGTAAAACTCTTATGTTATCAACTTGAAAGAAAGTGTAGACATATTGAAACTGAGATCCCGAATCTTGTTCTACTGTTACATACCAAACACAAAGTTAAAGTTCGAAAATGGTAGCATTCGAATGCTCAATACAGGTAGCTCCACATTCACTAACAAGAATGGTAGATCATTCACGACCAACCCATCTAGCATTGCCAAACTGACCATTAACAGCACCACCTTTGGTATTTATGCCAACAAGCTATACCTGACTGCACCGGAGAAACCATGTTTATTGGAGACTTGGCAACAGTGAATTCAATTGGTTCTTTGCTATAGCTAAACAAGGTAACACACCCAATTGGAAGAAGTTATACACTCTGAAACTAGTGATCGACAGCGGTGAAGGAAAAGTAGAATGCTTCATGTCCGATGAACAACAATAAGCATATTTTGGCTTAACATGAGCACTTGGATATCTCACAAGAGTTTAAAGCCAGTGACTACAAGTTTGAAGTGCAGATGACAGGTAACATGACCGAATTTCAGATTCTCTATCTTGAAGACCATTTCAAAGCTATGGATCTGTTGAATGTCCACATCATAACAGACAACACGGCTACCTTCACCGACTACTATAACTATCAATTCCTAGCTCTGGTTGAAGACTCGTTGAGACAGGACTACTATCTAAACCAAGAAGTGACAAGAATTGACTCCAATATAGTCACAGCCAACCAAGCTATAACAACTAACACGACCAACATAACATCGAATGCTGTTGACATAACCAAAGTGCTAGCTATCTACCCCAATTAGTTCAAGACATTCGTCAACAAGTGAGTTGAATCGGGACAGCTAAATGCAGCTTTCCATAGAGAGACACTGCTACCTTCAACGTGACTACAGATCACTTTGTCACTTAACACATAGCCTTCGTTGACAAGATTATGATCTCTAGTATTCAATTCATTAGACAAAGTGGTACTAATGTGCTATATATCAAAGTCAACTATTCACTTGTTGGTAAACTAAACAAGAGAGGTTCAATACACTACACATTAACGAATAGTGACACAATCGATTGAAAAACAACAAAGGTAAGAGTCAATGCTATATACACGAGTAGCAATTCTATCTACTACAACACAGATAGTGTAATGGACATGTCATTGTATGACACTGCTAACTCAGACATGCAAAGATACACTTACAACACGTCAACACTTCCATGACAAGCTAGAATCAAAGAGAATCAAGCTATGAAGATAATACTGATGCAGACTCGAAACGTTCATAGTCACGTTCAAGTTCAAAACTACCTTAAACACAGACCTGTATGGTTCAAATGCAGGTATAAGAAATGGAAACGTCTACATGCAAACATGTTGCCATTATAATAATCTAAGAATGGTCAAATCAAAGCATGAAAATGGTACAATCACAAACACTGTCGACATTATTGAACCTAGTGGTATATAAACATCATATATCTCTATCTATTGTTGTCTCTCTAATTATTGAATATCTTGCTGAACAATGTTTAGTCATCATAGTTGCACATGTCATGCGAGAACAGTAACATATGATTTTATTGATATGCATGTATATTGTGTACATATGTATATGTACATGTACATTATGTACATGTAGATTGTGTCCATGTATATTGTGTACATGTAGTGTATAATGAATCATCATCATTCTATTTGCATGTACACGTAAAATGAAAGTTAAACAATTTGCTACTCATGTAGTGTTTGTTGCCCTAAAATGTTATCAATTTATGAAATTGTTGATAAATCAATTCTGTAATTGTGACTATGGTAAGAAAATGTAACAAGTCTATCAAAATGGTCACATGTTAACCTTATTCAGACCTTATTGCTATAATAGTAATGTATCTTGTTGTATATTATAGATTTATAGTTTTGGTGGTCCTCATCATCAAACCATTATTAGTTATACAATTGATAACAACACAGTAGCTAATGTTGATCAAACTGGTTTGATTACTGCTATTGTTCCTGGATTTTCTATAGTCACAGGTAATGTAATAATCACACACTATAACACTGTATAATGTAATAACTTCTATATACAGGTCAGGCTCACTTTAGTGAAGGTGATGTAATCTATTCTAGTGATATTGTCAATGTTAAAGTTGTACATCTTACTGGTATTAAAATATTTATACCATCTACTAAACTTGTCACTGGAGAAGAGGTAGGACATATACTGTTAATTTAATGTGTACATGTTGTCTTGTGATCTGACAAACTCTTTCTTCTATTTACTTTATCTTTACTATTATAGATATCTGTATACGCTGAAGGTCTACAAGATGATGAGACACCATTTACGTTTAGTAGTGCAGTCCCTGGACTGATATTTCATTGGACAGTATCTAATATGGATGTCCTTTCATTGGCATCTGTTTATGATAAGGTACATAGACTATATAAATGTTCAGTACTTGTACAATTATATTAGTTATGAATTACTAAACTCATCACATGAAAGTTGATGGAAATAAGTGTATTGTATAGACTTTTGAGTTGTGTACTGTTTATGTCATAGCTAAAATTATGTGCAATAGTTTCCATGCTACTTATTCCATTTAGTCATTATATAACTTGTACATATGATTCTACTTTGTATTATCCATTATACTATACTATATTAGGCTGGTATATCTCTACAAGAGGAAAGGGATTTCACTGCACATCTTAGAACAAGATTACAAGCCGCGGAGATTGATTGTTATTTAGCTGACCAATCCTATCCACATGTCGCCATTCCAACAGAAAATTTTCTAAGTTTTAATAACATTCATAGTCAGTTTATTGATGGTGTTGCTTCCATTCCATTGTGTTGCTGATCTGTATTACTGGCCTTAACAGGATTCATAAATATTTCTGTGCATCCGTTTGAGATGATCCCGTAAATTAGTAGTACCACCACAGTAGGAAAGCTTTTGCTCACAGAGCATGCACTTATCAATAGAGGAATCTTCCTGATTAAAGTGATCTTTTTACAGCTACCATTTTGATTCTTTAAAAGAAACATGACCACATGCTCAAGTATAGGTAGGCTGGGTTGTTATTAATTATTACAAAATAAAAAATCAACCTATAATCTGTGTATTATAATATCGAACTATCATCAAAATGGAACAAATATTCAAATTTTGGTACATTCCTCCCATCCCTACAAAGAATATTACAAATATTAGTATTATATGTAATTGAACATACTTTATATTGTTCTTTTAATGTTATTTAGGTATGGGTAACAGACAATGTTGATATATGTGACTATATTAGAGTCAGAGTAGGATATGCTATTATACCATCACTAGCTACTGTACATTTGGGAGCTAGAATATGCTTTACTACTCACCTCACAGAAGGTAAATGAAATAATGTATAACCAAATCTGACAAAAGGGATTCTTATCTCACAAAAAGTATTTGAATATAAATGATTCCTATGCAACTACCCTAAACAGGAAACTCATGAAAGTTGGTAAGCTAGAACTCCTATTATTTTCATTACAAAATTGTGTAGACCTCCTGTTTAAGATGGCCATGTGGCAACTATTTATATGAAGCATTTGTTCCAATTTTTTGCTCAACAGACCCATTTTGTCAGACTTGGTCACATATGTACTATAAATTCTCAAACTTTCTTGCTATATAAACTTTCACAGTTGCTAATAATAATGAAAATATGTTGTGACAAACCACAATTATAATATGCATAAACTGAAAAAACCAAAAATTATATTCCTGAAAATTTTAAAATGATTGATAGCTAACAATTTTTCCAATTTACAGTACACATCCTATTCAATTCCTAACACATCCTATTCAATTCCTAAATGTAGCATAAGCAATTGTATCAAGCTCATTTATAGTATACAATGTGCATGAAAAATGACTTCTTTAGTGAAGTTGTCTTGTTAACTACATGTACATGTTCTGTAAAGCATCTTATTTCACAGTTGTGTTCAGGGAGATTATATTATAACTTTACCAACACGATTATCAACAAGATTAAACTTGTTTTCAAAAATAAATGCAAAATTATGTGAAGTACATATACAAAATCACTCAAAGTCAATGTCATATATAATTAAACAACAGTTTTGTTCACTTGGTACACACCACACAAGCTAGTTCCTTCTTCTTGTCATAAGGAGGACAGAGGAGACCATTGCATTGAGCTTGAACATGATAGAATAAAGCACCATTAGTGCTAGCTACACTGCCTGGAATAGATTCAGCATCTTTATCAACACATTCATAAACTGCATTACGATTATGGCTGAAGCGCTCAGCCATGAGGTAACCTTGATATTCTGTGGTCCATGTTTTGGGACACGTGATCTTTGCTGGTATCATTAGATAGGATATTCTAGTGGAAACATAGCATACAACACACGGGACATTGTGATTATGAAGTGGACCAAAGGGACCACTATTTTGATAAGCTTCATATTCAGCTCCATAGATATAGGACTGCTGATCAGATATACCAGGTGTATAAGAGAGAAACTCAGGTTCATCAGGTAGACAAATGTAGTTAGCTCCACCTCCATATTGATCATAAAAACTCCCTGCTGCTTTCCCTTTGTAGAGTATTTCTGTATCATTAGTTGTAGGACAGGTGGTGCGTCCCCATCTAGTAAAGACCACACCCCCATTTCTTGGTCCTGAAGGTCCTGGTTCTCCTCTGTCTCCTTTTTTTCCATTAGAACCATCTCTTCCAGGTGAACCAGCTGGTCCAGGAGGACCTGGTATGCCATCACGACCGTCACGTCCTTGAAGTATTTGAATATAAGGTGTGTTGGTAGTGACATTTGGTGTAGGAGATGTACATCTCTTATCTTGACTGGTTTCTAAAGTGATTGTAATATCAAACAGTTAGAAATATACCCATTACCTTGTACAGCTGCTGTACTGCATTGTTGTACAGATAGTAACAGGACAACCAACAGTGATAGTATCTGTATTATCATCTTGAAATTTTGTCAATGGTATCTGCCTGAGTAGCTTCGAAGATCTCTTTTCTAGAGTTTAAAAAGATTTTGGTCTAATGTTAATATGTCTGTCTATCAGTTCTTTATATAGTCATCATTTGTTGACAACTTTGATCAACTGTTAGGGAGTAAACATCAAGAGGCCATTCCCTAGTGGGTTGGATATCTTGACTATAGAAAAACAAGAAGGCAAGTATGTCAAAGGCTTGGGTCAAGGAAAACCATCCTCTGTCTATTGACAGATGACATAGGAGTAGATAAGAAAAATCATCCTCTTTCCATTAACAGATAGCAAAGGAGTTGGTAGACAAAACCACCCTTGTTCCATTGACAGATGACAGAAGAGTACATGTAGATAAGAAAAACCATCCTCTTTTCATTGACAGATGACAGAGGCCTAGATAAGACCTTCCTCTGTCTGTCTGATCAGTTTCATGTAGTTATTGATACAGCAATTAGGTTACATAAAAGAACAAGGTCAGGAAAACCTAAATTAAAGGTCAACCTTCATCTGGATTATTGTTTTTGTCACTGAACTGACTGCTCTACCAATGACTAAAACTGTAAAAGACTATATAATTAGCAGCAGTGTCTGTGAAGACTATAGCTGTAGAGAGCTAGAAATATAGGCAGAGAAGTAAGCTAGTGAGAAGCTTGAAGCATCCTCAGTAACACTTGTTATTGTAACATTTCAATTCAAAGTTAATAAAGTACGTTGGTTGCTATATGTGTCAGCAGTTTAAGGATGTGGTTTAATTTCATACGTACCCATATACATATACAAAGTACATGTATATAGTTAACTCATGATCCAAAAGGATTATAGGGCTTTTTTCCTCCTATGTCTAATAATACAGATCTTGCTTTCTACCAAGCATGCTTCATAAGAGCAGGTGGCCTAAGATTGTTTTTCTTTATAGAAATTCTATGTGATACAATGTAGGTGTGGAAGAGATAACAATGCTTCAAAGGGCAATATCAAGTGTTGTATTGTTGCCAAGACCACACTTCTAATGCTGTAATTTCTGTAAAGTCAAGGACATAAAAATGTCTACTGTTTACTACACATAATAACAATCTTCAGTTGATTTTCTTATGATTTTATAATCTTGCTTAAGTGTGTTAAACTGCAGGAGTAGGAAGCAAGTAGGGTCTCCCACCTACAGAAAAAGGACCTTACTTGCATGTAGTTTATTTCAATTGTACAATCTTATTAACTAGTTCATGCCAATGTGTGAACTTTTGTGGTTAAAGTGTCAAAACTATTAAAACCAATTGGATGTCATGAATTGTTTAATGGGTGGAGTTGCTTAATGAATTTAGTGGAGTAATGTAGAAATGGCTTCTAGATGTGGAAATCATGCTGTCACTATACTATTATTACTTCAGAGACTTCAAAAGAAGTGTTCAGAAGTTTCAATAGGTGTGGTATTTATATGCCAGATAATGGATTACTACATGAGTACCTTACAAATGTAAGAAGAGATGATAATAAACCAGAGAACTACAAATACACAGGGATGCAACAGCACCACTGATGTCAGCAATGATGGGAATGTGGAAAATTCTGAAGAGAGTGACATTGCTGTATAGACTGACCTTACACTACAGGATATTATAGACCTCAAAAAGAAATTAGATAAGCAAGAAGCCAGATAAAAGTGGTAATAGGATAGCCTAAGCATATGATATTTCTCAACAGCGAAACATTCTCTTTTTAGCAGTTGCAAGTGTCATCACATTATTAGCTACTGTTGTTATATGTATAGCGCTAAAACAGACTTCTTCTAAACCACAGACAGGTTTTTCTGCTCACCTCCCTCCCTCTTCTCAGCCTAGTTCTCCAGCCTTTCTCTCTCCACCAGCAAGTTCAACTCCTGGAGGACAGAAAACATCAACTCCTCTGTGGAGTCAGTCTGGAGCATTTAAACGTACTAGCAATTACAACCAACACTCACCAAATCGTGCTTCTCCAAAATTTAATATGTTTTCACAATGACCCACTATTATGTTAATGTGACCTGCTGTTAGTATAATCATATATTATGAAGTTTTCATAAATTCATTATCAACTTTAATATTTGCACTAATGAAGAGGAAGAGGAAGACATATAATGTTCAACAAAGTTGCTATAGATACTAATGATGTCATAGTCACCACTGTAAATATGTTGATATTTTATAAATTAACACATTGCATAAATTTAAAACAGTAGTATTGGAGAAATAATAAATTATTTAGGTGAGTATTATATACCTAACTGTAAAAACTGTTTCTTTGCCTTTGGTTACACAAGTTACTTATGTACATTAATTTACATCATCTGTATTATTTGTACCATGATGAACAGTTGTTGTAAGATTAGGAAAAAAATATGGCAATGTGCATGCACAATAGCACCAGTTACATCCCCCAAATCATACATCACTCACACAAAGTAGCAATCCCATAATATATAATACTAGGTTTTATGACAGTTGTGGACACAATAGTAGTTCAACAATCTAGAGACAGAATACACAATTAAAATGGTTTTTGAGGCAATCCACTGAAAATATTACACCAAGAAAAAATGACATTGAAAATAGCCAAATAAGAACTAGGTGACAACAACATTAACACTGCACAATAACATTGAAACTACAGAAAAGAAAAACAATAATAGATAGATGCAGTCAAAGTCAAAGATAAAAGATGCACAACCAGGTTTTATCTAGAGATATTCTTTGGGAAGAAAACTGGGTATAGACAAGGAGGCTGTGCATGGAGTGTCCTCAAAGTTTTTACTTGACCATGCAGTGCCATTATTGTCTAATGACAACCATCTTACCAAATGTTATGTATATCAAAAGTACATGTATTGGAGGAGTGCCACATTTTTTGGATGAAGTAATTATCATGACATGTGTCTGTACCATTTGTCTGGAAATACATGCATTTCTGAAGTTTTGGAGAGAAACACATGGTCTTGGGTGGGGGAAACATACCCTGGTCTCTTTCCCTCCCCTACCAGATAAAAACTTGATAACATAATTATCTAGCTTTAATATCTTGGACCTGATCTTGATTGAAGAGCTAGCACTGCCCTTCATATTGTTAAAATAAATACAATCAAAATCCAAGAAAATGTGATACAAAAAATTTCATACAGATACACAACCATAGCATCCTGAACTTTATTCAATAGCTAGCTTATTAAACTTGTGAAATTGTCAAAAATAACAAAAACATTTTATATAGACACAGCAACAAAATTTTTATGCACAAATTATGTCAACTCAATAGGATATTTGTTTCCATGCACGGACTATGTAATTATGATATACAATTAAATGTTTAAATGTTTTGTTTAGTGTTTTTGCTCATGAACTGTCAAAGGCCAGCAGAGAGAAGGGTATGGAAACAATGACAGACCAGCAAACGTCTATTATATCAGATATGATGAAGACTTGGAAACTGTGGTCAGACATTTTCAAGAAAATATTAGTGATCTTCAACTATTTATGGTAATTTTGGATGGTACTCATGGGATTAATTGTAACAAGTGAATTAGTTAGTTAGCTAACTTACTACACTTAACACATCAATACTGTAACTGACAATAGATAACTTATAATGTATATTACTTTATGTTTTCACAGTTGATAAGAAATTGTTGTGTTGTACATTATTTAACTTACTAAAATGCTTTTCTTACAATAAGTCATAACGAAATGTGTTATAGGGCTAACTTTTAATATCTTTCTTCTCTTCTTACATAACTTTGAATTGGGTTTATTGTTTTCCTTGGACACACACTCATACATCAAGTACATACATGCACAATACACTCACACCTACTTACATCATGTACATACATACACAATACACACACACACATACATCATGTACATACATACACAATACACATACACACATACATCATGTACATACATACACAATACACATACACACATACATCATGTACATACATACACAATACACTCACATACATCCACAGATCAAGTGAAGAGAGTATGTGATAATATTTTGGTGTACATCTCAATGTATTCAGGTTAAAAATGCACAAAAGGCACACATCTATTTACTGTGAAAAATTGTGTCTTAAAATTAATTCAAAATTAAGAGGACAAATTCTGTTATTCTTAATGAACTCAAGTTATTTTAAGGTTAAAAGCTTATCTATAAAGTTTATATCTAATTTTCTAGATAGAGTGTTAATTATTAAAAAAAAACTATAATGATAATGAGAGCTGATGTTACTCATCCAGTTTCTGGAGATCACCAAAAGTCCCTCACTATCAGCAATAAGATACATTGTGATATTGTTTTTAACATACTGGTCTCCTTCTAGCTTACTGCTAGCTTTGATAGACATACAATGGAATACAGAGCACAACTAAAAGTACTCAAATATTGACAGGTACATTATAATATATAATATATTTGGCATGTGTACATCAATACATAGCACTAGTACTGTAATCATTTATTGTAAGACATAATCCAAACCATTTATAGTAGTATACAATGATCCTATGCACATTTCTACAGTATTTTTTCTTGTGGTCCTAATATATATAATACTGACATTACACATTTGGAAGTATTTGGGAGAGAACAAATTACTGAAATGATAAATGGCATTTATAAAAGTTCTACTTAAAGTAACTTAAACCAGAATGTATTATCTTTTATTGAGATGGTATCAGTGAGGGCCAATTTTAAAAGATACCCATAAAACTTCCATCGATCTGACACTAAACAATGTACATATTAAAATACAGATCTTACCACATAGGTAGACTAACAGTACAGGTTACAGTAACATAGACACACTGGTAACATATATAGTCCTGTAATATCCTAAGTTATAGGCAAATAACAAAAGTGATCTCTAATTTACTTCAACTAATTATTAAACTGTCATAAAAAAGCAATTTGTAATAAATATGCTCTTTGGCTAAAAACTTATTGTAAAGAGCTGTATTTCCAATTAGATTATTGAACATGCATGCAGCCATACAGAAAGCTTTTCAAAACCTAGATCCAGGTTATCAGCCTGATATCACATATTTGATTGTCCAAAAAGCCACATTATTCTATAATAAAGACAAGTTCAGGTTATTTCTCTGTAAATATATATAAATGTGTGCTTACTAAAGACTATAAAGGAAATGTTTCCCATGGTTTTTCATACTCTTATTTAACCAGTTCACAATAACCCTTTTACAAAACATTTCCTTATAATGTATAATATAGTACAAACTGAAATATTTAACCATCTACGGTTTTATATTTTGTTTCTAATAACGTTTTGTCATATGCAATATAACTTGTTGAATGAAACATGCTACTTGCAGTGATCACACTGTGTGTATTAGATTTTTGCTTTTTACTATCAAGTCACTAACATTTGTGATGGATCTATATTGTACTGTTTTTCATGTATAGCTGTAAGTGATATAACATTTTGTCATTTTTTTAGTAAGGTAAGGGAGGCAATGCACCAGCTAGTACTACTATTGACACACATATTGTACATTCTACTGAATTTGACTTCTTCCCCATTCTCATCCTGGAATCCAGATACATCAAATATGTATAATGTAGGCTATATAACAACATACACTATATATAACATTGGTCACTTGTCATGAGTGGATGCAGAAAGTGTTGGAGGATAAAGTAACCCTAGACTCTGCTAATATATTTTCATTGGCAGTTGAGAGATCAACCAGATCCAGATATCCTTCCATCAGACCAGGACATTCCAATGTAATCAGGAGCCAGAACTCTAGTCACACAGGAATATCTTAGCAATCTCTCATTTTGAGTGATTTTTCAGAGCCAGTTATTAGGATTCTACTAGCTTCACAGTGATAGCCTACCAGCAACTCAACATGGAATCAATGGGAACATTGGTATCATGAACAACAGACTGATCACTCTGACATTCTAGAATTCCTTGCTTTTGAATTTGATTAGGGTAAGGATTGTTGTTCATTAATTGCACCACGTATCTCTGTCCACTATATTGCCTTTTGTTGAAATGTTTACAAATTAGGAAACACCCCTTATCTTAAGAACACTAAATTAAAGATGATTGACACTTTCATTCTCGCAGACAGTGTTTTGGTCAGTGGATACTGAATTAAAACACATTTGAGCCACGGCTTGAAAAAACTCTGGCTTGCTAAGATTCCCTGAGGGCTTTTAGTCAGTAAGTACATTTCAAACATTTTACAATAGGAGTGAATATTGTATTACTAACCAATTTGTCAAAAGTCTTAGATCAAAAAGGTCCACCCTGCTCACTAAGTGAGTATTAGTCAACAAAATCACATTGTGATCTGTGATATACTCTCCCATAACTTCTTTGGATTAATATTGTATTATCTGTTTTTAAACATGATTATTTACAAATGGTTTGTAATAGTAGGAACCATTAACATCAACTGGAACATCAATTTTACATAACAATAATCAATGAGTTGTACAATGTAAATGCTCAGTGCACATAGAGCATAGAGGCTTTTTCTGATTATATCAAGAAGGTAGAGATGAGTATATCACAACATGAAGGCTCTTCCGAACTATAATATCCAATCAAAATTTGTAAATCAAATAGAAATACTACACATGAAACCAGAGTAAAAAGTGGCCAAACTGCATTTCTGAATTTCAGGCATCTCTAATACAAGATTTTGCTATTTCACTGTGTGTGAAATTTATGTAGAACTGTAGATTTACAGATTTGTATATAGTGTTACAACTTCACAACTTTATATAATAACACAGAATATGCTCAACACATAATGTCAAAGAAACAGAGCCTTAAGAATAATGACATTTGTCAGTGTTTGTTGATCCCACAGACATTGTGGTTTGTGGTTAAACTTTGTATATATATATATATATACCTATGGTTTAGAATAACTGTTTGAAGAGTCGATCATCTTACTCCAAGTTACTAATAAGTTCTCACTGTCAACACAGTAAATAAATATTACCGTAATTTAGTTCCTACTGGGGTGAGTGTTCTGCATTGAAGTGATTATCTTAAAATGATGTAGTCTAATTGTTGTATTTGTTGACTTTCAAGTTAGACCCTCCTCTTGCTTCACTCAATAGACTTTTGTATGTGCAATTTATTAACAAGATTATATATATTGTTCCTTAACATTGTTCCAACAAATTAAAATTTTAACAATAGTAAAATTAGTTAGCCTTGTCTTTCAAAGATTGCATACAAGATGACATCATCTATTTCAAGTAAAAGTACCTATAGAAAATGACAACAGATTAATTAATTCATTTGATTGATGACTATAAGTTACAATATACAAACAATTGTATATATCAAGAACATGCATTTACAAGAGTTCATATACATATCCAATTAGTAATCACAGACAAAGCATTATTTCTATTAATTCATTGAAACAGTCAAGTAACTATAATTAATTATTACTCACAAAATTACAGCAAGAATTGCCACTATAACTGAAAGTGCGCACCAACCACCAACATTCATGTTCATAAGCAAATTATAAACTACAAATAAAATCAAATAAAAGATCATAATTTCATGTCATTAGCTATTCAGTGAATCTATAGTTAAATTAATTAAGTTCTTTATCATTTAGTAAAGGTATTATATAGAATCCTACCTCTTTCACTATGTGAGTGAGGATCACTTCTTTCAGGTATCTTCAAAAATTTACAAATCATTTGCCCTGTTCGTTGGCTGTTAACAGTCTTCCCCTCCACTGCATTCAATAGTGCCTCCCAGGTAGCATCTTTAGAACATGTGTCTAACCAAGTGCCAATCATATTAGCCACTTTTTCTTCTACTGGTTTATTGCTATACATTATGTTGTCTAGATCTGCTTCACTGACTCCAAGTGCAGTACCAATTATGTACCATTTGCTTCTAATAGGCATCAATACTTCTACAGCATCTTTCCTTGCAGGAACTTTGGAAATAATCTGGCTAATATCTGCAGTGGAAAACAATATATATATATATATTATATCTTCAGTAATCATGCACAGGTTTAAATATCAGGATTACATCTGAAAATGTATTAACATTTTCTTTGAAAATGACATGATGTAGGAAATGTTTATATACTAATAATCCAAACACAAACAAAGTAGCAATGATAGCAATATACATAACTAGCAATACATTGATATACAAAATACTAGATTATAATATTGATGAGTGCAGCATTGATATCACTTAGTTTCTAACTGTCATAGTCCAAAAGAAAATAAACTTGAAAATTGGTATAGTATATATACAAAGCTTCTAACTTATTTTTTCATTTCATTTACTTTATGCTGCTTAAGACATCTCATATACAATCTTGTGTTCTTTATAGTAGTTTCAAATCTTTGTGCTGTGTTATTATGTAGGAATGATGCTATGTCCATTGCCACTACTTTCATTGTACTTTTGTTCTTATTGAATTGATATTAACTAGAACAATTCCTACATCATATTACTTTTTGGAAAAAGCTTTATGTGCAATCAAACCAGAAATAGCTAAATCAAATGGTAATGTATATTAAGTAAACCTGTCTCTTATTAATAGAAGACAAAACTAATGTAAAGCTAAAACATTTCAAAAAAATGTATTTAATTTTTCATGAATGCTGTTAGTGTGCTTTAGAAAAAACAAAACATCCAAGAAAAAATGAGGCCAAATAGTTTACAATCGATTTGCATGTTCATTACCTTTTCTACAGTACTCTCAGACATTATGACAACAACAAAATTAATCTGAAAATTTTAATAAAAATATTATATATTGCATATATGTAAGACACACTTGTCTAGTGAACTTTTAGTTTACATTTATTAAAAATTTAGACAGAGAGTTGTATAAAGTAAGTTATCTCACTACTAAATTGCTATGTGAAACTGGTTAATGATATACCTAGGGTAAGTGTGTCATCTAACAATTTAGACACATGCACATAAAATTAAAAGTAGTTGTGACACAATAACATAGAAGGTCAAAGTGTTAACAAAGATCTCAGACTTGAAAGAGTGACATCACAACACTGTGTCTAAATACAGTGCTGACATCAGCAGATACTGGGCTGTGACATCACTTTGAGTTTCAGTGAAATCAACCCACTAATATATGTTATAGCTCAACCTACATCATACTATTAGCTTATACGGTATGCTGTGACATGAATAACCATCAAGCCTTTGGCTCTCATGCTTGTTTTATATCACAGTTCAGGTATAACCAATACTTAAGAGCCACAAACATTATACACTAACTTTTAAAGAGGAGTTGCTCAGATATGGTTTCTATGTAATCTTCACTTAATGGAGGATCTGCAAGATCCTATGACAGAATGAAATATGAATATGATGTAAGTATGATACAGTACAGAATGTGGTATATGTATGATACACAACAAATTTACAATACATTATTCAAATTAACTTATACTTACCAAAGGGTTACGTCCAGCAAACACACTAAGTTGACTGCAACGCTCCTTTACTGACTTCTGACTTGATGATAATGGTGATGATGAGAAATAAGAACACCTATTCACTATGTGTTGAAGGTGGTCCTCTCGAAGTGAAAATTTAGCACTGAAAAGTGCTTTTGTGACTGAAGGAGCAATGCAAAGAAATGGGTCACGAACTCCCACAATCTCTTTAATGCTCACCCTCTTGGTGTTTCTGTCATCTCTAACATTACCTTTTGTAAGCACTGATCGAGCAACATCTTTTATATTGTAAAGTGTGCGTTCATGCATGAGAAGACTACAAGTTTCTCCAACATCACTAGGAGCAATGAGGTACTCCTCACATTTAAATGAGTGCATCTGACGCTTCAATGTTAATATGGTCTGAACAACATCATTGAAAACTTTGCGGCTTTTTTCAACATCATTTACTGATGTAATTACTGTAACACAACGATATTGCTCTGTTACTTCGACAATAACTTCAACTTCATCATCATCGTTCTCCCAATAAATGCCATTCATCCATACATCACAACGACGAGCTAACATTAGAACTTGTGGATCAACAGCATATTCTCCAGCTCTATTATGGCGTGAAAGACAAAAAATGTAGGAAAGGGTAAAAAGGAGAAGATGAAGAAATCGTGTTGAGAGAAATTGGTTATGATCAGGACACCAGAGGCACCATCCCAACCCATTCTCTATTTTAAGATCTGTAGGGGGCTCAGCTTTAATGAAGGATGGAAAAAATAAGAGCTCCCCTGGTGGCAGAGGAATTGAAGCTGATATATTGGTTTTGAAATTTCGTAGAGTATCAGATTCTAAAACATGACAGAACTGAAGACTTCTAAGGAACCCAATTAACATATGGGTGTTGTGCTCTGGAAACTTTTTTTTGAGAATAGACTTAGGCACAATGCCAGTATTACTAGCAATATCTTGATTGGTATCTTCTATTTCTTTTGGAGCAAAAAGGACACCATTGACTTCAGTGAGAAGTGCGGATCTGTCTATAACTACCCAACTTTGAGCATCATCCTCATTTTTAAGGAATAAAATGAGACCCTTATCACTTAAAATGGTTAGGAATTCTAATAAAACTGACCTTTCAGAAGGAAGTGAAGGGTCATCACGCTTTTGTAATACATCACATAGCTCCATCAGGCTAATAGCTATAATATTCTTTTTATTTCGAAGCAATTGCAAGAAGGAGAATTGAACGTGGCAGTAGAAACTAATTTTATCAGATCGATCAAGTACAGCTTTGCAGCTTTGAGAGAGCATGGCAACAAACTTGATGACACCTTTTCCGTCAGGAAGATGACATTCCATAGGTAGGAACCCACCATATTTTTGTGAATGATTAGCTTTTTCAGCAACTTTAGCAACTAATTTCAAAATTTCCTCATAACCAATAATCAGCTTATCGAGTCGACTTCCAACGACAAGTATTTGAGATGGCCTTGAGCTTGATAATTGAAGACTGGCACTCTTTATAAAATTAAACCAGTAGTATAAATCTCTTTCAATGATGTCAAGATTGTCGGTCATCTTGAAAAGTATGGCAAAAACAGCAGGTGTGCGTAGCATGAGATTTTCTAGAATTGCTGAATGACTGCTGTAATACTCCTTATGACCTGCAAGATCATAAAGGACAATGTTTCCCACTTCATGACTCGAAATGGTATGTGCGTTAATTCCAGTAGTAAGTAGTTCTACTGGAATACGACCAGATCTAATGAACCAGTAGTTAGGTGGTTTCTTAGCTCGTTCCGTAATGACTGCTGCAAGTGAAGTTTTACCCACACCAGTGTTACCACAGAAAAATACTTTGCTATAGGATTCCACGGGAAAATCTTTTTGACATTGCTCAAATGGCTCAAACATCTTTAAAATGCTAAAGCGATTTACATCACCACGATAAGCAAGTTCCATGGCTGTTTGTTCACGTTTGTTTTTAGCCATTGGGTTGACCTTTCCTGAAGACAAAAGGGACTTCACAACATCACCATAGCAACCTCGGCAAGCAGCATGAAGTGGTGTATTACCATCCTAAAAAATTCAGGTAAATTGTAGTAATTAACATTCCTTTTATTTCAGATTACAATTACTTTATTTATACTTACATCTCAAATATTTACCTCATTTATAGTGATAGTATTTTGTGTATATTTTAGTAAGTTATTTATGTGGCAAACAAACAATAAGTAATTTGGACTAATTAACAGATTGGTAGAATTTTTTCTTAAGAAATGAGGATTAAATACTTTGAAAAATGTCTCAACTTATCCATATACTCTACACAGACAAACATCATAGGGTGCATAAAAGAGACTTTGTTCTACTTGAATTTCTAATGAAGTGTATCTACAGCGAGTAAAACTGACTGAAATCAAAGCAAATTTTTCAGAAATGTTTTAAAAGTTTATCTATTATGTTCAGTTTTCAGAGGCTACCTTCTAATCAGTTGATACCATTCATACATGAGACTGAGCCTTCTATATAATTACAAAATAGCATATGGCTACTAACTGTTATGTACTATATGGAGATGTAACGCTATTTAAATGGTTTCCATGCAACATCTTTATTTGTTATACCAATTATTTTGCATGTAATAGGCCCTCAATATCAGGGTAAAACAACTTGGCTATTATTGACAAGACTAGTCTATCAAACCACACTATTCTCTTTGCTGATATACAAAAAGGAAGAAAGGTCATCATTGAGTCTATTTCATTTGACCAATCAGATTCTACTACCAACATTACATAATAGGTAGTAGGAAGTAACACTATTATGGATATCATCTTTTGGCTTATTAATATCTTGCCAGTACAAAGCGATATAAGTTGTTTGATGCTTGCAATATGAAACTGTAATATATAAATTGGTACATTAGGACTACAAGTCTCTTAATCTCTTAATGTAGATAACATGTATTAAATGTTAATGTTGTAATTTATGTTTGGCTTCTTTGTTTAGACTTAGGAGGGTCTAGTTCAATAGACTATGAAACCAACAAATTGTTAATCATTATAAATTAAATAACTCAATTTATAAAGCAATAGGAAACTAAGGTAAACATCAACAACAATATGAACATTGAATTATAAGATGTAGTTGCTAAGATAACTTAAATGATATCAAGGACCATAAAAAGTAAAGGATAGCATGGTCTTATAATATATATGTATTCAATTAGAAAAGCTAACTTTATAGCACTATTGATATGTGACCCTGATTTTCTCTTTCTCTTTTCCTTTATAAACATAGTGCAATGTTGTTCAGTTGCTGTATTTCAAATCATTGTATGATTACTTTCTATGATAATCATTTTTAGTAGGCTAGTGAAAATGTTTTAGGACATTGTATATCAATCTTGTTTAGTGAATAAACCATAAAATGCATGTCACCAACTTACACAATCACCAATGTCAGGGTTAGCACTGGCTTTAATAAGAAGCTGAACACATTCATTATTGCCTTTCTCAGATGCAATGTACAAAGCAGTTTGGCCATTCTATGTATATGTAAATGGATAAATAACAAATGAATGTTAGTATAAATGACATAAAAGTGATTGAATAAAATGCAGAATGTTTCCTTCCAATAATAGAAAATTATGAAGAAAATGTTTTAGGACATTGTATATGTTATATACCATTCTTTTTAGTGAATAAACCATAAAATGCATGTCACAACTTACATTATCAGCAATGTCAGGGTTAGCACTGGCTTTAATAAGAAGCTGAACACATTCATTATTCCCTTCCTCAGCTGCAATGTACAGAGCAGTTTGGCCATCCTGTGTATGTAAAAGGACAAGTAACAAATGAGTGTTAGTATAAATGATGTAAAAGTGATTGAATAAAATGCAGTAAGTTTCCCTCATAGTCATGATAATAATTTCTTTAGTATTGGTTAAACCAACATTAGACTTCTCGTTAACAATTCATTAGGAAGAACATGGATGTAGTCAATATTCAATTGCTGTTACATGAAGTCATAACTACTGTCTGACTTAGGTCACAAATACATTATAATTCAACACACACTATACTGTACTATACATGTATTGTATTTGAGATGTGACATTAACAAGACTTGTGTCTGGTTGCCATTGGGTTTGTTTTACATCACAACACCTGTATTTACAATAACCCTCATGGTTGTACATATATATTTAACATTATCAATTACAAGTCAGCATACGTCATTTCCAATGTTAACAACAGCTCCTCTGGATAGAGCATCCTTAGTACCATCCAATTGTCCTTCTCTTGAAGATTTCAACAGTAAAGTGTCCTAAATAGAAAAGATAAAATTTCTTACTTTAGAATACTCTTCTGAATTTTGAAATGTACATACATTTGTATAGAACACTTATACTTAGTGTATGTATGAACTTCAAAATGTGCAAATACCTTGTTACACTAATAAATATTCTTTTACCAAATTGTTCTTTTATTACCCAAACAACATTGACTAATAATTCCTGTACTTGTATGATTTAAATGAATATATATATATATATATATATATATATATATATATATACATACATATAATATATATATATATGTATATTGCTAATGCTATAATTACATAAAATTTACATCATAATAAGTATTACAAATAGAAAGCAAGTTAAAAAGAGATTCACTACATATATACATATGTGTACAAACTACTAACATTATGACTTACAATTTTTACAGCTTCTAAATTGTTGGTATTAGCTTTAACTAACATCTTTATAATGACATCATTTTTAGTCCAATATGCTGCATGAAGTGCTGTACGACCATACTACATGATATAATAATATAAAAAGATGTGATATGAGTCAAAGTAAAACATAGATATAAAGATCAAACCCTAAGTATTGGATATCTCACTGTCAAGTATTTTATAATCTACACCATTGGTCCAAAATACTCTCACTTATGCAAATGTGAAACACATGCTCATGGACATATCATATGACACTAGTCAAGAATAACTAGTCAAGACTATCTGTTGATAATAGCTAGCAAATACTGTACGATGGGCATATTTTAAGGGGAAACATTTTCATGAATAGCATAATTTCAGATATTTCACTGTAAATAACTAACTTATACATGAGCACGCCCTTCCACTATGGCAAATATATATACACACAAGAATCTGAGAATAGTTAAGTTCTTTAGGTCAACAGACTAAAGGTGTCATTATAATACCTAGAAATAATAATCATTTGGGTTGTAAAACCAAAACTGTCATGTTTATTAAAGACATAGAATGAATGTGTGATTTTACATGATTAATTCACATTCATCAAAATATAGCATCAATAACACATGTTTGATGTGTTATGTGTATTTTGTTAGAATTATAGACAGTTATGATTACATTTGTATATGAATATGCCACTGACCTTGTCTGGAACATTCACTTTCACACCAGCATCTAGAAGGACTTGAACAACTTTATCATGACCTCTATAACATGATATATAGAGAACAGTTTTGCCAAACTATATAACAAAAAATCAAAATACATGTAATACTGAAACTAAATTATAAAGTCAACTATTAACCTTAGTCATCAATAAGTACCATGTGATAAATATGTTAGAGGCAATGGGACATTCATACTCTAGTGTATGACAGAAGTATATAGGTGATTTATTAATATTTCTTAACAAAAAATAAAAATAAATTCTACAATATTAAAACAATAAATTTGTTACAATCATTGTCATTCAAGTCTTCAGTAACACATGAAATTGATATAACATGAAATGATGTGTTTTTAAGACAACTCATAACAAATTTAATAAATCTTGAAATGATTGTAAGGATGTATCTAAACAAGGTCATTATCCATAATAATTAATGATTTCATTCATTTCTTGTTGACAATTGTTGTAAAAAATTCATTGTCAGTTGGGCAAGAACCGATATTTCTATTTATTGGTAATATAATAGTATAGGGATTTTTGAAATGTCAATCCTGTTGTGGTAAAATGCTTTTTATTGTCATTTCATGAATTTTTAGAATTTTTAATGTACTTGCTTGCATTGTTTTTATTTATTAGAAACAACATTTTATAATAATGTTATCTTTTAAATGTTTGTATATATGTATGAGTAATTAACTGAAATAGTCAACAAACTGGTACTCAAATACTCTAAATCCATCAAATCAAGATCAGGCCTCATTGTAAGATAGATAGACATTGACCACCGTCTATTTTCCTATTCATCAATAACAAAAACATCAATTCAATGTTAACAAAATCTGCCTTTTGTAGAAACTACTATCAAGTTCTGTGACAGTCACTATTTTATAAGAAATAAGCATGTTTTGAATTCTTTCATCAATGTATAATCAAGCAAGAGATATCAGTGCCTATGTATAGGGATGGCTCAAATTGTCCATTGAAATGTATTGTCAGAAAACACAAAAGTATCTTACCCAAAACACATCACTATGTCTCAATACTTGTCAGTCTTCCTCCCTAGGATTATGTCCATGTTGTAACTGATTTATAGGCTAAAGCAATGCTTCAAAGCATTACTGTAAATGTTGATAAAATGCTGACTTGTTCATGTTTCTTCTTCTCTTCTGCTACTTATTCTTCTTTTGTCCATAACAAGAAGTCAAGAAGTAAATGATTTACCATCATTTTCACAAATGTAGCACAATTTGAAACAAACTATCCACTTTTGTATCTTACATTTTGAGTGCTTTCAAATGCAATCAAATAATATTTTTAGAAAATAGTTTTTTTTATTTGCTTGTATATGATTTAATCACACGAAGTATCCAGCAGCCAATGGTTATTAGAACAAGTAAATAAAAATTTCCAAGAAGTCTATTAAATGCAGGAATAATGGTAAAAACATCTCAAACAATTCCAAAGTAGAATGGCAGTATGGAAATCTCAACATAGTTTCCACGATATCAATAGTGAAATATCTATTTTATTTCATAATAATTGTTACAGAATCTTGAAGAAAACACTCTCATAAGAATTCAACTAAAAGGTAGTCAACACAGCAAAAAATATAACATAAGTTTGTGTTCATATACTTTTATGTGGCTGTTATATAAGGATGTCCATACTGTCATTTCTACTTTAGGTTTGCTCAACCACCATCCCTACATTATATAATTTTTTCCGAAAATTTAATTTGTTTGTTTCCTTTACTTTTATTTGAATTATCAATTAGCTAAAATATATTCATACTTAATGAATATTTGTCTATAATTATAGAATGGATGAGTGTCTCAGATATACCATACAACAAATCATTGCTCTACAACTTATAATACCTATTAAATAATGTATCCATCAGAAAGTAGAATTTATGTATGGATGTATAATCATACCAGAAAAAAACAAACAAGAAATACCTAATAGAACTGGTAATGTGCTATAGGTATACATGAATGCCAAAAGAAAAACAAATCTGATCTCCTTAAAAACACTAATATAGATTACTGACAAAAATTAAAGTTGACACCACTTAGAATTCTAAGTCCTCGTTGTAAAACAGAATTGAACTCTATTCCCTTGCAAATATGATCATAAATCATAAAGATGGCATCTCCCACAGGGGCTACTTTCAAGTTCTATGTAAATTATTACTTTCATTACTAAACGTGCTCAAAATAAGACTTCTAAAAATGGATACTTCATGTGAAAACATAACTTGGAGTGTAAACATAGCCTTTAAAAGCCCCAATTTTATAGTTATTATGGTCTAAAAAGATTAAAGAAGGAAGAATATCATGCCATCCCTACATAGGTGATGCTTCTATCTGTCTGAATAAAGAGAGCCACAATTTCAACAACTATTCATCTCTCTTCATCAGGACAAATGATGGAACATGTAACAAAATATAGGAATAAGCAAGGAACGATAAGGGTATGATAAATAAAAAAATAGTAGCAAAAGGGATTATAGTTCCAAGTTAAACATTAGCAGAGATAATTACTTAACAAAGAAATTTATATACACAATAAATAAATATTACTAAAACTAGAGGTAAAAAAGCAAATATAAATTACAAGACAGAGATAGAAAACACTTCATGAGGTGTGGGAAAAACATATGCAGACATGAATCAATAAAAATTGCTTTGAATGACCTGACTGACACAAACTGCCAAACATAACTAAAATTTTATACACTGAGGCTCAAAAAATTATTTAGGTTTAGAATATTCTACCAAAAAAAACACAGAGGACTTTATATCATTTCACCTATCAAATATCAATACTTCCAATGACTCTCTCATTATATAATTCAAAGGAACAACTATAATAGCCAATATTATATCTGTCAGATGATTATTTCATCTGACAAACAGTAGCTTTTTAACAGTCTGTACATCATATTTGGTATATTTTTAAAAGACAATAGTTCAAACTTTATTATAATAGTAAACCAATTAATGTCTATTTTCAGTGAAAAGAAGTTAAACTTTGCCTTCAATTATGCAGCCTTTCTCATATAACATATGTACATGAACACTTACTTTGTTGACAAGGTCTAGATTGGCTCCTTTCTGTGTTAAAATCAAAACAACATCTTTGTGTCCATTCATTGCTGCTAACATGACTGGAGTAGATCCCTCCTAAATATATGATAATAACCACATTAACATGAACCCAAACATTATATCATAACATCAAATAATTATTTATACCAATACTGCTATATACAAGCACATTAGTAATATTATAAATACAAAATATTATATTTAGTCAAACAAGATATAACAAAAAAAATTACTCTCAATAATTGACATAACATTACAAATATGAATTGGACTCTTCACAGTAGTCTGTGGCAATAATAACAAATTATTTTAAGTAACACAGAGAAAGCAAATATAGATTAATTGTACAAGCTTAAATAATCATACATCTTCCACTATTACCAGCCAACAAGATATTGATAATAAATATTTTTAATTAGTAATACATTATCTTCGTAGTAACTTCTTCAATATCATTGTTAGCATGCAAAGTAATACAACAGAATCATTTAGTAATGATATGTCTAAAGAAAATTTGACTCAAATCACTCTCAACAATTAACAAAATATTATAAATATAAAGTCAAAACTGTGACAATAATTAATAAAAGAGGAAAAGGTCTTCACAATTAGGGCATAATACATTGTACAACAATTGTCAATGCTATGAATATGGTTATAATTAATTAATGCATAAAAATGGCTTCTCACACAGAGGCGACTTCAAAGGTCAATATAAACTCTGTTATTGTTAAAACAATCAAAAAAATGCACTAAAGTGCTTAACCTCGCTGCGGTGACCAGTGCAAATCTATACTGCAGAGTGCATGTAACATGTACATTTAAGATTGGACAAGGTGTGATCAAATTATTGATGGAATCACGTGATGCACAATACAAACTGTTGTTTGATGACTCAGCATTTCTATTCGATCAAAGGGAAAAAAGCTTTGTCGTTTACTGGGTACTTTGCACTCTGATTGACATGTCTGTGAAGCTGTAACTGAGTAAGTAATAGTATCATTCAATTGCCAAGCAAGATTAAGTGCTAGATTCGTGATGAATGTTTCTCTGAGCCTTTATATGACTCTTTAAAATGTTTCAATATTTCATATACAAAATTTATTGTAACTTGAAAATGAAGCGTTCTTTGGAAACGTCCCGTAGTAAAAAATTAAATCAATATATTATCTATTAGTATCAGTTTCTTCAGTGCTTTGAGACTTTTCCAGAATGCGTTACTTCACTCCAAGTCCACAAACACTTTTCAGTACTTTTCTAACGATTGGTTTGACCAACGGCCTTCTGTCTTGCTGATCCGTATTCCTCTAAGATTCTCTACAGCATACTAAGAAATCTCTACGTTAAGTTTTTTACTTTTCGATAAACAGCACTTGACTTCTGCAGCCTGAAAATCTTTTGCGAGTTTTAAGCTTTCGTTTTCTTTGACGATGTTCTTGATACTACTGTTGTAAAGTCCACACGTTTTTCTATTCGTTGCTAAATGTTGGTAGCTGCTAACGCTTCGGTTGCCAAGTTATAGCAGTTCAAAAAAACAACCCCGGTAACAGACACACACACTGACAGACTACAGTACCCTCGCTAAGCACCCACGCACAGCGAGGTTAATAACACATAAGGGCATATACATTACATAACAACATAACCTCTTGCACAAAATATAATTATTCAAACCTTATATAATAGATGTGGAAAACAATAGAGTAAAAAATGTCAATGGAATATTCAATACACTTAGGACTTATATTACATTATATCACACTTACCGACTATTAAATTGTAGAGGACAAATTCAGATGACAAGTAATTACAGCACAGTTGATGTGTAAAAATAAAACAATAGAGTAATAAATGTCAACTTCACATTTAATACACTTAGAACTTATATTACATTATATCACACTTACTTGCTATTAAATTGTAGAGGACACATTCAGATGACAAGTAATTACAGCACAGTTGATGTGTAAAAATAAAACAATAGAGTAAATAAATGTCAACTTCACATTTAATACACTTAGAACTTATATTACATTATATCACACTTACTTGCTATTAAATTGTAGAGGACACATCAGTTGACAAGCAATTACAGCACAATTGATGTAGAAAAAGAAAACAATAGAGTAAATAAATGTCAACTTCACATTCAATACACTTAGGACTTATATTACATTATATCACACTTACTTGCTATTAAATTGTAGAGGACAAATTCAGATGACAAGTAATTACAGCACAATTTATGTGTAAAAATAAAACAATAGAGTAAATAAATGTCAATGTCAAATTTAATACACTTAGGACTTATATTAGATTATATCACACTTACCCACTATTAAATTGTAGAAGACACATTCAGATGACAAGTAATTACAGCACAATTGATGCATAAAAAAAACAATAGAGTAAATAAATGTCAACTTCACATTTAACACACTTAGGACTTATATTACATTATATCACACTTACCAACTATTAAATTGTAGAGGACGCATTCAGATGACAAGTAATTACAGCACAATTGATATGTAAAAAGAAAACAATAGAGTAAATAAATGTCAACGTCACATTCAATATACTTAGGATTTATATTACATTATATCACACTTACCAACTATTAAATTGTAGAAGACGCATTCAGATGACAAGTAATTACAGCACAATTGATGTGTAAAAAGAAAACAATAGAGTAAATAAATGTGAACTTCATATTCAATACACTTAGGACTTATATTACATTATATCACACTTACCCGCTATTAAATTGTAGAGGACACATTCAGTTGACAAGTAATTACAGCACAATTGATGTGTAAAAAGAAAACAATAGAGTAAATAAATGTCAACATCACATTCAATACACTTAGGACTTATATTACATTATATCACACACTTATATTACATTATATCACACTTACGTGCTATTAAATTATAAAGGACACATTCAAATGACAAGTAATTACAGCACAATTGATGTGAAAAAAGAAAACAATAGATTAAGAAAATGTCAACGTCACATTCAATAAACTTAGGATTTATATTACATTATATCACACTTATCCACTATTATATTATAAAGGACACATTCAAATGATAAGTAATCACACCACAATAAATGTGGAAAAGAAAACCAAAGGTAAACAAAATGTAAACATTGCAAGTAATCTAATGTAATGGAATATTGACATAGTGACCTTTCTTCATATTTATCACCTGTCTTATGTACATATGAATATGGTTATAACTAATTAATGCTTAATAAATGGCTTCTCACACACAGGTTAGTTCAAAGGTCTCAATCTATAAACTGTAACTGTCATTGCTAAGGTGGCAGTACGGTGGAAGTCAGAAGCCAAATAATTTTATTATAATAATATTTATACTATATTTATAATATTCATAATATAGTCATCAAGACATATTTGTGGTTGGTTTGCATTCTAAGCCACACAAAACGCCCTATATCTAAGTATGTCTAGAGGAAGATAATGACATACCTCTTCACATTCCAGTGGTTTCGTAGCTAATGTTAATGAACAATGACAAACTGTTGTACTAAGGTACATTTATCTCAGCTCTAATACTACAAACAGGTAAGTAATCTTGAACAACCCTACCCAACATGTGTACGAGTAATCTTATGAAGCCAATTTTTAAAAATGGCATTCGATTTTCCGAAGGCTCTCAAAGATTTGACTCTGATTATTGTATCTCAAAACGTATAGCAGTAATTAAAAAAGCTTTCATAGGATTATAGATCTGATATAACTGTAATAGCAAGTTAAGTTTCTAATGTCTACCTATAAGAAGTTTTTAGAAAAGTGTACCTTTCTTCTGGATACTGCTACTCCAGTAACTCTTGATTTATACATGCAATTGTTTTAAATTTTTTATCGAAGTTGAAGACCATTGATATAATGTAGTAGTCAAAGGATGGTATTAAAACAAGAAAAGATATAGAAATTATATAGTAAAAAAGCTAAGCTATAAATATTATTAACGCCACTGTACCGCCACCTTAAAGCACTAAAAATAACACTTATAAAGGCATATAAATTACATAAATCATAACCTCTTCTACAAAAGTGATCATTAAAGCCTTATACTTTTGGAATTATCATGGAACAAACAGAACTATAAATGAAATGAAGAAAAAACATCGTATTGCACAGTAAAAATTGATTTGTTGATTTAACCATTATATAGAGGTTGCATGTAGCAAACTTAGTGTGATGTGAATGTAAACATAACATTGGTTTGATTACTGATATACTACTAGCTACATAAACTGTACTAAATCAGTAATCAAAACAGTGTTATTTCTACTTTTAATTTCATACTAACTTGTTATATGTAACCTGTATAACAATATATTGCTTAAATCAACAAATCAGTTTTTATAGTGTGTACTTATACCAATGCTACCTCCTGCATCATATATTTACGGTCAGGTACAATTTGTCTAGTATCATTATAATGTTGATGCTATGTCTTGTCTAATAGTTACTAGCCATTGACATGGTTTGAAAATTACACTTCATTCTCATGATCCAAATTACCTTAGTAACAATATTGACATCAGCATTTTGGTTGACTAATACTTCAACAATATCTGCATATCCTTTGTCACTTGCATAATGAAGGGCTGCCCATCCTTCCTATTACATATAACATACAAATAATCAATTGTAAAATTAAACCATTAACTCTACCATAACAGTATATACATATAGACCTTGTCTTTTATCTTAACTCTCCACTTTGTCATTATCATTATAACATATTACTTATATAAATTGTGTAAATGTAAGTCATGTTGTACAGGAAGGACATGACAACATCTATTACAAATAATTAAGCCTTCATACTTGAATAACTGTTTTAACACTAATTTTTGCAAGAAAGATTAAATTTTATACAGTTAGAGTGTAATATGAGGGACTGGTATACAACATACAAACAGAAAAACATATTAGAACATACTATTATGTCAATGGTCCAATGAAAAAAAATATGTAGGTACTTATGTCGCTTAGCATATTAACTATCATCATCTTTGCAATTTAATATGACTCTTTAATTACATTATTCACAAGTCTACTACAATAATGAGCATTAGCTTTGTCTGACAGTTATTGTATCCCTTTCTCCTTACAATATTCATTATATTTGGTATATTCTTAAAAGACAATATTTCAGACTTTATTATAATAGTATAACAAATAGTGCCACTTTCAGAAAAAGAAGTTACATTTTAACTTCACTTATACAGCTTTTATCATATAACATATGTACATAAACACTTACTTCGTTCACAACATTTGGATTGGCTCCTTTCTGTGTTAAAATCAAAACAACATCTTTGTGTCCATTCATTGCTGCTAACATGATTGGAGTAGATCCATCCTAAATATATTATAATGACTACATTAACATGAATCAAAAGAATATATCATAACATCTGTTCATTATTGATACCAACACAGCTATACATAGTAAAGCATTAACATTATAAATCTAGACAATATTACATATAGTTAAACAAAATATGACTCAAATCATTCTGAACATTGACAAAACATTATAAATATAAATTCAATATGGTGACAATAATAAATAAACATTTTTGTGGCACAGAGCAAAAAACATATTCACAATTAGGGCATAATACATGTACAACAATCATCAATGCTACATGTTCTTACAATATAACAAATAAACAAGGAACTCCCTCTACACACACTTGGGTTAAATTATTTGCACAAAGTTAAATAATCATGAATCATCCTACACTTCATTCAATACACGTACAACTTATACAATAATATATCACACCTAGCAACTATTACATGTCATATTAAATACACTTTGAACTTATATTACATTATATAACACTTACCAACTATTAAATTTTAGAGAACACATTCAGTTGACAAGTAATTATAGCACAATCGATGCATAAAAAAAACAATAGAGTAAATAAATGTCAACGCCATATTCAATACATTTAGGACTTATATTACATTATATCAGACTTACTGGCTATTAAATTGTAAAGGACACATTCAGATGACAAGTAATTACAGCACAATTGATGTGTAAAAAGAAAACAATAGAGTAAATAAATGTCAACTTCACATTCAATACACTTAGAACTTATATTGCATTATACGAACTTACTGGCTATTAAATTGTGGAAGACACATTCAGATGACAAGTAATTACAGCACAATTGATGTGTAAAAAGAAAACAATAGAGTAAATAAATATCAACTTCACATTCAATACACTTAGGACTTATATTGCATTATATCACACTTACCAACTATTAAATTGTAGAGGACACATTGAGATGACAAGTAATAACAGCACAATTGATGTGTAAAAAGAAAACAATACAGTAAATAAATGTCAACTTCACATTCAATACACTTAGGACTTATATTGCATTATATCACACTTACCAACTATTAAATTGTAGAGGACACATTGAGATGACAAGTAATAACAGCACAATTGATGTGTAAAAAGAAAACAATACAGTAAATAAATCTCAACTTCACATTCAATACACTTAGGACTTATATTACATTATATCACACTTACTGGCTATTAAATTGTAAAGGACATATTCAGATGACAAGCAATTACAGCACAATTGATGTGTAATAAGAAAACAATAGAGTAAATAAATATCAATGTGACATTCAATACATTTAGGATTTATATTACATTATATCACACTTACAGACTATTAAATTGTAGAGGACACATTCAGATGACAAGTAATTACAGCACAATTGATGTATAAAAAGAAAACAATAGAGTAAATAAATATCAACATCACATTTAATACACTTAGGACTTATTTTACATTATATCACACTTACAGACTATTAAATTGTAGAGGACACATTCAAATGACAAGTAATTACAGCACAATTGATGTGTAAAAAGAAAACAATAGAGTAAAAAACCATCAACATCACATCCAATACACTTAGGACTTATATTACATTATATTACACTTATCCACTATTATATTATAAAGGACACATTCAAATAATAAGTAATCACACCACAATAAATGTGGAAAAGAAAACATAAGGTAAACAAAATGTAAACATCACAATTAATTCAATACAATGGAATATTGATTTAGTGACCTTTCTTCATATTTATCACCTGTCTTAGGTACATATGAATATGGTTATAATTAATTAATGGATAAAAATGGCTTCTCACACAGAGGTGACTTCAAAGGTTTCTATAAACTGTAACTGTCACTGTTAAAGCACTCAAACTAACACTTATAAAGGTATATATATTACATAAAAACATAGCCTCTTCTATAAAAGTGATCATTAAAGTCTTATACTTTTGGAATTATCTTCGTATAAACAGAAATAAAAGAAACATCATACAGTACTTATACCAATGCTACCTGCTGCATGATATATTTTTAAGGACAGGTACAATTGTCTCCTATCATTACAATGTTGACACTATGTCTTGTCTAATAGTTACTAGTCATTAACACAGCTTGAATAATACTCTTTATTCTGATGATCCAAATTACCTCAGTAACAATATTGATATCAGCATTTTGGTTGACTAATATTTCAACGATATCTGCATATCCTTTCTCACTTGCATGATGAAGGGCTGCCAATCCTCTCTATTACATATAACATACAAATAATCAATTGTAAATAAAAAAAAATTCACTCTACAATAACATTACATATACTCAATGCACTATAGAATAAGGATAGTCTCTACGAACATGTAGAATAGAGGTAGGCTCAACGTATATGTAAAATAGGGATAGGTTTTACACATATGTAGAATAGGGGTAGGTTCTATGCACATGTAAAACAGGGATAAGCTCTACGCACATGTAGAATAGGGGTAGGCTTGGCACACATATATAATAGGGATTAGCTTTACGCACATGCAGAAAAGGGGCAGGTTCTACACACATGTAGAATAGGGGTAGACTATATTTACATATAGAATAGGGGTAGGTTCTATGTACATATCGAATAGGGATAGTTTCTATGTACATATAGAATAGGGATAGTTTCTATGTTCATATAGAATAGGGATATGCTATATGTACATATAGAATAGGGATAGTTTCCACGTACATATAGAATAGGGAGAGTTTCTATGTACATATGTAGCATATCAACTATCATCATCCTTGACAATAAACAATTTAAATTAGAAATACAAATGATTGGTGATACCTTAATCAACATCATTGTTAGAATGCACAGTCATACAACGTAAACACAACAAATAAATGCAGCAAAAAACAATAGAGTAACAAAGAATGTCAACGTTACATTTAATACACTTAGGATTTATATTATATTGCATCACACTTAATGACTATTATATTGTTAAGAACACAATCAGATGACAAGTAATTACAGCACAATAGATGTGGAAACAGATAACGTTACCATAAAAAATTTAAACATTGCATTCAATACACTTAGGATTTATACCGCATTATATCACACTTACCAACTATTATATTGTAAAGGACACATTTAAATGACAAGTAATTATAGCACAATAGATGTGGAAACATAAACAGTAGAGTAAAAAAATGTCAACATACATCTCATTATTTGATAAAGCTTTTGTAATCAAACTAGTTCTGTTAGTTACTTGATTACATAAACAATAAGAAAACAAAATGACAATAAAATCTAGTGTTAGTCAAATTTAAAGAAGATATTTTTAGACAGGTTAATTCATCTATTAAGTATTAGATTTTAATGTATAATAATAAAATAGATTTACCTCATCTCTAGTATTTACATCAGGTCCTCTAACAAGAGCATCTTTTACTCCTAACAAGTCTCCTTTCTCAGCAGACTCAATTAGATCCTCATTCTATGGTAAAAGAAAAAAAAGTATTAAGAAATATATGACAGGATTTCCATAAATATAGAGATAAACATCTTCAATATAGTGCCAAAGGTAATTTCACTCAGGGATATATCTCGGGCTAAAAGTAAATAACCACTAATTAGCCTAATTACAGATTTAAGGTTATTGCTGAAAATGGATAACAGAACAGACACAGTTTGGCTATTATAATGTTATTGTCTTACTTTACTAAACAATGAAATAGTGTGCGTGCATATAGATAGATGGATAGAGATAAGATAGAGATAGATAAATAGATAGATAGATAGCGATAAAAAGATATTATATATATATATATATATATACAACATCTATATTATTTGAAGCTGACCATTTCACTGAAAAGGCACAACATCCATGTTTTAATCAGAGAGAAATAAAAATGTTAACCCTTACATCTGACAAACCCAAAAACTGATTGTTTAAGTAAGTACACTGATAAATTCTTATTTCATATTTCATATTGACCACAGTATGAAATTAAAATTTGACTTACTAAGGACAATTACTATGCATTACATAACAAATCTTGCGATCTATTTTAGACATACAAAATTCATTGTTGCAGTAAATCCTTGACAAACTTTACATAGTTGTGGGTATCCATTCGAGCAACAACCATAAAATTTTATCACATTAAATAAGCAAAAACACTAAAAAAGCATATCTTAATATTAAATTAACCATTAACAGTTATAGGTTAATTAATATGTTACACATGGACAAGCCATCAGTTAGTGAGTAAAAGTCACTTTTAATGGAGTGTACAAGAATGGTTATAGAAATAGAACAATCATTAAACTGGACAGTTAGACACACTATTAATATGAATAGCAAAAATAGAATGCAGTAACATCATAGGGAACACCTTAATGTCTACGAAGTGAGTAATCCACTACTTTATACTTTTACACAGTAATATACCAAAAGGATTATAATGTACTTACCAATCTTCGCTGGTCCATGATAACAGCTCAAATGCATAAACTCACGAACAACAAGAATCATTTATAAGAGACAATTTCCTCAATAAAGGAATCCTTTGAACTTCACACTAAAGTTAACAACTATTGTAATGAAGTCATTATAGATGCTGTACAAAAATTTTTAAAAAAATGTGATCAATGTTCAGAAAAAAGTGAATGTCGAACTGTCCAATGACAACTGCACGGCATCATATCATGAGAAACGATCCAGAGAAATTAAATTCCTGTGTGGTCATACAGACAGTATATTGCGTTGTTCTGACAACAATAGAGCTGACAATGTATTGCAGTTGTTCAAGGTAGTAGTCAGTACATATATGTGGTCTAAAATCACATACTTGTATTGTCAACTTCTACTGTTATAGATGAACTTCTGTCAGTTGGTCAACCTCTCATACTACTGACTATGGAATAGATTATATGACAAAACTCTACAGTTTGTATCACATACTCTTCACATCTGTTACTCATTATGTAAATTTATTGTCTTTGTATCATGTAAACGTGATCTTGTGGTATTATGTACAATTTTAGCACATTTTTGTATATTGTTCTTAAAAGAAATTTATCAACTCTTTTATGATAAAATTAATTCAATTGTTAAACATTGTGAAAAAGTCCTTGAGCTCCTAAAATTGTCAAAAACGTGTTTTCTTTGAACAATTTGAAACTCCATTAGTAAGTTAAAAGTGAGCTAAACAGTAACAAGAGAACATATTGCAACTATGGCAGACCATCATGAGTGGTAAATTCAATGCTGGCCTGACAATTCTAGCCTAAGAGTGGAATTAAAATCCAGTTAAATAAACCACGACATCTATGAAGGTTGAAGAAAGCTCTTCCTATTATACTGTTAAAAATATAGAACAATTTTGTTAGTGATGATCAAATAGATCAAATAGTTGAAGTCTAACCTTTAATATATTTCATATCCACAACATCAAGAGGGTTTCTTCCTTTACCTTTTGATCAACTAAAAATATAGGAACAAATGAATCATCAATGTAATCACTTGTTACTTTTTGTTTTGATCATGTAAGATCATTTGCTTTTCTTATTAACTAAGGGAAAGATGTCTTTAAGTGCATACCATCAAACTTCATGATATACAAAATAACCTTACTTTTGGAGTTATATAAAGCTGCATATACTCATCTGAGATGTCTTTCTGAAGAGGTTTGATATAAAGGTTTAGACTGGTTAGGGATATCTTTTAGATAGCTCACAGTCATTCTACTAAATTACTTAGTCTCAATATGTGGTATGAGAATCAATCTATGATCTGGGAATGAGACTTTATTATAAAATTCTTAGTCTCATTCTAGTTATTACTGCTATAGACTATAGTAGTTTTAAAGAGTGGAGAGCAACAAAAAGAGCTATGATAGTTTTTCCTTGATCTTGCCTATGATACCTTCACAAAACACACGGAACGTAACTTCTCTATTGTCTCTTCTAGTCCTGTTAGTCCCATCAGAAGCTATGTAAGATGACATCTAAAAGGATAAATATATTGTTGAATGGATGTATGGTATGTTGAATGGGTTCATAGTAAAACATAACAGATGATGAGTATCCATTACTTTTTAACCACACCCACCAAACTTATAACTTCTGATAGTTCCTTGTCACTTTCATATTGTTTTAATTTTCCTTCTTGTTTTATTTTCATATGTTGAGTAGACTGTTGCTCTTGCTAATGTTAAACACACTACAACATTTTGTGAGCATGAAGTCATTGTTTTTAAGCATTGTGTAGTAATTGGATCATGTGTTCTACAAAGATATGAAGAACTATTACAAAGAAGAACATGAAGTTTGTCAAACTCTATCAGCTCTCCTCCACATCACATCTACAGTTAAGAAAAATAGATTCGTGAGCTTAATAATCTGTTGTACACTACAATTACTTCATAATTAGTAGATAAATCTACTAGAGTGACAAAAGGTTCAGTAGTATCGTATATATAGCACAGTTGAAGTATTACATTACTACCATTATCATTCCTAGCACTCAACTAGAACATCAACTACAGAATAAAAATCATCAATTAGAATTTAACAAAGATATATAAAAGATCAATCTTACATAGAGTAGATGTTAGAGAACCTTTCTAGATCATCTCCAGTCTAGTTATTAATGTCTCACTATAGAATTAAAGGAAATAGTTAAGTACAACACTCAAATTAATGATAAATCAAACTTACAATCTAAATTATCAGAGAATCTCAACATTATGTACATCTATATAATAGATCAAAGACCTCCTAAATATTACTGTCCTTATGGTTATAGCATATATAATTGACAGTAATCATCAGTTAATATAGATCAGATCACAACCCGTGACCATTAAAACCTGTATATCCTATTATAAAACATGAAAGTTCATTCAGTAGGACAATTGTACTATTTAATAAGTCAACTTACAGTAGGTATATTAACAAATGTCATCAGATCATCTCTAGTAGCTATAAATAGATTTACTAAATGTAATAGAATTTGTTTTGTTCTAAACATATAGTTAATATACATCCACAACCAAAAGGACATCATTAATAATTCTAGTGTACAACAGTTCATGTCATTTATTAAAGAGAATAAATAAAGTATAAAGAGAAGAGCCTAAATTTCAGCATATATGAACAAAATCCAAATACCAGGAAACTTTAGGTGTCATGTAAAAATTTCGATGCTAGAAAACCAATTCTTTAAATCCTCTAGACCAGAAAAAAAGATAAATTTTAGATTCCTAAAAGTAAGTAAAATCCAAGATACCAGAAATAAACAAGGAAAAACTCTAGGTGTCAGTATAAAAACATTGATACAAGTGAAATCCTAGATGGCTGTAAAAAATCAAGTAAAGTCCTTGATGTCAGAGTAAAATACTAGATATCAGAAGCAAGCAAAAAGCAGATGCCAGTAATTAAAATCCTGTACCAGTAAAAAAAGGAAAATTCTAGATCCCTCTTAGATGCCAGTCAGAAACCTCTCCTAGTTACAATAAAACAATGAGTTATAGTTAAGAGCTTTATGTACATGTCATAGGGCTAAGTTATATTGTAATACAAGACATTTATGTTGTTGGGTAATGAAAGGTATGTAAGGTATGTACATGTCAGAGGACTAGGTTGGATCATATTATGAGAGAGGATGGGCATTAAGAAGTGTGTACATGTCATGGGACTCTCTTGGATGATATTACAACAGTTTGGGTATTAAGAAGTGTTTTTGGATATTATTAAAATTGCTTGGGCATTAAGAGGTGTGTAGATGTCATGGGAGCATCTTGGATCATATTACAACAGCTGGGCATTTAGAGGTGTGTATATGTCATGGGAGCATCTTGGATCATATTACAACAGCTGGGCATTTAGAGGTGTGTACATATCATGGGACTATCTTGGATGACATTACAATGGCTTGGGTATTAAGAGGTGTTTTTGGAACATATTACAATAGCTGGGCATTTAGAGGTATGTACAAGTCATGGGAATATCTTGGATCATATTACAACAGCTGGGCATTTAGAGGTGGTTACATGTCATAGGTCTAGTTTGGATTCTATTACAAGAGGTTGAGTATTAAGACATTATATACACTAGGTAACATTACGTAGTATGTATGATAAGATAAAATGTACATGTACTTGAATAAGACAATGCTACATTATGTATAGGGCAATATGGGATAAGAACATGTCACAGGATTAAATTGTATATAAGGACCACAAAAGGTTTGTGTAAAATATGTTAATATGTTTGTTTATATGTTCACAGGACTAGGTTGTGTGATATAAGAGGTTTGTATATGTCACAGGACTATGTTTGGGTGATATATGTAACATAAATATTATAATGCAAGTGGTCTTGTCAATATTATAATGGACAACAAGAGTGGATGTATTGACATAATTATTATAGTACTCATAATAGATTCAACATGTATACACAATAAATAGAGAGATTATATGGATATTTGAATATTACCATAAATTGTAAGACTTAAAAGAAAGTTACAAGTGTGTCTGGATGTATCTTGTAGGGATCACAAGAGATTGGTATATGGAGATGTTATAGTGTGATAGAATTATCAAAGAGTGGATATGTGTACACATGCCTGTTATAGGGTGTACTTGTTGATCAAAAGAGTTAAACATAATAATTATAGAAATAGCATACTATAGAATTGCTCTCAATGTTTGCACAAACTACAACTCTAGTACGTGACTTGTTTCAACAGTGTAGTTATCCAGTAGACACTACTGTTACATATTACAGCAAGTATGTTGCAAGAGAGTTGAAGTATGTTCTAAAATTAGACACTTGAATCCACAGAGTTCATGTACTTAGCAGGGAGGCTCTACTGGTCATTATATTCAACAAAATTATATGACTCCTCATTAGCTAGACTACATATGGTTAGTAACTACAACAAAAAAGAAAGGACCTTTCCCCTCTGACCTCATAGCAACTAGTGATTTATATGATTCTTGCTGTCTTAGTAATTATAGAGTCATCTCCTTCAATTAAAATACTATTACAGCTGGAGCTGAATTGATTTTGAATAGAATATCTACCACTATAATAAAACAACAATTAAATTGTTCCACTAACCACACCTCAATAACCCAAAGATGTCCCACAGGAAGACGCCATTGAGTCCTCTTTTGTTTTCTAATGTATAGTTCTTAACTAAAACCTTTACCTGTTCTCTGCTATATACTGTAGCATGTATCAGTCACATGATTGCTTACATGATTACTCACATGTTCCACTAATGACATTGTACTGAATATAATTTAGTGATATGTACCATAAAAGGTCCATAATGATCATATGATAACATGGCTTCCTCTGAGTCCTCATCAAGAACACCTGAATATGTGTGTAGACACGAGCAAAGGAAAATGGACACACAAAAATATAATGAATGCATACTTTTGTCATAGCTGCATTAACAAGTGAATTAATATGTTTAACACACATATCAATTATAGCTAATAACATGATAATTATTATATTACTGATATGATCTATTTTATAATAACATACTACTGCTCTCAACAAACAATCATTGACATACCAAACATAATAATGGGGTTTTCTTTAATATATCTATAAGACCACACCCATTAAATTAGAGTCACATGATCAATAGTTTCCTTACCAAGTTCATCTAAATAAAGTTGTATCAACATCACTTACTGTCTGAGCAAATATATTGTATCTACATGAGGTCTTATGATGGTTGCTATAGCAACAAAATAATGACTTCAACAAATATTCTTGGTGAGTCAGTTGAAGGTTGTTTATTGTAAATGTACACCTAAAATATAACACATACATAATATGATATATTGTTATAATAACTAACTGTTTTGTAAAATTAATTTAGAGTCTCTTATAAAATTCCACTGCTAAGAAACCTCCACCTATACAAAGTGTACATGTCTTATAAACCACACCCCCTCTTTATTATACATAACAACATAAAGTTTAGCAAGATTTAAGTGTAAAACAAAAGCCATATTGATTGGAACTAAACAAACTAGCAACAAGGAGACAAATAGACCGAAATTCAGATGACTCTGAATACAACAAGGTAATAAAATGTACTAATAACAGGAGTCACCTCATAAATTAATTAACTTTAATAAACTATTTATTTAATCCAAAGTATGTATGAGTTTATAATAAGCATCAAGAGGAGGTGATTTAAGTTCCAATATCACTCAATCTACACAACAACAATGTGAGGTTGTGGGCTCCTTCACATACACATACATTTTCTAATTTTTCTTATTGATACATACTATAATAACTAATTTCTCTTGTACAATATGTTTTAATAATATCTCTGTATTCATCATAAACTAATAATAATCATTAGAGTATATTAATAGGAGTGACTGACTCCTTGTGATGTATCTACTAATATTATAGAGTGATAAGCTGATGTCACCTCATCAGAAAGTTCGCATATTAGCATTAATTATAGATCATCACATAGTCAGAGAGCATTATATTGAACATAACATCATGAATATACAGATAACCACACCCACTCATTATTACTATGAGTGTTCATGTAAATTGATGAGACACAACTTGTCTTTAGAATCAGGTGAAACTAATGAGAAGGACATACTCTTAATACTAACTCCATGTTAGAAATAAGGTGCTAATTATTGAGGGGTGGAGTCTGAAATACTAAACTCTTGTTCTATGAACAGTGTATCAGTATATCTCAACTAATCACAATGAAATGAACCCTGTAATTATTAACATAATTATACATCTCACATTTTTATTTTTTCCTACAAACACATCAGGATGAGTCTGTTCAACTAAATCAAATCTTGTCTACAAGCAAAACTTGTAAAACAAACAAAAAACATGTAAACATGTACATATTGACATGTAACACTCACTTTACCATATGATGTCCTACAATAGCCACATTTTGGAATAACTCTTGACTATCCATTAACTCTTATTGTTACTGACATGTATGATGAATCTCTCGATAGTATGGCTATTTTAAATTAAATGGAATCTTTTATGAGACGACCAGAGTCATCTAAATCTAAAGAATCTTCCATTAAGTTGTGTTTGTCTCGCCAACGTAATTAATAAAACTGTACTACAGCACGTGGCGTATAATAAATATTTGGAAAATGTCGTTAGTCATTGGAGAACGAAAAAATGCTACAAAAAGGATTGTTGGTGAGTTTTGGCTTTGTTTGAGACTAAACCTATAATTTTATGCACTCTTTGAGTATCGATATTATCAAACATTCTAATGATACAGTGAGTTTGTAAAGTGACATCTAATTCACTCTGTGGTTCACCTTCAGCACATCAATAACGCTGTATAATTTTTGTAAATATTATTTATGATACTTTTATCGTTTAGCTGAATAGAAGAAAATTTTCTTTCAGTTTGAGGACAATACAACTGTGCATTCCCTTTTATGGAGGCAGCTGTTATCAGTGGACAATGTGTCATTTAATAATTTAGAAGAACTTGATGTTGGAATGAAGTTGCTTGCTCCTTGGTATAGTCCTAATAATACATCTGATCGGGTCAGACTGGCTGGAGCAACAATTGTTGAAGAAAAGAAAGAAAATAGTTAGATGAATATATCCACATACAGGTATGTATATGTAAAATGAGTTTCAATCAAGGTCACTGCAAGATCTGTTAATTTCTTAATCTATTTTGAAGTGTTGTATAAACTGAGGTAGGCCAATAAACCATAAGCATTCTATCAGTGAAAAATATTTCATTATCTTTAAAAAAGCTAAGCATAGTTACTGCTAGAAGCAGAAGACAAAGTCATTGCCATAGCAACCAATGAAAAATCTGACAAACGGACCCCATTTTCCACTTTAGCGTCCAAAATACCTTCCCAAACTATATCAGAATCAAAGAGTATAATAGTTTATTTGGATTCTAATTGTCAAAGAAAAAGAACAGGTAATCTCAATTTGCTACATATACCAATTGATGCAAAATAGGCAGAAATGTTTGGAAGAATGACCATATTTGTCTCAGGGTCAGTCATCAGATATGAAAGCCATTACCTGAAGAGAAGATAGAATAGGCCAATCAGATGTTATAACTCTATTGTCTAGTAGAACAGATGTTCTGACTCCTCCCCCTCCTTTTCTTCCACCTCAAACAAGTTTAGAAAAATCACCGTGAGTTATTTAATACTATGAATTTATAAACATTTTTTTTATCTTATAGTATTAAGGTAGCCGATGAGTTTTTAAATCAAAGTTATTTTAAATGACCTTTCTAAAATTAAATCTTTAATCTTTCTCTCAGATCTGAACAAGGACCTAAACCTGCAGTATTACCAATAGCAACATCAACACCCTCTCCCCCTGTGACCCCTCCCACTTCGTTAACTCCCCCTAAACCTCTCTTTCCTCCATTGTCACATCCTCTCACATCCCAGACCAGCCCTATTCAACCCAAACCCCCAGTGACATCCTTACCAACGACAACAGCAATCCATGAAGCCATATTGCAACATTTTAAGATTCAACCTCAAACTGCAAGACCACACCTACCAATCTCTTTACCAATGGAGGGGGTAAATCACAGGAGATCTTCTGCAGTGTATGTACAACCTATGGGAATGCCACACCTACCAATATTTCAAGTCCTTGTTCGTAATCAAAACATTCCACCTAAACTCTGCCCATCAAATCCATCAGGACCAGCAGCTCTAATTGCTACTTCACAACCAATAAGATTACCAGTAACATGTAATGACGTCAATAAGATGACATGTACAGTACATGTATATATATAATAATATATATCTGTATGTAAAACTATTATGTTCATTTTGTTAGGCTAGCATGCCAAAATTGAAGCCAATTGAGTTGCATAAACAGCCAGCTGTTTCTCTCTCAGTGACCTAATTACCAGGAGTACCATAAAGATTGTATGAAAAAAGAAGTCTCATTTCCAATCCTCATATTTCATTCTCATGTATAGAAACTGGAAAATATTTCAAAATTAAAATCTCATGTTTTTAGATTATCCAAACTTGAAGAAAGGAACAAAACTTTATATCAAATATCCAATCACCTCTCATTAGAGATAGAGGAGTATCAGAAACAAACAAGAGCACTTGTTGAAGATGTAGAAACTAAAACTAGAGAAGTTGAAATAATAAGAGAACATTTACAGTAAAACTGAACAAAGCAGAAGTGTCTCTGAAGTAAGTTAATATCAAATTGTATATATCTGGACATATCATGTACTAGTGTGTGTTCATTTATCATTTGAATCATGATCCATTCGTTGATCACATATAAATTAGATGTCATTTTATTTATCTTTTAATCCATTTATCTCTCAATCCATTGATACACCTCTGTATGTATCTATTAATCAATCTATTTGTCCATTTTTAGTTGGAGGTACTAGAGATTGAAACTGTTAAACAGAAATATGATGGTTGGTAAGAGAGGACAGATCAGTTGTCTTGTGAACTTGAAAGTGTGTAAGCTTTCTGAGAACAGATGCAAAGAGACAAATCTATGGAATAATCACTAAACTATTGTCTTGAGGTTAGACTGTCCAATATAAGCTTATTTAATTTAAACTATTTACAAGATAACTTATTTTTATTTAGTTGGTTACTGTAGAAAATAATGCTCAACAACTTAAAATAAAGGAAGGTCAGAAGCAGTTAAAATATCTACAAATCTGAGAGTTAAAATGGAAACTGATCTGTCCAGATTGAGATCAGAGAGGACACAGACATTAGAACGTAATGCTCAATGACTGGAAACTTGTGGTCCTGAAAACTATGCAAAATTATAGAATGAGGTAATTGTTTGTTTCTCTTTTTAACCATCCATTCATGTACTACATGTATTCATCTATCCAAGTATCCATCTTTCCATTTAATCTATCTATGTATCCATCTATTTATCCATGCATCCATCCACACACCAACCATCTGTCCATGTACTCATCAATCTATTTACTGATAAATTCAATCACATATCTATCCATTAATCCATGTATCTATCCATTTATCAATCTATCTATCCATTTAACCAGGTGGATTTTTTTAACAACAAACTCAAGGAGGCAGACAAAAAAATCTCAAAACTTCAAGAATTCCAACAATTCAACTTCAAGGGTAGCAAAGAACTCCAACAACATCTTGATGTAGAACTAAATGAGAAAAATCTCCAACAAATTGAATCAAGAATTGATAAATACAAAAAGGAAAAAGACACAGCAAAAGAGAACTTGAAACATCTCAAAATAAGTTATGAAGAAAGACTACAGCACTTACAAACACAACATGATGATGCAGCTATCACTGAGCTCCATATCAGTTTGAAGCAGAAGGAAGATGATATTGTAGCATTGATGACAAGAGCTAAAGAGTACAAGGCTAAAAGACAAAAGTTATTGTGAATTGAATCAACATTTAGAACAAGACAAAAACAACTTAGCTTTGGAACTCTGTCAAAACAATGATATTATCAATAGTCTGCACCAGTGAATCCAATATCTTGAAGACGAAGAAGACCATGCCCACAATGAGGAATATACCAGTCGTTATTCTGATCAAGATTATTTGAATGACGACAATAAACAGAGGAGTGGTTCCAATGACAGAGAGGTGGAGCTACATATTCCATATGCATTACCTGACTCACTGATACAAAACCTAAACCAATTAGCCATTTTTCCATGGGATCAACGCATTCCTTACATCCAATGATAGCTAACATTTTGACTACTCAAGACAATACCAAAGTGTTACCCACGTCTGATGATCCCATTTTGTCAACCACCAGTCACATGATTTCAACACTTAGTTTATCGTCAGATAAATCATAACTCTCTAGAGAGAAACTGAAAGAGCAACAACACAAGCACTTATTAGTAGGGGTAGCTCCCCTCCAATCAAACCTATATAAATATCCTCACTGCTGAGAGGAGATACGTCAGATATAGATGCACAGATATCAAAGGGTACTGAACTATTAGTCACTGTTGGTACAGGACAGAAGGAGATACCCATGTATGTAAAACCATACATATGTAGATCCATCAATAAATTTATAGGTCCATTACCATGTTTCATGCATGTACAATATATCCATTGCAACATTTATACATCTATTAATAATTTACCATGCATCCATTGTTATTAATTGATCATCTATTCTTTTTTATATTTTAATATACCTTCCTTTTTTCAGGGCAAGATGAACAAGAAAAGAAGAATGATGTAACATTTAAAGATGGAAAAAATCTTTTGAATGGTAAGATGAAGACAAGGAAATTAACACGATCTCTCTCTCTCTCTCTCTCTCTCTCTCTCTCAGTGTCAGGGAGTTAATCATGGCAAACAGTTAAACATTTATTGACTTTGGATTCAATATATTAAACCTTTTATAAGTAAAGTTTATTAATACACCATTTCTACAATAACAATTTTAGTTAACTAGTTTGCAACAGTCTGAAATCTGGTTGATTGGTATTTGCTTTTCTAAAAGGCGGATAGGTGGCATTGAACTAACCAATAACATTTCTTGATTTCTGTTAAAGATCATATATTGCTCTTATCGTAGTTATTAGTGTTCCTACAAGACAATGTAGTCACTGGTAAGTCTGGTTACTGCGCATGCCCAGTAGAAAACCCAGAAAAATGTAGTATAAATGTATATCTAGACTTGTGTCTAGTTTCTCTGGCTGGATAGCTGATCATTCGCCCCTGGAATGCAGAGAGATGTGCCCTTTTCTTAATCTCCTTGAGTGAATACAGCTATTTAGCAACCATATGTACACGACAACAATGTCGTTTTACTGTGTGCTATACCAAATGGACAGTGTAGCAGTTATGTGAATTCAAGTTTAAAGACAGAGACAGTCAAGTAAGTTTCCTTTCTTTATATCTCAGTGTCCTACTACATAGCCACCAGCATTAAAAAATTGCTGTTTTAAAGTAACTAGACTTCCCTGACATTCTCCTCAGTTGTAGTCACTTGCAACAACCACCCTTCCTTGTTGAGCAACTTACAGTTCTATTACAAACATGTACTGGTAGCTTCCTTTCTAACCACTAGTTGTTAGTTAGTTTAAAGACCTGACATCATGTTCTATTCTTCAGTATTTTATCAGTTTCTTTTATATTCTATAGAAATAAGTAGAACTCTCTAACTCTTTCTACAAGTTAACTGTCATGTCTCTGTCATCTCTATCAATGATGTCATTGCTATATATTGTGGACTGGATTGATCTTTTAAAGAAGAACATAATTGCTGTTGTTACTGTTGTCTACAGTCTATTGTCTCCAGTCAAGATACCTTCAGTTTTTGCTCATCTCTTGTGCAGAAAAATGCAATTAACATGAACCAAGGCCAACGACAAAAGAAAATATGCTTTTATTGCAGCACAAAAAAAAGAAAGACAAAGTATTCAGGTCAGAGCAAGTGTACATAGTGTGTGTGTGTGTGTGTGTGTGTGTGTGTGTGTAGAAAGCCTACTCCTGAGCTTTTTATCTGTCTGGACTGATAGTTGTTGTCATTAAACATTTGTATAACTTCATCTTTAGCTACTTTGTTAAGTTGGATTATTCTTCGAACTTCTTGTGTGAACCAAATTCTGTAGTACATTAACAAAGTCTAGTTCTAACTCAGTTTTTAAATTACCCTTAAGTTGGCCATTTTGGCAGCCAAGTTGCACACATAAAGTTATGTAAGTAGATTGAGAACCTTTTATGTTCTGTAGAGTGGTTTTTGGTGTTGTGATTTAAATACTTACCTATAAACAGAACTGGAATGGTTTGTGCAAATGTCTTCCCAGACTGTGAATTTTTTCATAACCCCCATAACTGACAACAGCTGACAATAACCATGCAGCATTAAGTTAAATGGCGCTGTCAGCTAGCTGACAAGCTGAGTAGTTGTACTTTGGCTTCACATTGAGAACCATATTGGAAACCTGAAATATACCTAGACACTTGTGTAGAATATACAGCTTGATTGTAAGTTTATAATATCTGTGGCCCACTAGAATTAAGTCTTCGTCTCCCTCTTAACAGTTATAAGTAGCTTCTCCTTGTAGTCTATATTAAAGAGGCTTTTATAATACTCAACCACTCATTATATATATATTGAGACTATACCAACAGTCTTGGTATGGCAGGAGTAGCTTTCCTCTTGGTTGTAGCTTCTAACCATATGTATTCTAGCTAATGAGGAGTCATATTGTTAACCATAATGACTAGTAGAGCCTCCCTGCTAAGTACATGAACTCTTTGGGTCCAAGAGTCTAACTTTAAAACATACTCCAACCCTCTGGTATGTTCTTGCTGTAATATGTAACAATAATATCCACTGGATAACCACACTGTTGTAACAAGTCATGTACTAGACTTGTAGTCTGTGCAAACGTTTGAGATCAATTCATGGTATGCTATTTTATAGTTGTTATTTTTAAAGCCTCTACATTGAATCCTCTAATTCTTGTAATCAACAAGTACACCCAATAACAAGTATATCCTTTGTTATTTGTACATGTACTCACACTTTTAATCCTATCATTCACACTACAACATCTCGTATATCAATCTCTTGTGATCCCTACAACATACACTCAGACATGTTTGTAGCTTTTATTTAAGTCTCTTATTTTGTGGTAATATTCAGATATCTATATAATAATCTCTCTATCTATTGTGTGTACATGACAAATTTATTATGAGTCTTATAATATGTCAATACATCCACTCTTGTTGTCCATTATAATATTCACAAGACCATCTATATTACAATATTCATCCTACATAATACAAACCTGTTATCACCCAAACTCAGCCCTGTGACATATACAAACATCTTACAACATATAATATCATACAACCTAGCCCTGTGAAGTATGAATATATAAATAAACAAAAATATTAACATACTTTTATACAACTGTCTTATTATTGATACCACAGAATGTCCTATGATACAACCTAAGTATGTGACATACTTACATAAACCTTTTGTGACCCTTATGATACAATTTAACTCTGTGACATGTTCTTGTCCTATAATGTCCTATATATGATATAACATTGTCTTGTGACATGTGCATGCATAAAAGCCTTATTATGCCTACTATATAATGTCACTAGTGTATAAAGTCTTCAACCTCTTATAATAATACAATCCAACATAGTCTTGTGACATGTACATACGTCTTAATACCCAACAACATAAATGTCTTGTATTACAATATATCTTAGCCCTGTGACACATAACAAACCTCTTAATACCCAATAACATAAAAGACATCCCTCGTATAATAATATAAATCTTTTTGTATCTTTATTTGTATAAATTCTATTTTTAACCAACCCTTTTGTGACCTCATACACTAAAATTAACTACTTTGTAAACAAATCTCCTATTCAGACCAAATCTACAAGTGTCTATAATTTACTAGTATCTTTGTTAAGAGTCTTGTATGTCACATTAGATTCTTGTTACTGTGTTTTATGCATGAAAATTCTACTATTATAGCTGTGCATCTGTGACTGTACAACCTTGGTACTTACTTGTTCTGATTTTTCATCCAGCAATAGCTCCTGTTTGTTACCTTGCATACACATTCCTTTGAGACTGTTCTGTAACACTGTATTGGATTGTTTTCAACTTCCTAGTATATCACATGTTATTGTATGTACTTGTGTTGCATTTCTTATAACTGTTATGACAAGTGTTTCTTTTAATGTTTGATCTAGTAATGTCTCCTGTGTTTCTATTTATTATTTATTGTTAATGTGTTGACATCATATGTGGCTATGTTATATACGATGATGGACTTCTCGTTTAGTTTTGTTAGTTATTGCTCTTGTGTTCTCTATTTTGTGTTATGATCTTATGCCACTCTCCCACATTATAGACTTTTTGTTAAATTATACTGCTATCTCCTGTGAATGTTACAAAGAACCCTGGTACTTATTTTTGTTCAGTAATAGTTCCTGTGTATGTTTTCTTACACATCTGTAACACCTAGTGTTGTATTGTTTTTAACCTCTTGTTATATCATATATTTGTATTTACTCCTTGGTTGATTTTTCAGTATTTATGTAGACTACAAGTTGTTGTATTGCTATAGTCTAGTTATGTAGAACCTACAGAGTTCATGCACTGTAATATCTATATATAGTCTTATTCTCTTTGTCTTGCTTTATTTGTTATGTATTTTCTATGTATTCCATGATGTACTTAATACTGGTATTACATCACATTGTTTTATTGCAACTAGGAGAGGTCTCTCACTAGCAATAGCATATAATATACTTTTTGATGAATTTCCTAGGTACTCAACTCAATCTTTAAGAACTGCTTTCCATATGAGCACATTACAATTATAACTGACAAAATGCACTGTTTCCTTAGAACATTTTGTATGCCTTCAAGGTTTGTGTACAAGATAGATCTCTGTGCATATTGTTACTGACATATTCTTAATAGTTAATAGATGATTAGAGATTGAATTACAATGACCTGACAGTCCTGCATATTAGAATTTTACCTGTTTTCTTTGGGATTGGCACGAGAAACTTAAATTCTTCTATGTAACACTTTTGAAGTATGTTTTCAAATCATTGACTAATGGCAGAAAGCCCAAACTCCTAATGCATATTCTTTAACTAAGTGAGGTAGTGTTGTGTGGCAGTCAGATATGCTAAGTCTTACAGTAGTTGATAACAGATATTCCTATATCTTCCACATATATTTGCATATTTGAATCTAATTATTGACTTTTCATAATTATACTTTGGCTTCCACATAAATAGACATGACTTTCATTTTAAAACACAAACCATGAGGTTTCACATGTGCCGGTTTTCTGTTTTAGAAACAGTTTTAGTTTGCAACATTATTAGTAAGTTTCCCTAATAATTGTTTTATACCAAAGTGAAGAATTTAAAAATTTTGAATTTAAAAATTTTTAATGATCGCGTGATATGATTATTTTATTTTCTCTCAATGCATAAGCACACTATTAGTTTAAGAAGACACCTTGGAATTGTTTTATTATGTTTAAATAAACCTATAACTAGTTTCTAGCTTGCACTTTAAACTATAATGATGTCAATACAGTGGTACAGTGGAGTGCTGTTCTCATACTTGGCTTCATGTAAGCAAGACGCATTTGTCTTATTTCTTTATACTGAGTTGACTTCTTGCCTGAGTAACAAATACTAGGAATGTTGTCTATAAATTGTAGTATGAAAACAAGTGAGTTTGTATGTAATTCATTTGGTTATTTAACTGTTGAAGAGTAGTGAGTATCTAAAGATATTTTGTGTGATACAGTAAGAAACAAGTCATCATTCTTCTCAATGTGACAGAAGTGTATAGTACTATTTTCACAATACCATTGAGTATCTTTCCTTATCTTTTTATATAGTTGTAGCAGTAGTGACAGTGGTAACATTTGTTGTTTGGTTTCAGGAAATACCTCTGGCGATTTTTTTGGTGGTAATATAGGAGGATGGCCAATTGTCAATCTCAAACAAATAACACACACAATACCACCTTGTATATGAAGTGATATAGTGCAGTATGTAGTGTATTAGAACACTTGTAACAATCAGTGTTAGACAATATTATAGCCCTCTTTACACTGACATTTAGAAGTACACATTTGAGTGCCATAATTGACTTTAAAATCTGAAACAGTGTTATTTTCCTCATTTTTCTGTTTGAGTTCCTCATTACTAACTTTAATCTGTAAAATGTCTTTTCTAGTTTGAGACATTAAGTGAAGACTGGAATTGTTAGAGAAACAGGTATTAGAGTTACAGGAACTTTGCTGTCCTAATAAAACATCTGAATACACAGACTATGATGAGAGCTGAAACATCTTTGGGGGCCTAGAGGAGTCTATGACTCAATGTATTATATTGTCCAAACTATGAGAAAAATTAAAATGTATGAAGTAATGCCAATTTCAAAATCACTTTAGGAGACTAATGAGGGATTTAAAAATAAAATTTAATTAAAGTCATCCCATTCAAAACTTAGTCTAATTCAAAAGGCTTCAATGGTGAGTTATTTCTGTTTGAATTCACTATACTTATCTCTGTATGCTTTCTGTTATATAGGAAACTGAACTCAAGGCTACAAAATGTCATTAAATGTTATGGACATCATGGATATAATTTAAAGGATGTTGAACCTTAATTATATACAATATAAAATGTAAATTATAATGTAATTTCATTTTAATTAAAAAAACAATTATATCAACAAAAGAGGATGGACCAGCAAATATGCAAAATAAAAATTGCTTAAGGTTCTTATTATATTCTCATCCATTCTTTATTAATCCAGTTATTCTTCTCTTTCTCCCTCATATGTTCTCAACTTGTGGAATGTGGACTGACTGGACTCTTGGGAACTCTCGCTTCTCTTTCCTACAATTGTTGAACTGGAGACCTTCACTGGACTTCTTGGGGATTCTGAACTAGAGACTGTCTTATTTAAATGCTTTTTATTTTTAGTAGTCATTTTTCTTTTTTTAGTCGTCATTCTTTCTTCATAGTTTTTTCTTTTATAGATTTTTCTATAGTTTTTAAAAGTGTTTTTAAAACATGTTTTTCACTGTAATTTGTCATTTGTTTTTTAAAAAATATTTAATTTTTCATTTATTTTTAAAAAACATTATTTTTCTAAAATTGGTCATTTCTTTAAAAATCATGTTTGGAAATCAATTTCTTTTAAAACTGCAATACTTCTACAATCATTTAACATTGTTGTATTATGCATCTTACGTTTTGTTATTTTTTACAAAAATACTTTTAGTTTGTCATTTTTTTACAAAAAATTAATAATCATTTTTCAGAAAAAAGTTAACTGGAAACCATCAAACTGACAATAATTTCATGCTTTCTAAAATAATATTGATAATACAAACACACTAATTCTTCAGATCCTCAAGACACTAGCAGTTAATGTCCAATAATATAGAAAACTTAATAAAGAGACAAAAATTAGTTAAATCTAGTACATGATATACCCATATCATCCCTAGCAGTTAACAACACTCAACTAGAACATCAACTACAAAATAAATTGATCAATTAGAATTTAATAAAGATCTATAAAATATCAATCTCACATCGAGTAGTCATTAGAGAACCTCACTAGATCTTCTCCAGTACAGTTATCATTGTCTCACTATAAAATTAAAGGAAATAGTTTAGCACAACATTGTCAAATTAATGATAGATCAAATTTACAATCCATTAATCTTGTTCATCCTATTATAAAACAAAGTTCATTCAGGAGACAATTGTACTATTTAAAGAGACTTCCTATGTTATAAAGTTGCAACACATTAATCAGGAATACACACATGTACCTTTCAAGTAACCAGCTTCTTCAATATGTCTTGTCTTATGTTTCACAAAATCAGGAAGACTCTCAGTTTTAAGTAGACATTCATTACAATCACCAATCTGTGTATAAAAATATAGCTGGTATTATCATGCTGCAATATTGAGGACCTTTCTTCCTTTTTAATAGGTATTAGTTGTTCTATGTTGATTACCAAATCAATATTCTATGAACATTTTTGTCACTGCTAATAGCACACAATGAAGGTAGTCAACAGTAATTCCCTTCACTAAGTCAAATGGATATGTAGAGTAAAGATGGGGACACCTTTATATCCCAAATCCTAAGTGTTAAAACATTAGTATAATAATAGTCATAAAACAAAAACATACTGGAACTCAGTTAAATGTAGCTTTAGCATAGGCAGCTGTAACAGTATCACATATTCAAATAACATATGATTCATTATAAGGTCAATACTTTACTAGTTTATTACTTATGACAATATAATCTCTCATCTCCAAACATGTGCAACATGAAAATTCAACATTGTATTGCTTCATGTTACATACCATAGCTCTTGCTGGTAGATCAACAGTACAAATTAGAAGTATAGCTCTACATTGTACTGTGCCCTTTGATGTTGTACCACAATACCTGTGAGATCTACAATATAGATATGTTATTATATGAGCCATTATACTAAATAATTTGATGATACAATTTGTTACTTGAATTGATAAGTGGCTTTAGAAATGTCTGCATATTAGGTTTGTCTTTGCTGTACCAAACTCCACAACAAAGAATGTACTTTGAAGATAATCTAAAGTGTATGCATAATTAAGATAAAACAAACATAATTTGTAATATAGTCTGTGTTTGAAATTTGCTAAAATCTGTAAAACAAAAGATATTCAATAATTTACATGTACATGTACTAGTAAAACAAGGGGAGATTGTTATAATTATAAAACATTAATGCAATATTTAAGAACAGTAATATTAATGTTACTTAACAAGAACATATAGCTCTAACTCCATAGAGATTTTGTTGTATACAAGTTTCATACAACCTGTTAATTTCTTCTGAGTCTGTAGTCAACAATGTGAATCCATTGCTACTAGTGTATGTCAAATATTAAGATCATATGAGTATAAAGGTAACTACTACCATTGTGAAGTCTCTCTGATCTGTATGGATTCCATCCAGTTTGTTGATATCTTGTGAGAGTACTGAACCCTAAACTAAATAAACAATAAACAAGTTAAATGTTAAACAAAGTAAACATCTATTGTTCTTTTACTAAAGTAAAATTATTAGTTTGTATTATATTATCGTTATTTTTTAAAACAAAATTAATAACATTTTTTAATAATTAATTAAAATCCATTTTTCTATACTGGTAATATTTTCCCGCCATAATAGTGGTGGCACGCGTTTGATGTTCCTTGCTAGGAGTGTGCTCGTGAAAGTTTCACGAAAATGTTATTTTTCTAACATGTAACCTCACCAATCATTGTTTTATTCATCCATTGATCAACCGTATCATTTCATAACATATGAATTATTCTTTTGATACTCCCTCTCATTACTTTCGTTCTTGGCACATTCTATGATAAAGTAAGTTAGTGGAGTCAAAACACTGAAACTAAAAAATTAATGTCTTAATAGATGAAAATCTCATGAGTTAGTCAAATGAGGGAGATAGTCCCGTCAAAGGAGGGAAAGAGCCCTGTCAAAGGTCTCCAGAGAACCATTACTTGCGCACGATGGCTAGGCGGGAAACTTTCACGAGCACACTCCTAGCAAGGAACATCAAACGCGTGCCACCACTATTATGGCGGGAAAATATTACCAGTATAGAAAAATGGATTTTAATTAATTATTAAAAAATGTTATTAATTTTTAATTTTGTTAAAAAAACTAACGATAATATAATACAAACTAATAATTTTACTTTAGTAAAAGAACAATGATCTATATTTGTAATACAAAAAAATAAAGTTTTAGTTTCATTGTAGTTGTTTAATAAAAAATTCAATTCTAAACTAATTCAGTTTTCATGAAACAAGTTCAAAGTTAGATTTTTGTATTTTTGAACTGAAGTTAAGATGATTGATTATTGACAAATTAAATTTTAGATGTTTTATTAACAAACCATAAAGAAAAACATTTAAAAAAACTGAAAAATGAAAATAAAAAAAAATTAAAAAAGACAGTCTCTGTAGTTGAAGAGTTCCAAGAGTCCAGTCAGTCCACAAGTAGCGAACATAGAGGAAGAAAAAGAAAGTTATCTGGAATAACTGGATTACTAAAGAATGGATGGATGGAGAGATAGCTCACCTGTTTCAACAGTGCTGCTCTACATGGAAAGAAAAAAAAAGTAGTTATAACTGAACTGGTGGTGACAATGAATGGATAGAGAGTGAAGAGAGACAGAGGAAGTGAAAAAGGACAACCAACCTACACACACACACGCACCCTACAAATCAGAGCTCTCCCCTACCACCTGGCGGCCGTGGATATTTTTTTTTTTAAATTTATGGCCGCCAGGCGGCAAGGGAGAGATAATTTTTAGAGATTGTATGAGAGTGTGTGTATGATGTATAGGCTAGATAGCCCAAAAAAAAAATTAAAAAAAAATAAAAGAAGAGGAAAGAAGGCTTGAAGGAAGACAGGAAAGAGTCCAATGAGCAGGAGAGCAACTCATCTTTTACATCCAGAGAACATCAGAGACAGTCAAGACCATCAAAGAACATCAGACCAACCACAGTAGGAACTTCCAAGCAGAGTCCTGTAGAAACGAAGATGGAGAACAAAAAACTTTACAAAAACAAAAAATTAAACAATAAAATAAAATAAGAAAAGAAAAAGAAAAGTAATGAAACAGATAAAGATGACATAACTAAAACGAAAAGATGATCCAGCGATGAGGAGAGTCGATCCAACGAAGAGACGAGGTGATCCAGCGACAAGGAGAGTCGATCCAACGAAGTGACGAGGTGATCCAGCGACAAGGAGAATGGATCCAACGAAGTGACGAGGAGAGTCGTAGAGATATAGAGACATGACAAAATAAAGTACTTTTTATATTATCAAGAGGTTTCTCTCACGCTTCAATTTGACGATTATTCAAGAAAATCTCGTGACAAATTCGTCACCAGTACCATAACCCACGTGACCAACATTAATTGATTTTTAATTGATCTAATTAATTAAAGTTTCAAAATACATAAAATATTATAGTACTTTAACTATTCTACAACTTGTTACTGGAAAGAAATACATTTGTAAGACAATGTCTATATGTAATATAGGGTACAATATTTTTCTCAAAAACTCCCAAACTAGTCACTTTAGATACCTCAAAGTCATTTTCTGTTACGATATATCTGTATCAATATATATTACAAATTAGTTAAACTAGTATATGTATATAGGACACAGCTATCATGGCCACTAGTTGCTTGGTCTCAGAACTGCTAGTACATTAGCTTGGTAAGAGCCCTATATTTTAAAGGCTGTGGGAAGTTTTGTACATTGTAGTATTGTTACAGTTAATAATGTGTTGTCTTGAAAATTTGTAAATCTTACAATAGATATGTGTTATTAGCAGACATAAAAATGTATATTTGACACTGTGACATATAGACCATATCCATTAGAACTGGACAGGAGAGGGAGAGAGAGAGAAAGAGAGAGAGAGAGAGAGAGAGAGAGAGGGAGAGAGAGAGACATAGAAAGGGTGGCACTTATATATATATAGACCCTAATAGCCCTGAAAAACATCATATACAATATTAGACTACACTACACAATACTAGACACATATCTTAGACTACAACAACACCATACATATTTTACATATACAAAATCAAGATTAAATTGAGTGGGGGAATATCAATCTGGGGGTTTACGCATTCTTTGTGGATAACAATGAAGTGTGTCGGTCGGTGGTTGGATGGTGGACGTATCGGCAATTGAAGAATAGGTCGATGTTTGAGTTATCCACTTGCCTCTTAGTGGTAGATGGGTTCAACAAGGGTGGTGTGGTCTGATCCAGAGATATCTTTGGTTCTTCAGTTACTTCAGTTCTTGGTGGATGCTTGGGTTGTGTGGTGGTATCACTATCAAAGCGTTTACGAATATTGTCAATGTGACGATGACTTGTTTGACCATTGTAAAGTTTGACACCATATGAAACATTGCCTACAGGGGATAGAACATGTCCTGGGATCCACCTCGGACCGGCACCAAAATTCTTTATGTACACCGCTTCTCCCTCCTCAAATCGACGGATTGTGGGGTTGTGATTCATATAGGCTTGTTGTTTAGTTTCCACTTTAATTTCGATATCTGGTCTAAGGAGATCTAGTCGAGATCTTAATCTGCGATTTTGAAGCAACTCTGCGGGAGAGACACCTGTTGTACTGTGTGGAGTGATGTGGCTATAAAATAGCACATGTGATACTTATGCTGGATGGTATGGGGATGAAAACAAGTGTTTGATACCATTGATGCGTAAAAAATGTTCAAATTCTGAACTAGTGAAGTTCGAGCATTATCAGTAACAATAACGGATGGTAAACTGAATCGGGCGAAGATGCTTCATAGAGATGAAATGATGGCAGTTGATGTGGTAGACTTCATCACTTTGACTTCTAGCCATTTAGAGTAGGCATCAATGACTATTAGAAACATATTGTCCATAAAGGGGCCTGCGACTTATGAATCTAATTGCTATCTAGAGATAAGCTCTTCCTTTGGCACATTAAATGTTGCCATAGCAACTATCAATGTATTGATAGTACCTTGACTTGAGATGAAGCTTCTCTAGGAAAACCATTAACAAGTATGTCAATATCTGTGGTCGTACTACCAATATCCACAACTATACCATTCTTCTTTCCTTATTAAAACATGGCACCTTTCATACTGTTGGTTGGACCAGAGGAAAAAGTGAACACTGGATATTCTACAGCCTCTACAACACTAAAGAAAACATATAGTTGATCAATGAAACAAGTGATATATTGTAGTTTAGTTATACAAGAATTGATCACTTTAACATACACACATAACAGATTACCATAAGAAATAAATGGATCGATAGTGTCACTTTAAAATAAAATAATAAATGTATTAAATTGAGTCTTTTAAGGCAACCTTTTAGTATGATTTCCTTTTTTACTTGTTTATCATTACCTTATCAGTGTACCATCATTTTGTGTCAAATAAAATGGACACTTCAAATTAAAGTTTTCTAGAGCATTTTGAAATTCAGAGATTATACGTTTAGCTAATGTCTTGAGAGATTCATTGAGAATAGCAGCATTTTCTCTTTCAATCAGTCCAAGTTTGCCAATCTATTGAAAGAGTGAATTTAGTTAAGAGGTACAGACTTAATCATAGTAAAAAAAACTTTGATAGCTTAAGTATAAATTTTAGGACAATACTTAAGTCTATTGTAAGCAATATTAATATCTCATTGTTTATAACATACTCTGTGCTAAAGTATGTACCTTACTAGCAAGAGTAATACTAATATTTTAGAAAAGTATATATAATTTTAAAATAAAATTGGTTACATTTCATTTTGGAGAGTCCAGAAATGAAGTAGACAGTACATACCTGTAACTTCATCAATCTGAGGGGGAGGCAAGTTAGCTTCTTCATCCAAAGTCTTCTCTTTTACTGACTAGAAGGGCCAAACAGCATTCTCTTTAGGTCCATCATTTGAAGATACTACTTTATCACTACTGGATTCTGTAATATAGAATGGACATGTAATGTACAATGTAATGTAGAATGTACATGTATTGTAATGTACATGTACATGTAATTTACATGTATATCTATATACATATAGTGATATTGACAAGTAGGTAGATGGATAAATGAATGGACATAGAAAATGAAATAGAACAAGTTTAAATACAAACTTGATTTCTCAAATTGTAGAGATTATTCTGACCTTTTCTATTCTCTGTGTTACTGATAGTATCAGTTGATTGTTCACTTAGACTACCAATAACTTTAACATAGGCACTAAGAGCATCAGGAACATAAGTCACATTCATTACTGACTTTTCATAGATAGTTTCTGAACCAGGAATACAACCTTAATGTAGTGAAAAGATATGGAATTATAATTAAGTGGGTGTGACTGAATTGTAGCTATAGCAACCATCAACTTTTGTCTAATAACATAGTCCATTTACAATTTTTGTCTGGACATTTATCAATTATGCAATCTATACATGTACATATACAATATACGTGTACATGTATATGGTTATGTACCTTCTTCTTGAGCAGCCTTAATTGCTGAGTCCATACTTCTTTGGATAATAACCTCTCAAGCTTTGAGACGAAGTTCCTCATCACTTCCTCGAAATGATCCATCTGATTTAATAGTAGTCATAACATTAGAGAGACTCTCCACATGTTTAGAATGACCAGCTACCATATCCAAACTAGCACCAACAACATTAGCAACCTATAGTATGGATGGATTGATTAATGAATGAATGGACAGATATGTAATAGATTGATGGATGAATGGACAAATAACAAAGGAATGGATACATGAATAGTGAATGGATTAATGCATGGATTGATGGATGGATGTGTTATAATATTAAACTCACTTCAAAATGAGGAGGAAATATTATTCTTGATGCTCCTTTTAGTGCTAACTTAGTGTCCATTAAAATACTCCCTCCACCAACCAGAAGAACCAAAGCATCATTTTTGTGAGTCTAAATTAATTAGGTCAGTAAACAAAGACAAAGAGTTAATTACAATCTGTTAGAGCAAATTATCAGGTGACCTCAATAATTATAGATAGTATTACTCTGTCTGTTTTTGAAGACCAATACCGATACCGAACATTAGGTAATTCGGTATTGGATACCGAATTTGGTAAACATCCTGTACAAAATGGTTGCATAGCAACCATGCATACACAAACCTTAATCAAAATCTTATAGTGCACACATGTATGGTTTTTTCCCCAATAAGGTCTTATATAGATATCATTACTTTGTCCATTCTTTAACTTTATATTCACTAAAATCATTAAAGTAAACTAAAGCTGTTTATATAAAATATGAGGCTTTTTATGAGTCTTTTAAAAAAGTAATAGTTGGGACAGACATTACTTTCTACAGTATCACCAATGTTGCTATAGCAACACAGTAACACTAAGAGGATGTTACATCATTTCCTATATTATTATACTTCCAGATATATTACTGAAGTGACTACTATCATATCATGTGTACCTTAACAAGATCAATAGCTTCTTCTACTTTCAGATGTATGTTTCTCATAGCTGGATAGATAATGGATCCAATTTTACTGATTAAAGACTCTCATTTGCAAACCGAGAAATCTAAAAGACAATTATCACAATATAAAAACATCATTCTGAATTATTTCTGTGGTTGCTAAGGAGGTAGTTAATTTACTAGTTATTACAAATTAGGAGAAGTCTATTTTCTTCATCTTGAATGCATATAGAAGCTCTTTATAGAATGACTACTAAACTTATAACTGTAGTAAGTGGTATAGCTAAATTTATATGTAAATTGCTTAATTTGTAAAATAGGCTATTATATAGATAATATGAGGGTTTTCCCTCCAGAATGACATTGTTAAGTTGGTGCCATATACTGACCAGTTATTAAAGGTAATCATTTAAGTAGTCATCTATTAATACAAATAATAGGATAGATACCTTCACAAATACCAGCTGCAATAGCAACGTCAGTGGCTGTACATATATCTCCTCCAAAAGACAGTGCCTTAGTAGTCAATTGTGACCCAACACTACTAGGACCAATCAATACATCATTCTATAATGTGATATACATGATAAGGAATCATAACAATGTAATAACATACTCCATCTTTATCACTTGTGATCAGTGATCCACCCCCCAAACCAATACTAACAATATTGGGCATTTGGAAATTTGTACGTACACCACCAATCTAAAAACAAACACATAATGAAAATTGATATGTGTATCAACTACAATAGCCCTGATTGAAGGGTCCAAGTTAATTTTGTAATTTATGTGACTTATGAATCTAATTGCTATCTAGAGATAAGCACTTCCTTTGGCACATTAAATGTTGCCATAGCAACTATCAATGGACTGATAGTACCTTGACTTGAGATGAAGCTTCTCTAGAAAAACCATTAACAAGTATGTCAATATCTGTGGTCGTACCACCAATATCCACAACTATACCATTCTTCTTTCCTTATTAAAACATGGCACCTCTCATACTGTTGGTTGGACCAGAGGAAAAAGTGAACACTGGATATTCTACAGCCTATACAACACTAAAGAAAACATACAGTTGATCAATGAAACAAGTGATATATTGTAGTTTAGTTATACAAGAATTGATCACTTTAACATACACACATAACAGATTACCATAAGAAATAAATGGATCGATAGTGTCACTTTAAAATAAAATAATAAATGTATTAAATTGAGTCTTTTAAGGCAACCTTTTTAGTATGATTTCCTTTTTTACTTGTTTTATCATTACCTTATCAGTGTACCATCATTTTGTGTCAAATAAAATGGACACTTCAAATTAAAGTTTTCTAGAGCATTTTGAAATTCAGAGATTATACGTTTAGCTAATGTCTTGAGAGATTCATTGAGAATAGCAGCATTTTCTCTTTCAATCAGTCCAAGTTTACCAATCTATTGAAAGAGTGAATTTAGTTAAGAGGTACAGACTTAATCATAGTAAAAAAAAACTTTGATAGCTTAAGTATGCTCTACATATAGTGTTAGTTACTTTATTAAACTGTAAAAATCTTCTAGTTTATTCTGTATCGGTGTACATGTCATAGCCCAACGATATTCTAAAAATAACCAAAAATATCCTGACTAAACTCTATATGCAACATACCAGAAGATAGTTCACAACATGCAACACTCATAGCAGTTTTAGGATTTTTAATCCTACATGCTTCATCAAGAATAACACGATTCCAATGTATCTGAAAGAGAGTATTACTAGCATGTTGATGGTTGACACTAGCACTACTCTCCTTATGATAACATAAATGATTATCATTATGAATTATTATGTTTAACTCACTGTTAATGAACCAGCTTCAATCCTAACAATATTATAAGTAGTCACTACTACATAATGTAGAAGTCTGGGTAGTAAGTAATTTAATGGGCTAAATAATAGGGACTAACTCTTCTGGATTCTTTGACCGATTTCTGCCATGGTAAAGTGTAACTGAGAGGACACCAGAGTAGACTTTAGATTTTATTTCAGACTCCCACATTTTCAATAATGCTAAAGGAACAACTACTAATGTTGAGTTACACTCCAACAATCCTATAATATTAGTTCTTTATTGTACATTAAATACATTTCATACTTACTGTCATCTCTTCTACTAGTAAAGTCAGAATCGTTCTGATTCTTTTTTATAATTAGTGAGATCATTGATAGGGTCTTACCCAACCCCCTGTCATCGGCTACATGTACACACATAATTAAATTGTTTATTACAGAGTTACACTCACCTAGGATACCACCATGAGGTATCTGGCCCTCTCTCCATTGGAGCCATACCAATGCCCTTTTTTGATGTCTCATGAGATCAACTTTAAGACCACTAGGAGTTTCAGTTTCTTCTGATGGACATGTTGAGATAGACCTAACAATTGACATTAATATTAGAGTTAACATTTTTGTCTTATGAATGTAAATTTTGTACAGCACCAGCTGTTAATAATTTAGCTTGAGAATGTATGGCAAAGACCTATTGTTATAATAAATATTGAAATAGTTTGTCTATTTATTTACTGGTTTCTCGGGTTCTTGATCGTCGTCATCAGGATGTGATAGAAGTTCCTCAATTTTGGACTTGAAAGGTACATATCCATGAAGATGTAATATTTTTTTTTTAATCATGGCAATCTGTCGTTGTATGGTTACACCTTTAACAGGAAGATTAGGACCAAATCTATCTAACAATGTCTACAGAAATATGTATTGTACTCACATTCATTGCTACTAGTAGATACATTGGATGATACACTTGGAGATATTCCACTTGAAACTCGTCTGGACGTCTCTAAGCGAGAAGGTGTGGTCTTTGACTTGACTAGTGGTTCATCATCACTGTCACTGTTTATCACAGTGGGTAATGCTCCTATTAATTAGTCAATATAATAACTTAATAAAATTAAACATAATTATTATCTTACTAATTTGTTGGCTAAGGACAACTTTATTTGATGACACATCATGTGATTTAGTGGATGTTCCTCCGTCACTAGAGTCCCCTTCATTCTCACTTTCTTTACAACTTGTTTCTTTCTCTTTGTCACTGCTGAGATGATATATACTATCTTCTTCAAGTTCATCTTCTTCTCTTCCTCACTGCTTACATCCTCACTATTGACATTCTTTTTCTTCTCCATTATTTTCTACATCATTATATAAATTAACTCCTACATCGTTACCAATCTCTTTCATACTATTATCCACTGTTGCCATGGAGATATCACCGGTCTTTTCCATGCTATCATTGACTGTTGCCACAGAGATGTCACTGACCTTCTGATAATATGAACTTTCTAATTTGGTTGAGAAAACACGAGATGAATTGCCTAAGGCATTATTCTCACCAGGTGTCATGATATAACTAGCAGCCTCTGAAGTGGCATAGATAGTGTTATCAATAACTATATCTGACGATTCCAGAGAACATTTAGATATCTCTTTGTGACCTAAAAATGTTAGTTAAGTTGACTGAAAGTTAACAGTTTACCTTTAACATTGAGCTCTAGGTTTTCCTTGTTCTATAAGAGAAGAGCGTTACATAGTACAACATAGACATGTTTAAACTTACCACCAAGCTACGATATCCACACCATTCTGTCAGCCCTTGACTACAATGAAATCCCACACTAGAAAATAATAAGTAATAATTAATTTGATAATTGATATTAATTTAGTGTACCATTCTTGGCCTTCTTCAATTTTAAAAGAATATATTGTTATAGGTGAGTCTTTGTGAACAGGACACTTATGTAGAGACACACTACAAGAGAGAAGAGGTGTAAAATCATCACTTAGTCTCTTAACTTACTTTGCCTCTTGTTTGAACTTACATCCAGGAGTTTGACTACAAACATAGAAACTTTTCCCATATGATTTGGAATTCTTTTTGAAGCCAAAACGTAGGTCACACGGTTGGTCTATTTAGAGAGACACAATTTAACTGAAGACGCAGTCCTATTATACTTACCATGGTAACAAGATAGTTCTTCTACTCCATCAGAGATGTGACGAACGAAACGTGGCTAACTGGCTATTTACCGCTCGCGCCAGGGCCTTCAACCTCAAAATTTGATTTTCCCCTAGGGGAACTAAAATTTTTCTCTTTATTTCCCTAAATACAAATTAGTAACCCCCTCGAATTAATTACTATTAATTAGCAATTTAGCAGGGAATTTCTATAACATACTAAAATAATAAAATTACAACAAATAATTATGTCAATTCTTTCTATAGGTGACTGGAAACTTAATATCTATAATATATTTAATTCCAGCTGTTATAACTTGTCCTGTTTTGACAGGACCCACCCCCTCCAGTGTCCCTGTTAGTATGACATCACCAATTTCAAGGCTAAAGATATGACTAACGTAACTAATAGGATATGGTACAGAAAATATCATATCTTTTGTAGAGTCATCTTGTTGAAGTTTGTCGTCAACTTTGAGCCATAGTTTAGTATCAGACAACTCTATTTTCTCTTTCTCTATGAATCGGACTAATAGGACAAAATGTGTATAACCCTTTTGCAATGCTCCAAGGATGACCTTTTTGTTTAGCAGCACTCTGCAGATCATAAGCAGTCATATCCAGAGCTTATGTATACCCACCCACATAACTCATTGCAGAAGATTCAGGGATGTTCCTGCCATTAGTTCCAATGACCACAACCAACTCCACTTCATAATGAAGATCCTTTACATATTCTGGGACCTGTGATATGACAAGCAGCCTCATATACAAGTAAAATGTCTTATTATTTCAATACTTCCACCTTCTTCAACATACGATGATACAGGTTTCAGAAACAACATTGGCTCAGAAGGGATTGGATTACCCAATTCAGCAAGAGGATGTGCTAATAGTGACGTAAGATTAGTTGATGGCATTATTGAAAGTGAAGGCAGAGTAGAAGTGTGTGTCAATGGAGTTTGGGGTGCTGTCTGTGATCAAGCAAATTAACATGTGATTAATTTTGGATTGAGACTGAAGCAACATGATTGGACTGAGGCTAAAGTAACATGATTGGACTGAGACTGAAGTAACGTGATTGGACTGAGACTGAAGTAACATGATTGGACTGAGACTGAAGTAACATGATTGGACTGAGACTGAAGTAACGTGATTGGACTGAGACTGAAGTAACATGATTGGACTGAGACTGAAGCAACATGATTGGACTGAGATTAATTTTTGTTTTATATTCATTAGGTTTGTGATGATTGTCATAAAATGGATACTGGACTAGAGGTAGTGACGTGTGGTTCTTATCATTGTGGTAAACCCACATGTGGAGATGTTGATATATTAGTAACACATCCTGATAGAAGATCACATAAGGGGATATTCTCTCGACTCATTCAATTCAAATGATAAATGAACACACACTAGTACATGATATGTCCAGATAGACACAATTTGATGTTAACTTACTTCAGAGACACTTCTGCTTTGTTCAGTTCTCTGCAAATGTTCTCTTATTATTTCAACTTCTCTAGTTTTAGTTTCTACATCTTCAACAAGTGCTCTAGTTTGTTTCTGATACTCCTCTATCTCGTATTTCGATTTCGTATTTTCACAATGTTAAATGCAACCTTCATATATACTATACACATACTGCACCTATGTAATTGATGAATTGATGCCACACTTGTCTCATTTCACAAGGAAACATAGAAAATATCCCAGCATGCTATAAAATCTACATATATCAACTAATAGTACCTCAGCTCCATCAGCCAGTACAAAACCAGATCCTAGCAATAGTACAACATTCCATGGCTGCTTATGATGAACACTCTCCCAATCCAATGGAGTCTCAGTTCAAAGTTATTAGTGTTCCTAAAAGCAATGTAGTTACTGGTAACTCCGGTTTGTCTGGTTACTGCGCATGCCCAATAGAAAACGCCGGGGAAAATGTGGCATAAAAAGTATATCTCCACTTGTGTCTCCTCTTTCTGACTGACCATTCGTCCCTGGAATGAAGAGAGAAGCGCCCGTTTCGCTAGCTTCTGGAATGAATCCAGCTATTAGGAACCATATGTACATGACAACGGTGTCGTTTTACTGTGTGTTATGCTAAATGGACAGTGTAGCAGTTATGTGAATTTAAGTTTAAAGACAGAGACAGGTAAGTTTCTTTATATCTCAGTGTCCTAGTGGATAACCACCAGCCTTAACAAATAACTGATTTAAAGTAAACAGACTTGCCTGACATTCTCCTCAGTTGTAGTCACTTGCAACAACCAGTTTTCCTTGTTGAACAACTTACAGTTCTATTACGAGGGTGCACTGGTAGCTTCCTTTCTTACCACTTGTTGTTAGTTAGTTTAAAGACCTGACATATGCTCTTAAGCTTCAGTATTTTATCAGTTTTATTTTTATTCTATAGAAATATATACACTCTCTACCTCTCTCTGCAAGTTAACTGTCATGTCTCTGTCATCTCTATCAATGATGTCATTGCTATATATTGTGGACTGGATTGATCTTTTAAAGAAGAACATGATTACTGTTGTTACTGTTGTCTACAGTCTATTGTCTACAGTCAAGATACCTTTTGGTTTTTGCTCATCTCTTGTGCAGACAAACACAATCAACGTGAACAGAGGCTGTCAAAGAAAATACAGTACAAAAAAGTGAAAGACAAAGTATTGTGCAGAGTAAATGTACATGTGTGTATATATATGTGGAGAGCCTAATCCTGAGCTTTTTAGCTGTCTGAACTGATAGATGCTCTCATTAAACATCTGTATAGCCAGCCACCTCTTCTAGCTACTTTGATATTGATTTGTTATGTGAACCTAATTCTGTAGTATATTAGCAAAAGTTCAGTTTTTAAATTAGCCTTCATTTGGCCATTTGGCAGCCAAGTAGTAATTTATGCACAAATGAAGCTGTTATTTAAAAAGATTGAGAGCCTTATGTATTCTGTAGAAAGATATTTGCTGTTGTGATTTAAATACTTACCTAAACAGAACTGGAATGGTTTGTGCAAAAAATCTCTTCTCAGACTGAATTTTTTCACAAACCTCACAGCTGACAACAGCTAATAATAAGCATGCAGCATTGACTTAAATGGCCCTGGCAGCTAGCTGATCATGACAAGGTGAGTGTTTGTACTTGGACTTCATGTTGAGAACCAGATTGGAAACCTGAAATATACCTAGACACTTGTATAGAATATACAGCTTGATTGTAAGTTCAATTTCTGTGGCCTACTAGAATTAAGTCTTTGCAATTTGTATCATCCCTTCCCCTCTCAACAGTTATAAGCAGCTTCACCTTGTAGTCTACTAGGGAGGCTTTTATAATACTCAACCACTCATTATATACAGTTACTTGAGACTACACCAACAGTCCTAGTATGGCAGGGGTAGCTCTCCTCTTGGTTGTAGCTTCTAACCATATTTATTCTAGCTATTGAGGAGTGATTTTGTTAACTATAATGACTAATAGAGCCTTCCTGCTAAGTACATGAACTCTGTGGGTCCAAGAGTCTAATGTCAAAACATACTCCAACTCTCTTCTATGTTCTTGCTGTAAATGTAACAATAACATATTATATTGTATAACTACAAAGTTATAACAAGTTGTGTAATAAAGTTGTAGTTTGTGCAAACTTTTGAGATCAATTTTATACTATGCCATTTCTGTAGTTATTATGTGTAAAGACTCTTCATTGAATCTTCTCATTCTTATGATCAACAAGAACACCATATAACAAGTATGTGTACATATCCTTTGTTATTTGTACATGTTTGATAATTCTATCACACTACAACATCTCCATATACCAATCTCTTGTGATCCCTACAAGATACATTCAGACACACTTGTAACTTTCTTTTAAGTCTTACAATTTTATGGTAATATTCAGATATCCATATAGTCTATCTATCTATTGTGTATACATGACAAATCTATTATGAGTGCCATAATATGTCAATACATTCACTCTGTTGTCCATCTATTGTAATATTTACAAGACCACCTATATTACAATATTTATCCTACATATATAAACCTGTCATCACCCAATGCAGTCCTGTGACATATACAAACCTCTTACAACCATATAATATCATACAACCTAGCCCTATGAAGTGTGAATATATCAATAAACAAACTTTTAACATACTTTTATACAAATGTGTGTCTTATTATCCATACCACATAATGTCCTTATGATACATCCTATAACTCCCCAAACTTTTTGTGACCCTTATGATACAATTTAACCCTGTGACATGTTCTTATCCCATAATGTTTTATAAATGATACAACATTGTCTTGTGCATGTACATGCATTAATGTTTTATTACACATACAATATAATGTTACCTAGTATATAAATGTCTTAATACCCAACCTTTTATAATATGATCCAACATAGTCCTTTGATATGTATGTACTTTTTAATACCCAACCATAAATGTCTTGCATTACAATATATTTTAGCCCTTAACACTTACATAAACCTCTTAACATTCAATAACATAAAAAAATCCCTTGTGTAATAATATAACTTGGTAGAGAAATCTGTCTTTTTCATAATCTTTTTTTATTTTTATTTGTATAGGTTCTGTTTTGTTAACAAACATTTTGTGACCTCATACACTAAAATTAAATACTTTTGTAAATCTTCTATTCAGACCAAACCTATTAGTGTTGACAAGTTACTGGTATCTTTGTTAAGAGTCTTGTTATTATCTGTCACATTAGGTTCTTGTTACTTTGTTTTATGAATTAAAGTTTCTATTATTAAAGCTATACTCCTGCATCTGTATAACTTATTATTTATTGTTAATATGTTGACATCATATGTGACTGTGTTATATACAATGATGGTCTTCTCATTGAATTTTGTTAGTATTATAGCTCTTGTGTTCTATCTTGTATTATGATCTTGTACCACTCTCCAACATTATAGATTTTTTGTTAAATTATAGTTCTATCTTATGTTACTATCTCTTGTGAGTGTTACTAAGAACCCTGGTTATTAATCTCATAATCATTCTTTGGGTTCCATATGAATGGACATGACTTCCATTTTGAACACAAAGTATGAGGTTTCACAGGTGCCGGTTTTCTGTTTTTAAAAGAGTTTATTTAGTTTGCAGCATTATTGAGCAAATTTCGCTAATAATCAATTTTATACCAAAAAGTGAAGAATTTAACTCTTTTAACAAAATACTTGTGTAGGCACGATCTTGTGATGATAAAATTAATTAAATTTTCACTGGAGGCATAAGCACACTATTAGTTTAGTTTATTTTTTTTGGAATTGTTTTATCATGTTTACATAAAACAATAACTAGTTTCTAATTTTCATTTTAAACTGTAAGGATGTAGTACAGTTGAGTGCTGTTCTTATACATGACTATAAGTAAGTGAGACCAACATTTGTCTACCATTTGTCTATTTCTTTATATTGTGTTGACTTCTTGCCTGAATAATAAGTACTAAGAAGAGTAAAGTACCATAGTGGTTGTCTATATATTATAGTATGAAAACAAGTGATTATATATGTAATTCATTTGGTTATTTAACCGTTGAAGAGTAGTTATATATGTAATTCATTTGGATATTTAACTGTTGAAGAGTAGTAAGCATCTAAAGATAATACAGTAACTCAGTAAGAAACAGTCATCACTCTTCCCAGTGTGACAGAGGTTTATAGTACAATCTTAATAATACCATTCACATTGTGCTCTTTAGAAGAGGCAAAAGCTATTTGTGTAAAGAAAGATGCTTTTCTGGACAAAGTAACTTGAATTACTAGAGTTCTACCTAGTAGTCACCTACTTCTCATTTAAAAGCAAATACTACAATGGGCTTTCCTGTTTCAGATACTGTTGTAAATATTGTGATGGAGTATCAGACAGAAAGCTTAATCTACCTTTGATCACCAACATATTTTCTGAATATGCTATGTAGATGACACCTTTACTGCATTACCAGCAAGTATCATTTCCATAGACATCTTAACTCTATAGAGCCATCTATAGAGTTCACTGTGGAGATAGTAGAAGATGACCTCCTTCCTTCTTAGATGCATGCCTTGGTCACCAGAAACAATAATGAAACCTTGTCTTCTTCTGTCTATTGTAAAAAAAACTTACACTAATCAATACCTGCAGTTCTCATATCGCCATCCCTTCTGTCATATGCAGTTTTTTGCCTGCACATCATTCACTAGATCTTCCATACATTCCTCTAGCCAAGTCTTAGATCTAAAAGTTTCAACTGTTCACAAAGTGAGTAATAGTTTACAAAATCATGTTATATTCTGTGATATACTCTCTTCTAACTTCACTGGACTAATATTTTTTGTCTGTTTATAAATATAATTAGATTTATTTACAAAATTAATGAAACAGCAGGTGAAATGAACTTCAAGTTTACATAATAAAAATTAGTGAGTTGTACAATAATTTAGACCTGAGGATCAAGTGAACACATGCAGTATTTCTAGTTTATTTGCAAATTCACTGGATATTACAGTCAAGAAGAGCCTTCATATTGTGATATACTCACCTACACCTTAATACAATATGGAATAGCCTCCATGCGCTAAGTGCACTGATGTCATTCTTGTGATATCATATTTCCTATTCTTTTTTCCTGCTTAATATTTCACATTCCCTATTCCTCATTTAATAAGTACTTTTAATGACATAACTGTACATGTATGTTTCATGTGCTAAAAACTACATTCCAGTATCCCTTTCCAGTGATCTATTCCATTTGAACAGTCTACTGATTCTCAATTTGACAATTTAATCTTACAACATTAATAGTTGTGCTGTGAACAAATTAGCTTGAGATGAAAGCTAAAGGCTAAACATGACCTTTGAAAAATGTACAGAAAAGATAAAACAATATTTTACTACTACAAAAAATGTGTGTACAAAACTGATACAATTTGACATAGGATTTTTCTTAAAACTACTACTACTACTACTGATATATATTGTTATATATCAATATTGTTATTGTTATTGTTATTGTTTTTGATATATATATTGTTACAATATCTAAGTCTACGTAATGCAAAGATAAAGAATATATGCTACTTGTCTGTGTTTGTTGTTATCACACACATTGTGGATTTGTGGTTAAACTTTGCATATCTATGGTTTAGTGTAAATTGTTTGATTACAATTACCATTACTTATGTTTTCGATCACCCAAACCTTACACAGCAATTACAACAAAAAAATGATAGTAATTACACACAATTACATTAGCTATTATCAATATACAAGTGTTCTAAATCAGTTATGACCTCGTCCATGAAGGTTACCGGGCAATTTCCAAGATGGTTTCATAAACCACTTTGCACACCTACAGTTTAGCATAAACTGTTTGAAGACTTGGTCATCTTATTCTAAGTTACTAACAAGTTCTCAGTGCCAGTACAGTAAATAGATATTACTGTAATTTAGCTCATACTGGGGCAAGGGTTCTACATTGAAGTGAGTTACCTTAAATGATGTAGTGTAATTGTTGCATGTGTTGACTTTCAAGTTAGACCTTGCTTCACTTAATAGACTATTGTATTTGTAATTTATTAACAAGATTATATATATTGCTCCTTAACATTGTTCCTTAACATAATACTCTAATAATTTAAATTAGCAATAGCAAAATTAATTAGTTCAGTCTTTCAAAGATTGTATACAATATAGACACCATCTATTTCAAGTAGACGCACCTATAGAAATAAAAAAAAAAAGATTAACTCATTTATTTGATGACTACAGTTATAATACACAAACAATTTAATATATTAAGAACATGCCTTTGTAAGAGTTCATATACACAGCCAATTAGCAACCACAGAAAAAGTAGTACTTTTTTTAATTCACTGAAACAATCAAGTTAATTAATTATTACTCACAATATTACAGCAATAATTACCACTATAACTAAAAGTGCATACCAACCACCAACATTAATGTTCATAAGCATATAATAAACTACAAACACAGTTTAATATATAGTCATTGGCCAAGGACATACATGTATTGTAAGAACAATTTCATGTAATACAAAATGTGTACTCAAAAGTGTCCTTCTATTATACAGGTAACTAAATAACGCCTTTAACATAAAACCTTTGGGAAAAATGAAGATATTTTTGTGCTAGTGGTGCTGGAGAGTATAAATGAAGAAGAACAGTTTGGCTGTTTAACTAGTTCTCACTTTTCCACTTTAACAACACTTTGTATAACATTAGTGCAAGTCTTGTGAGAAGACTGTACGTTCCTTCTATTATATACATTTAATTAAAACACATGTAATGCAAATACCTATCATTTAGTAAAAGGATTATATAGAATTCTACCTCTTTTACTATATGAGCGAGGATCACTTCTTTCAGGTATATTTAAGAATTCACAAATCTTTTGCCCTGTTTGTTTACTGTTAACAATCTTGCTCTCCACTGCCTTTAATAGTACCTCCCATGTAGCTTCTTTAGCACGTGTGTCTAGCCATTTGCCTATCATATTAGCCAGGTTTACATCTACTGAATTATTGCTATCGTTTAGGCTGTCTAGATCTGCTAAGCTGACTTTTAGTGCAACACCTATCATGTACCATCGGTCTTTAACAGGCATCAATACTTCTATAGCATCCTTCCTTGCAGGAACTTTGGAAATAATCTGGCTAGTATCTGTAGTAGAAAACAATTTATAAGGATGACTATATATATACATATATATATATATATTATATATTCAATAATCGTGTATAGCTATAAATATCAGAATTACATATGAAAATGTGTTAAAGTTTTCTTTGAAAATGATATGATGTAGAAAAAGTTTATATACTAATAATCCAAACACAAACAAAGTAGCAATGATAGCAATATACATAACTAGCAATACATGGATACACAAAATACTAGATTATAATATTGATGAGTGCAGCTTTAATAACACTTAGTTTCTGTCATAATGCAAAAGAAAATAAACTTTAGAATTGATATTATACAAAGCCTTTAACTTATTCTTTCATCTCTTTTACTTTGATCCTGCTTCAAACATCTTATGACAATCTTATGCTATTTATAATAGTTTCAAATCTTTGCACTATGCTATTATGTAGGAATGATGCTATTTCTATTACCACTACTTTCATTGTACTTTTGTTTTCATTTCATTGATATTAACTAGAAGAATTACTAGATCATATCAATTTTTAGGAGAAAGCTTTTATGTGTAATCAAACCTGAAGTATCTAAATCAACTGGTAATGTACAGTAAATACATCTGTATCTTACAGAGGATAAAACTAATGTAAAGTTAAAACATTACCAAAAATATATTTAATTTTTCATAAAAACTAAACAATATATTGATATCACAATATGAAGGCTCTTCTTGATTGTAATATCCAGTGAATTTGCAAATAAACTAGAAATACTGCATGTTTTCACTTGATGTTAGTGTGTTTTAGAAAAAAAACAGCAAAGGAAAACAAAGCTAAATAGGTTATGATGAATTTGTAAGTTTAATTAACTTTCTACAGTACTCTCAAACATTATGACAACAACAAAATTTATCAAAAGTTTTACTAAAAAGGAATATATTGCATAAAAGTAACACACACTTTGTCTCGTTAACCTTTAGTTTACATTTATTAAAAATTTGTGAGATAGAGAGTTGTATAAAGTATGTTATCTCACTATAAAGTTGCTGTGTGAAACTGGTTAATGATATATCTAGAGTAAATGTGTCATCTAACATTTTAGACACCTGCACATAAGAATTAAAAACTAAAAAACTAAATTAAAACTAGTTGTTACACAATAACATAGAAGCTCAAAGTGCTAACAAAAAGCTCATACTTGACAAAGTGACATCACAGGACTATGTCCAAATATAGCATATACATCAGCAGATACTGGGCAGTGACATCAGAGACTCAGTGTTGTCATCACTTTGAGACTCAACACACTATGTTATACCCCAACTTGCATCATACTATTTGCTCATATGGTATGTTGTGACATAAACAACCCTTGAGAATGTGGCTCTCAAGCTTGTTTTTTTTATATCACAGTTGAGTTATAACCAATATTTATAAACCACTAATACTACTATACACTAACCTTTAAAGAGGAGTTGCTCAGATATAGTTTCTATGTCATCTTCACTATAAATAGGAGAGGCTAAAGTAGAAGTTTGAGACCATTCAGATATATAGCAATACTATGATGCACTTACCAATTGTTGCTGGTCCATGATGAAACCTCAAATGTGTAAACTCGAAACAACTCTAGTTCCTTGACAAAGCTAGTCCCTTAACATGTACACACCTCTTTTATGTCCAAGCTCTTGTAGTATGATCCAAGCTAGCTCCGTGACATGTACAGATGTCTTAATGCCCACGCTCTTGTAATATGATCCAAGCTAGTCCCTTGACATGTGCACACCTCTTAATTCCCAGGCTCTTGTAATACAATCCAAGGTAGTCCCATGACATGTACACACCTCTTAATGGCATAGGAGGCTGAAGGAGGGGGGGGGGCTGGAGGGGCTAGAGCCCCCCAATATTTAGAAAGAGGGTCTTAGCCCCCCCACATTTTTATTGCTTGTTACTTACCCCACAAAAAGAATCTAAGTTAATCTTATTGGTGTTGATGAAACTGTCAAAAGTTTTAACATATTTGCAGGCCACAATGACGAAAAAACGGCTTAACAATTGTCTGGTCTTTCATGTACACAAATGCATAACATGTACATGATTTGAGTCTCTATTTTTACATTATAATTGCATATCTGTTGACTCTGCCTCAAAGAGTATTCATGCTAAAAGTTCACTATTTCACTGAGCTACTATTATCTGAGTCTCCATGTATTGTCCATATAGTATATGCAAAGTCTCTGTTGATTTTTGTTTAGGGTGACTTTGATTCAAAGTCTAACAGATGGCCTTAAATAACTGGCCATCACTTAAGATATTTACATTTTACACTGTAACTATCTTTATTTCACAACTTATAACATAACTGATATATGTATTCAAACAATAACATCTTGATATGTATCAGGAGACTATAATTTCAGAAAAAATGGAAGGGTTAAAATCATAAAGTGCCCAAGAAAATAAATGAAATTCTACTTTTTCCCATGCTAGTCATGTTACTATATTTAGATGCTCACACTACTATAACTACTGGAGATTTGCTTTAACGTTTATATAAGCAATACTTGTAGTTCCTCTTAGCTTTGCTGTTGTTTCAGCAAAATTTTTACAAATTGGTGGGAAGAAGCCAATTTTGGTACTTAAGTTTCTGTTACATATAGCCTGTTGTCATTGTGCAGAAGGGACAATTTTATTAGAAGTATTTAAGGCAGAAGTAGAGCAAACTTTCATAATAAGCTATAATTCATCCACTCTTTAATACTATACAGAGAGTCTTTTTAACAGTCCTTGGTCAATTAAATGTGTGTCTCAAACTAGTAAAGTGACTACCACGAAAAAAGTATATTTATATTATTAACATTGGCATTTCATACTACTCTTTTTCTGTTTTGTGTATTTATGCACTCCTTCATGTACAAAAAACATAAAATCTATGAATAGACTTGACATTATTTAAATCTTTTTTCAATAACTGCATGGATTATCTATCTCAAGTAATAAGTCTAACATAACAACAGCATATTGATATGTTTAATTATTGTAATAGATGAATATCACATAATGTCACATTTGATGCTGGTTTGTTTTCTTCTACTGCTTACTTTATGCAGTCTATTTTTATACTGGGAACTGGGAAAAGATGACGACTTAGTCAGATTAGGATGTGTTGTAATGCAATAGGTACTGTGAGTGTATTGTTAACTGCATGTATAGAGATAAGGATTTGAGCTACCTCTAGACAGAAATTCATATGTGAGAGACAATAGCCAGGTTTAATTTCTCTTTACATGATGTACACATTTATGAGAGTGGTGTCTAACAAGTGGAAAAGATGTTGCTCATTGGTCCAAGTTTTTTTTTTAATGGAGGAATACTAAAAGTAGTAGATGCTGTCAAAAAAGTAGTCCATGTTGGAACAGTAGCAGTTGTAATCATAGTAGTTTAAGTTGAGGGTAGAAACATCAGAAGTAGTAGCAGTGGCAGCCATAGATGTAATAATATCAGTACTTCATTTTATCAAAAAGTAATTGTTCATCAACTACATAACCACTACCTTCAAAATCATGATCACTGTAGTTATTATCAATGTCCTCCATCACCTGCGGCAATACTTCTGGTCGCTCATACAGAGAAACTGCATGCGTCATTAGAATTAGTTCTTGATAGAAACCAAAGTGTATGTTTTGCAACTAAATAAAATCACCTGGGTTGCTGGAAAAGGTTTTGCAATGAAATTGGGCGGGGCTCCGCATGGATCATATACAGGTGGTATTTTAATAGCTATTGATAAGCACTTAATCATTTGGAAACATTACAAAATTAAAATACATCAGAGCAATAATAATGTCACAATATGTGAGATATGTTTGAACTAAATACATACAAAATATTTTTAAGAATTTAAGTGCAAAAGATTTCACTACCAACATAAGAATAACAAAGAAATCATTAATATGTTGCAAGTATTTTACATTGTGTAAACTATGTTAAATGTGTTGTTTGCTTGTAACTTGAAGAGTTGTTAACTCTTTTTTAACAGTTTGATGTAGCCAATTCTGAAACAGCAAATAGTTAATAAAGTTCATAAACATTAAAAACTAATCATACCTTTATACTTTGACATTATTTTGTCAGCTAAGTCATGTTGTTTTAAACTATCATCTCTTAAAATATCTAGGAAAGTTGTGAAGGTGCTAGCATTATGTTTGACACGATCCTTTAGATCATCAAGAATACTATAAAGACGATCTGAAGTTGTTTCTCTTGTTTCCTTGTCCTTAACCTTTTTATAAATATCCTCAGAAATAACTTCTTTCGAAAGCAGTTTCCTTGCTAAAGCAATAGGATCAAGATTTGACTCAACAATAACATCGGTACATTGAGCTAATGCCCTCCTACATATTTCACTGTTTAGAGTGCCATCTATAGAACAAAGAGACAAAAAATAGAAGTACCAGTACTATATCAGATTATATATAATGTGAAGTACACACATAAATAACTGAAATCTTCATTCCTACTTTAGAGACACATTTAATTAAGCAAGAACTTCCAAAACAAGTGACTGTACAATGATCAATGACTGAATTATAATTCATTGTGCAGATTTGTTCAATTGCTACCTTAAGTACTTTCAATAAAATTGTTCCTTTTTACAGCACAAAATATGATTTGGGTTCATGCATAAAGTGTCTAAAATAGACATCTTTAGCCCGTGGCATGTATGAGACTTCCAGAAGCAGCAGTAGAGCTAAGAGAAACTATAGTTACATCTGCAGCACAGATATCTTTGATGTAAAAAGTAAGTCTCCATGCAGTTAGCAGTGTGTGTTTCCAAAACGACATATGAATTATGTAGAAAATGAAGACATTTTAATTATTTGTGTGGCTGCTACATATTCCTAGACCATTCCTTTCCTACATGTTAGTGTTTTGTTATCTAATGAAATTAACTGAATGTTATCTTCCTGATCTAATTGTCTAAGCATTCTCATTATCCAAATGTATGGTAATAAGACAGTAGGAGAGTTGGTAAACAGATCAATACATAATTTAGTAATGGTAGATATTTCTACAGTTTGTCAATGTATGGAAGGTGTGCATCTGCAGTCAAGGCAATCAGCTTAACTTCATAAATTCTTGTTATACATACCAATTAAAGAATAAAACTGTAATTTGTAAAATTATATCTCAGCATGAAAAATTATTTGTGTCACAATAGCATAGAAGCTCAAAGTTTAACTAAGAGCTTAGACTTGATAAGGTGATATCACAGCACTATATCCAAATATAGCACTGACATCAGCAGATACTGGGCTGTATCATCACTTTGAATTTCAGTGGTATCAACCCACTAATATGTTATAGTCCAACCTGAATCATACAATATGCTTAATAGTTATATGGTATGTTGTGACATAAATAACCCTTGAGCCAGGGGCTTACAATGAATTTGCATGTTCATTAATTTCTACAGTACTCTCAGACATTATGACAACAACAAAATTAGTCTGACATTTTGCTAGAAACAAATATATTGTATAAATGTAACACATACTCTGTCTACTGAACTATTATTAAAATATTGGGAGTCAGAGAGTTGCTTAAAGTAAGTTATCTCACTATGAAATTGCTGTGTGAAACTTGTAATGATATACTTGGGGTAAGTGTGTCATCTAACATATTAGATACACGCACATAAAAATTAAAGCTAGTCGTGACACAATAACATAGAAGGTCAAAGTGCCAACAAAGAGTTCAGACTTGATAAAGTGATATCACAGCTCTGTATCCAAATATAGCACTGACATCAGGAGATACTGGGCTGTGACATCACTTTGAATTTCAGTGGTATCAACCCACTAATATGTTGTAGTCCAATCTGAATAATACAATATGCTTATATGGTATGTTGTGACATAAATAACCCTTGAACCAGGGGCTCTCAGGCTCATTTTATATCACAATTGAGTTGTAACCAATATTTCTAAGCCACTAATACGATACACTAACCTTTAAAGAGGAGTTGCTCAGATATAGTTTCTATGTAGTCTTCACTTAATGGAGGATATGCAAGATTCTATGACAAATGAAGTATGAATGTGATGTAAGTATGATACAGAACAGAATGTGGTATATGTATGATACACAACAAATTGACAATAGATTATTCAAACTAACTTATACTTACCAAAGGGTTACGTCCAGCAAACACACTAAGTTGACTGCAACGTTCCTTTACTGACATGTGACTTGATGATAATGGTGATGATGAGAAATAAGAACACCTATTTACTATGTGTTGAAGGTGTTCCTCTTGAAGTGACAATTTAGCACTGAAAAGTGCTTTTGTGACTGAAGGAGCAATGCAAAGAAAAGGGTCGTGAACTCCCACAATCTCTTTAATGCTCACTCTCTTGGTGTTGCTGCCATCTCTAACATTACCCTTTGTAAGCACTGATCGAGCAACATCTTTTATATTGTAAAGTGTGCGTTCATGCACGAGAAGACTACGAGCTTCTCCTACATCACTAGGAGCAATGAGGTACTCCTCACATTCAAATGAGTGCATCCGATGCTTCAATTTTAATATTGTCTGAACAACATCATTGAAAAGCTTGCGACTTTTTCCAACATCATTTACTGATGTAACTACTGTAACACAACGATAGTGCTCAGTCACTTCAACAATAACTTTGACTTTATCATCATTCTCCCAATAAATGCCGTTCATCCATACATCACAACGACGAGCTAACATTTGGAGTTGTGGATCACAAGCATATTCTCCACATCTATTATGCCGTGGAAGACAAAAAGTGTAGGAAAGGATAAAAAGGAGAAGATGGAGAAATCGTGTTGAGAGGAATTGGTTATGATCAGGACACCAGAGGCACCATCCCAATCCATTTTCTATTTTAATATCTGTAGGGGGCTCAGCTTTAATGAGAGATGGAAAAAATAATAGCTCATCTGATGGCAGAGGAATTGAAGCCGATATATTGGTTTTGAACTTTTGTAGTGTATTAGATTCTAAAACATGACAGAATTGAAGACTCCTCAGGAACCCAATTAACATATCAGTATTGTGCTTTGGAAAATTTTTTTTGAGAATAGACTTAGGCACAATACCAGTATTACTAGCAATATTTTGATGGGCATGTTCAATTTCCTTAGGAGCAAAAAGGACACCATTGACTTCACTGAGAAGAGTAGCTCTGTCAATAACTACCCAACTTTCAGCATCATCCTCATTTTTAAGGAACAAGATGAGACCCTTGTCACTTAAAATGGTTAGGAATTCTAATAAAACTGACCTTTCAGAAGGAAGTGAAGGATCATCACGCTTTTGTAATACATCACATAGCTCCATCAGGCTAATGGCTATAATATTCTCTTTATTTCGAAGCAATTGCAAGAAGGAGAATTGAACGTGGCAGTAGACACTAATTTTATCAGATCGATCAAGTACAGCTTTGCAACTATAAGAGAGCATAGTAACAAACTTGTTGACATTTATTCCTCCAGGACGATGACATTCCATAGGTAGGAACCCACCATATTCCCGTGAAAGGTCAGATTTTTTAACAACTTCAGCAACTAATTTTGAAATTTTCTCATAACCATTAGTCAGCTCATCGAGTCGACTTCCAATGACAAGTATTTGAGACGGCCTTGAGCTTGATAATTGAAGACTGGCACTCTTTATAAAATTAAACCAGTAGTATAAATCCCTTTCAATGATGTCAAGATTGTCGGTCATCTTGGAAAGTATGGCAAAAACAGCAGGTGTACGTAGCATGAGATTTTCTAGAATTGCTGAATGACTGCTGTAATACTCCTTATGACCTGCAAGATCATAAAGGACAACATTTCCCACTTCATGACTTGAAAAGGTATGCGCGTTAATTCCAGTAGTAAGTAGTTCTACTGGAATAGGATCAGATGTATCGAACTTGTAGTTAGGCGGTTTCTTAGCTCGTTCCATAATGACTGCTGCAAGTGAACTTTTACCTGCACCAGTGTTACCACAGAAAAAGACTTTGCTGTAGGATTCCACAGGTAAATCTTTTCGACATTGCTCAAATGGCTCAAACATCTTTAAAATACTGAAGCAATTTACGTCATCATGATAAGCAAGTTCCATGGCTGTTTGATAATACTTGTTCTTAGCCATTGGGTTGACCTTTCCTGAAGACAAAAGGGACTTCACAACATCACCATAGCAACCCCTGCAAGCAGCGTGAAGTGGTGTATTACCTTCCTAAAAAATTAAAGTAAATTGTAGTAATTGACATTCTTTTTATTTTAGATTACAATGTGTGATTGATTGTTAGAATTACTTCATTTATACTTACATTTCAAACGTTTACCTCATTTATAGTGATATTATTTTGTGTGTATTTTAGTCAGTTATATATTTACGTGGTAAACAAACAATAAGTAACTTGTACTAATTAACAGATTGTGGATATTTCTAAGGAATGAGAATTAGATACTTTGAAAAGCAGCTCAATCTATCCATATATTTTTGATGGACAAAGATCTAAACCTGTATTGAAAAGACTTTGTTCTACTTTACTTTCCAATGGAAGTGTATCTACAGCGAGCGAAACTGACTGAAATCAGAGCTAATTTTTCAGAAAATGTTAAAAGTTTATCTACCGTGCTGACTTTCCAGAGGCTTCCTTCTATACATTTGATACCATTAATACATGAGACTGAGCCTTTAATATAATTATAAAATGGCATATGGTTACCAACTGTTATGTATTATATGGAGATGGAACACTACTTCAATAGTTTCCTACAACATCTTTATTTGTTATACCAATCATTTTGCATGTAATAGGCTCTCAATGACAGAGTAAAATAATTTGGCTATCAGTGATAAGACTAGTCTATCAAGTTATACCCTCCTTTTGCTGATATGTACAAAGGAAAAATAGTCACAATTGATTATATTTCAGTTGATCAATTCCACTACTTAGATTGCAAGCATAGGTAGTAGCATTTTATTATGGATGTCATCTTTGTGCTCGCTAATATTTTGAAAGTACAAAATGATAAAAGTTGTTTGATGCTTGCTTAAAGGAAAAACTGCGCCTTTACACTCTATAAATTGGTATATACACCTGATCTATTAAGGTATAAAACATGCAAGGAATGTTAATGTTGTACAGGATGTATGGCGACTTTGTTTTCATTTATTGTAATTAGCTGAAGTTCTCAAGTGACCTTTGTTAGAGCCTTCTTCTGCATAAGCAATCAAGAGGTCTAGCCCAATAGACCAACAAATTGTTATTCATTATAAATGAAGTAACTCAATTAATAAAGCAGTGAACATTGAATTATAAGATGTAGTGGCTAAGATCACTTAAATGCTGTCAAGGACCATAAAAAGTAAAGGATAGTATGGTTTTATAATATATATGTATTCAATTAGAAAAGCTAACTTTATAGCACTATTGATATGTGACCCTGATTTTCTCCTTTCTCTTTTCCTTTATAAACATAGTGCAATGTTGCTCAGTTGTTGTATTCCAAATCGTTGTATGATTACTTTCTATGATAATCATTTTTAGTAGGCTGGTGAAAATGTTTTAGGACATTGTATATGTTATATATCAATCTTGTTTAGTGAATAAACCATAAAATGCATGTCACAACTTACATAATCATCAATGTCAGGGTTAGCACTGGCTTTAATAAGAAGCTGAACACATTCATTATTGCCTTTCTCAGATGCAATGTACAGAGCAGTTTGGCCATTCTATGTATATGTAAATGGACAAATAGCAAATGAATGTTAGAAAAAATGACATAAAAGTGATAGAATAAAATGCAGAATGTTTCCTTCCAATAATATAAAATTATAAAGAAAATGTTTTAGGACATTGTATATGTCATATATCAATCTTGTTTAATGAATAAACCATAAAATGCATGTCACAACTTACATAATCATCAATGTCAGGGTTAGCACTGGCTTTAATAAGAAGCTGAACACATTCATTATTGCCTTTCTCAGATGCAATGTACAAAGCAGTTTGGCCATTCTATGTATATGTAAAAGGACAAATAACAAATGATGTTAGCATAAATGACATAAAAGCGATTGAATAAAATGCAGAATGTTCCTTTTAACTATAAACAATAATGAGAGGGATGTTCTTTAACATGGTATCAAACCAATATTAGACCACGTATTAATAATTCACTAACAAAACACTTTGATGTGGTCAATATTCACCTACCATTACATTCATTACCTTCATAATGTAATACAATATGTGATATGACACATCATTGTGTCATTATTTTATATTATAATTTTTAATAAGCTGGTAAAAATGTTTTAGGACATTCTATATATTACATATCAATCCTGTTTGTGAATAAACAATAAAAATCATGTCATAACTTACACAATCAGCAATGTCAGGGTTAGCACTACTTTTAAGAAGAAGTTGAACACATTCATTATTGCCATTTGCTGATGCAATCCACAAAGCAGTTTGACCATCCTATGTATATATAAAATGATAAACACATACACAACAAATATAAGTTAGTATAAATGATATAGAAGTCCTTGAATAAAATGCTGTAAGTCTCCTTCACAGACATGAGGAAAATTTCTTTATTATGGGGTTAAATCAACATTAAACCTCTTATTAACAATTTTTTTGTAAAAAACACGTGTACTGTTGTAGTCAATAATCAGTTGCCATTACATGAAGTCATAACTACTGTCTGACAAATATTCATGAATCTGTATCAAGTATCATGAATCATTATGAGATATATACCACTCATTAAAATTTAATAGGGACATAAACTTTACTGCAGTGAACTGTCTGACATAATTGTCACAGTTAAGTGGATTGTGGTCTAAAGAGTCTTCTTCCTAGGGCTAACATGTGCTTACATATTGATCAAAGCTAAGTCAGACTGCAACTCTATCATTAATACTAAAGCTTGTTTTTCCATAACATGTTCTTACATGATACCAAACAATATTGATATTAGTATTATGGATGACTATACTTCAGTAATGCCTGTACTTTCTTTGCAACTTGCATAATAAAGGACCACCCATTTACTCTATAATAAAAACACCCAACTGATCAACTACAAAATGAAATCACTAACACTCTACAATAATAGTACAAAGATATGGACGTTGTGTTTTTTATCCTATATCTCTATATTATATTAGTTACAGTTAATTTTAGTTACTGTTAGTTTTGCTCTCTCAGCAGACACTTCAGTTACTTTTAGTTAGTGTTACTTATTTAGAAAATGTTTAGTAAGTCTCTTGTTCCTGATATATTCCAATGTATAATAATAAAATAGACTTACCTGATCTGTAATATTTACATCAGCTCCTTTAATGAGAGCATCTTTTACTAATGACAAGTCTCCTTTTTTAACTGATTCAATTAGACTCTCATTCTATGGTAAAACAAAAAAGTATTAATAAATTATGACAGGATTTTTATATACCTAGGAAAACGTTTAAATAAATATGCCACAAACCTTTTATTTCAATGATATTTTGCACTCCAAAAATTTACACAAAATATTAAAAGGTATACTTAATCATTTAGTAATAAATGTTTGGTTGTAATATCAAGAGAAACAATATACTGCTAAAGTTATTTGACTCGAGGATATATCTCAGACTAAAAGCAAACAACTTATATCATTATCTTGCAATATCACTTAACATATTAAAAACTTGTGAACAATAACGTTACAGATATTCCATATAAATAATGTTCCATAACTACTTGATGCCTTTATGCAGTATAGATATGAATATCATGTATGTAATTTACCAACTATAAAAAGAACATTAATGTCTTAAAATAACAACAACTGAAACAAAAGAACTAAAAATAGGAGAGGCTAAGGTAGAAGTCTGAGACCATTCAGATATATAGCAATACTATGATGCACTTACCAATTGCTGCTTGTCCATGATAAAACCTCAAATGTGTAAACTCGAAACAACTCTAGTCCCTCGACAAAGCTAGTCCCTTAACATGTACACACCTCTTTTATATCCAAGCTTTTGTAATATGATCCAAGCTAGCTCTGTGACATGTACAGATGTCTTAATGCCCAAGCTCTTGTAATACAATCCAAGCTAGTCCCTTGACATGTGCACACCTCTTAATTCCCAGGCTCTTGTAATACAATCCAAGGTAGTCCCATGACATGTACACACCTCTTAATGGCCATGTTCTTGTAATACAATCCAAGCTAGCTCCATGACATGTACACACCTCTTAATGCCCAACCTCTTGTAATACAATCCAAGGTAGTCCCATGATATGTACACACCTCTTAATGCCCAAGCTCTTGTAATACAATCCAAGCTAGCTCCATGACATGTACACACCTCATAATGGCCATGTTCTTGTAATACAATCCAAGCTAGCTCCATGACATGTACACACCTCTTAATGCCCAAGCTCTTGTAATACAATCCAAGGTAGTCCCATGACATGTACACACCTCATAATGCCCAAGCTCTTGTAATATGATCCAAGCTAGTCCCTTGACATGTGCACACCTCTTAATTCCCAGGCTCTTGTAATATAATCCAAGGTAGTCCCATGACATGTACACACCTCTTAATGGCCATGTTCTTGTAATACAATACAAGCTAGCTCTATGACATGTACAAACCTCTTAATGCTCAGGCTCTTGTAATATGATACAAGCTAGCTCCATGATGTGTACACACCTCTTAATGCCCAAGCTTTTATAATATGATTTAACCTACTCCTGTGACATGTACATACCCTTTATTGCTCAATAAAACGAATCTCTTGTGTAATAATAGTAATCATGTGGAGAAATCTCACTCTTATAATCTGATGGTAAATTCATTCTACTAGTGTCTACAGTTTTCTGGTATCTTTGTTAAGAGTCTTGTTATTATCTGTCACATTATGTTCTTGTTATTCATACATTATCTTATGTACTTGTGTTCCACTTCCTGAAACTGTTATGAAAAGTGTCTTTGTTAATGTTTGATGTAGTAATACCTCCTGTGTTTTCATCTATTATTTATTGTTAATGTGTTGACATCATACATGACTGTGTTATATACAATGATGGTCTTTTCATTGAGTTTTGTTAGTATTATAGCTCTTGTGTTTTATCTTATGTTATGATCTTATGCCACTCTCCTACAATATAGACTTTTTGTTAAATTACAGTTCTATCTTGTGTTACTATTCCCTGTGAGTGTTACAAAGAACTCTGATACTTATTCTTGTTCCATAATAGTTCCTGTGTATGTTATCTTACACATCCATCTCCTGAGATTGTTCTGTAACACTTAGTGTCGATTATTTCTAACCTCTTGTTATACCATATATTTTGTACTTATTCCTTGGTTCATTTTGCAGTATTTTTGTAGACTACAAGTTGTTCTATTGTTTTTTTGTATCATGTATATTATAGTCTTGTTATGTAGGACCTACAGAGTTCATGTACTGTAATATCTATACATAGTCTTGTTCTCTTTGTCTTGCTTTATTTGTTATGTATTGCCTGCGTATTACATAATCCACTTAATATTGGTACTACATTTAATTTTTTTGTTGCTACTAGGAGAGGTTTTTCACTGGCATCTAAACGCCATCTACAATTTTCTTTCTTAAGTGGATTAGGATTTTAATAAGGTTTTTACTATCATAATGATTTTTTATTGGCATCTGGGTTTATATTGCTTGCTTCTGACATCTAGTACTTTGCTCTGTCATCAAATACTTGATTTCTTTACAGAAATCAAGGATTTCACTTTCATTAATAATTCTATGCTGGCATCTAGGGTTTTTCTTGTTTATTTCTGGCATTTTGAATTTTATTTACTTCTTAGCATCTAGGATTTACCTTCTTTTTTCTGGTCTAGAGGATTAAAGAATTGGTTTTCTAGCATTGAAAATTTTAGATGACGGCTAAAATTATCCTGGTATGTAGATTTTTTTTTCATTCTGAAATCTAGGCTCTTCTCTTTATCCCTAATAACCAATATGAACTGTTGTACACTAGAATTATTAAGTAATTTTAGTGAACAACAGACTCTTGTCAATTAATAACAATAATTGTTTCACTGTTGTAATAACTATTTTTCATTTTATAGTAGGAATGTTGTTTACTAGTATACTGGAGATAGTGATCAACTGGTCGAGATCTGTATAAACTCAACATTTAAATAATACCTTTTTAGAATTTCTTTACAATAGGACAGTTGGATAATTGATTCACTGGAGATGAGTGTTCTGCTGCTAATAAGTTAATAAAACGACTTAATAAATAAATATTTTTACTATTTGTTCTCTTATAATATTGTACTAACTTATTCTACACCAACTTGAGATGATCTGATCTAGTGTTGTCCTATGATGTATTAGTCATATCTATTATTTGTTACTAATTTACTAACTACTTATTTTTCTCTAGTATAATGATATAATGTTCTAATGGTTGTGAGTTATATATTAACTATAATTTTAAAACAAAACAAATTCTATTACATATAATAGGTCTATTAATAGCTACTAGAGATGACATTTGTTAAAATACCTACTGTAAGTTGAGTTTTAAATAGTACAATTGTCTACTGAATGAACGTTTTTTTATAATAGGATGGACAAGATTAATGGTCACTGGTAGTGATGACTTGATCTAATTAATTGATGAGTACTGTAAATTATATCTGTTATAATAATATGGACAGTTCTGTACTAAACATGTATTTTAATTTTAGAGAGACTTAGATATACTATATTGTACAGAAAATGCTGAAGCTCTTTGATAACTTAGATTGTAAGTTTGATCTATCATTAATTTGAAAATGTTGTCCTAAACTATTTCCTTTAATCCTATAATGAGAGATTGATAATTGTACTATAGATGATGTAGTGAGATTTTCTAATAACTACTCTATGTAAAGTTGATAATTTACAGAGCTTTGTTAAATATTAGTTGATCATGTTTATTCTGTAGTTTATGTTCTAGTTGAGTGTTCTTTAACTGCTGGGGATGATTATGTCATGTACTGCATTAACTAATTTTCTATTTTAACTATGTTTCTGTGTGTTGTAGATAATTGGCAATGAGAGCACATGCATTCAAGACATTTACTACTTAATATACCTTTATGTTAATGATCATAATGAAGTTGCAATGCCACCTCACCTAGTTGTTGTAATGGTTCCTATGCTTCTCATTTTGTGTAATTTTGTATGTTAGATAGGTTGAAATCAATTATTTCATCTGTTGGGTTGTTCAATTTCTTTTTTATAATTTGTTTATCTTTTACTAGTCTAACTGATGGTGTCTTTCATCTTTACTAGTCTAACTGATGGTGTCTTCAGGTGCTGAAGAAATGTTGTTGTGGAGCTATAGTTATATTTACTGGTTCACGTTGTTGTATTGATAGAAATACTCCTTTCATCTGTTCTAAATGACATTTTATCAGTACTATTGTGTTACCAAGCTGTGCGTTAGCACTTTGTAATGTCTGTTTATGAGTACATATCATAGGCGTAGAAAACGGGGGGGCACTACCAAGTAAATTTTCTATACGGCATAATTTTGACACTGATATAGCGCCATATCAATCAGTCCTGTGTTCACATAATCATCAAAAGAAATGAGTTAGTTTTTATCAAACTATATTGAGTTTTGCCTCTCTGAGAGAGGGAAAACTCAATATAGTTTAACAACTTGTAATCACACAATTTTGTCTCCAGTATCACCAATGTTTCAACAGAGGTCAATTCAAATATACAATTTTCAATTCAGATATACAAGAATACTATTCAGTAAATTATTATGTGATTGGTGCTGTGTGATACCCTAACACAAGTTATCTGGATATTTCACCTTCAGTTAATTATCAGTCATGCCATAAAAATATATATTAACTATAATAAAACACTATATACAACATATTATACCTTGCTAAATTGCCTTGAACAATAATTTGACTTAAGAAACAATGATGATATTTTAATAATGCTTATATGAAAGATAAAATCAGTCTCAGTCCAACAGTAGTAAAGTTGACTATTCTAGTACAATGTTTATGCAGTCTTGATTCTATATGGCCAGCTCTACTTCTCTGCAAAGTCAATAGCTAGAGTCATTACATATGAATTAAACTACATTGAAATTTTGATAATAACTTTGTGACACAAATAGGCTATAAAATGGTCAAGATTCATTATATACTCTTGGATAAAGCTTGTAATAATTGTTTCAAACTAAATCCTAGAATCACACGCTTACACATGGCAGCTTTTAAACTGTAATTGTATGTCTTGTTTACAACATACATACAAGCCAATGACTATACTTAATATTCACTAACATGGAGAAAATAAACTTTACCTTCTCTGTTGGTATCAAAAACTATCCAAGATAAAGTTATATCAATGATAAGTAAATGTACCAATGACTAAGTGTCCTGTATGTTATAATGACAATGACAAAATGTTGGCTATTACTAATGTATCAAAGAATATCTGTTAATTTCTGTAATGTGGGCGTAGTTGTTACATCCAGTCAACTTGTGCAATATACGTTTTCATTTACTATCATGTAATAAAGTTATTACTTCATGTTGACACAATATTGTATACAAGAGAGAAACTACACAGTAGAAAATGAAAGTTAGCAATAATATAAGTAGGTAAAAATATCTACATATAGTGAAGCAGTATGCCTGTGTTATTCTAACTAGAGGACCTTAAAAGACTTTTTTTATTAGACTTTATGCATTATAATTCTGTATGACAAGTTTATAAAGTTATATTTGTTATTAATGTTAGTTATATTGAGGAATGTACAGCAATCATAACTCACTGAGTGACATAAGTCAGGGAAATTAACAGACATCATAATAACTATCTGGACTAAATATCATCAAGTAAACAAATTATAATAAGTGATGTTCTTCTTTTATTCTTAATTGTTATTCAAATGATTTGATTGACATTAGCAGTAGTTTCATAATTTATACAACATATCTTTTTTTGATATGACAAACAATCAAATTAATTTCTATCATAAAAGCTCACTTCATTCTAAATTGATGGTCCACTTTGTTGCTATTAAGACCACTTAAAAGTTGTGCAAACAAAACAATGAACTGACTAGACAGTCCTAGGATTGAAGACATATTAGTGCTGATTGTACTATAGGTAGTGTAATAAGCCCACCTATGCATAGTTATGATACTCTGGTACATGTAATGTAAGTCGTTGCTTTACAGGCTACTTCTTTGAAATAAATATAACAATAAACTGCTATGTATATTGAGATGATTTGAGTCTCTATTCTTTAGTCATAATTGCATATCTGTTTACTCTGCCTCAGAGAATATCCATGCAGAACGTTCAATGTTTCACCACCTACTATTATCTGAGTCCACATGTATGGTCCATATAGTATATGCAAAGTCTTTGTTGATTCTTGTTCATGATGACTTTGGTTCAAAGTCAAACAGATGGCCTTAAATAACTGGCCATCACTTAAGATATTTACGTTTTACACTGTAACTATCTTTATTTCACAATGCAACTTATATTTAACTACACTGAAAACATCTTGATAAGTATCTAGAGACCATAATTTCAGAAAAAAATAGAAGGGTTAAAATCTCAAAGTGTCCAAGAAAATAAATGAAATATTTGCTATTTTCCCATGCTAGTCATGTTATTATATTTAGATGCCCACACTACTATAGTCTAGAACTACTGGAGATTTGCTTCAACTTTTATATTAGTAATACCTCTAATTTCTCTTAGCTCTGCTGCTGCTTCAGCAAAATTCTTACATATCAGTGGCAAAAGGCTAATTTTAGGTACTTTACTTAAGTTACTGTTACATATAGGATGTTGTCATGGTGTAGAAGGGACAATTTTATTAGAACTATTTAAGGTAGAAGTAGAGAAAACTTTCACAATAAGCTATAATTCATCCACCCTTTAATACTACACAGAGAACAGTCCTTGCTCAATTAAGTATGTGTCTCAAACTAGTAAGATGACTATCATGGGAAAAGTACATTTATATTATTGACATTGGCATTTCATACTACTCTTTTTCTGCTTTATTGGTATTTATGCAGTCATTCATGTACACAAAATTATAAAATCTATGAATAGACTTCTTGATATAATTTAAATCCTTTTTCAACAACTACATAATGGACTATCTACTCAAGTAATAAGTCAAACATAACAACAACATATTAATGTGTCTAATTATAGTCACATAATATCACATAATGTCACATTTAATGCTAGTTTTATTTTCTTCTACTGCATACTTTATGCAGTCCATTTTACACTGGGGACTGGAAAAAATGACAACTTAGCCAGTTTAGGATGTGTTGTAATGCAGTAGGTACTGTGAGTGTATTGTTAAATGCATGTATAGAGATAAGTGCTTGAGCTACCTCTAGACAGAAATTCATGTAGGTATTATAAACATGAATGATTGCTGGCTTCTGGATAATTTACAATCCCTCTTGCTGTGTGTCCTTGAAACTCGACTATAGAGTAATCGTCAACAGTAGAAAGGGCAGCCACAACTTCATTATCCATTCACTTAACTCCAAGTATGCATACATCACAGTATGTTGTCATCTTGAGATAGATATGATTTTCCAAAAACTATCATTAATAAGTGACCAATTTGTTCACCAATACCTTTGAACAGGTGGTAAACTGACAACACCTATAATGATTACTAACGTTATAAAATTATAGAGCTTTCCTAGGATGAATTTATGTACTCAAGCTCTAGGATGTTGTTGAAGACGGCCATCACAAGAGTTAAAATAATGTTGACCATAGTTTGTTTTGACCCAATATTTTTTATTTTGTTGTGTTTATCCATAGTTGATTGAAATGACCAGCAGGTTTTTGCTCAAGAGATGTTGATCATTGAACTAAGTTTGTCTTAAAATGGAGGAATACTAATAGTAGTAGATGTTGCCAGAGAAGCAGTCAATATTGGAACAGTAGCAATTGTAGAAATAGTAGTTAAAGTTGAGGGTAGAAACAGCAGAAGTGGCAGTCATAGATCTAGTAATTGCAGTACTACTTCATTTTATCAAAAACCAGTTGTCCATCATCTACACAACCAGTACCTTCAAAATCATCATCACTGTAGTTGTTATCAATGTCCTCCATCACTTGTGGCAATGTTTCTGGTCACTCATAGAGAGAAACTGCTCCATTGGAACTAGTTCTTGATAGAAACCAAAGTGTATGCTGTTGCAACAAAGTTAAATTACCTCAGATGCCAAAAAAGGGTTTACTCTTTTTGCAATGAAATTGAACAGGCTCCACACGGATCTGTTACAGATCATGTCTTACTAGCTATTGATAAGCACTTAATCATTTAGAAACATTACAAAATTAAAATAAATCAAAGAAATAATAATGTCACAATATATGAGATATGTTTGAACTAAATATTTCTAAGAATTAAAGTGCAAAACATTTCACTATCAACAGGTAGGCATATTGCTCCTATACCAAATATCTCTGAAACTCCAAGTATAGGGGCCTATACCTAGACCAGTACTAGTATAGGTACAACCTTAATCCAGGTACATAAGATATTGTAGGCTATATAACCACATACACTAACATATAATATTATATTGAAGATGATAGATATTATAATAAACATTGTTACATAGACACAAATGTTGAAAGTAAAAATACTATTACGTATTATATATGTAGAACTAAGATATCATTGTTGCCATCATTGCTAACCTTTTATTGTTGTCTCAGTGATGTTAGTCACGGACTAGCTTCATACCAATACACTATACATTAATGCATAGCCAATAACATTATTAACGCTATCAACATATTTCCATGATCTTTAATCATAATGTATTACATGTTACAAGGTACTAGTAAACTGTCGTCTTATAAGATGATAACTTCACTGCTGATGGTCTTCAAACACTGAGTTACCAACTTTGTCATTATTATGTCCAATTTAATCCTAGTGCAGCACCTACTTATTACTTACATCTGGCTACTATTAGAGTAAGATAGAATCTACAAAACTGGAAGGAAAGGAGAAAGTATCTAGTAAAAAGTGATTAATATAATTGTATTACTGTGTGTTGTGTTCATGTTAAATTGTCATATTTACAGTGGTTTGATTTCATAATTCTACCACTTAGAAAATACTGATTATTCTAAGAAAACTATTAGTGTTAGCAGAGGATGGACATTAAGTTAACACTATCTAATTATAGTCACTGAACAATGTAATGATGGTAGATGTAATTTTGGTTTATTGCGATGTTTGCCAACTTCAAATCCATCCTAGTATACTATATTTTACAAATGAATACAACTAGTACCAACAGTATTTATTTGATAATTTGATCATTATTTTAAAACGTTATTTCATTATCTGTACATTTATGTTTTCTTATTTTTTACTTAGTAGCAGCAGTGATACTGCTACATCTGTCAGCTACTCAAGTGAAGATCTTGTTGGAGTAATTCCTGACTTACAAAGAGCAATAGAAATCAATGAATACTTAAAGGACACTTTATATGATGTTCAGAGTTATAATTGAGTTGTTCATATTTTATCACAGCTATAATTCTCTCAATGTATTAACACTCTACTATCTTATGCATTATACATATAGTAACTTAAAATATGAGTTTGTATGATTACAAAATTAATGTTGTATCATTTCATGTTTTTTTTAAAAATATTTAATGTATGTATTAATATACAAGAATTTGAAATGTATAAACTTTCAACTGACAAGCACAATTAAAATTTAAAATTATGTCAATTCTACAAGACTTTGTTCTATTATTATAATTATTATAATTTTACTTCAATGTTTTGTGTATTACATGTCAGTAGCTGTCCTTTTACAGTTTTTATGATACTTTTGTGTGTGTGAAGGTATTGTTGAAATGACAGTTTGACATGTGTTTTAATGTGTTTTAGACACAAGTAACCAAGTTACCATGTGTTGTTTCTTCCTATCAGGTAACATTTGAAACAATTAATCTCTCTCAATTCTAGGTAATTAAATGCTGACTAATGTACTTCGGAAGGTTCCAGCTCATATATTACAGTGAAGGCCTTTCCTCACTAAATATCTAGTGAATTAAAAAATAAACTAAAGCATTGCACATTCACACCTCTTCTAGGTTTTTTCTCACTGGTCCTCATGGTAGATTAGCATTACCAGATACTGCAAACATTTCCTCGGATCGCAATATTTCTCAACTATTTCAGTCTTACAAAGTCTCCACTAATTTATCATCATTTTTCCTTGCAATAGATGATCATCCTAGTAACCCAGACACCAAGGAGAGTGTTGGTCAGCCCAACTCAGATCATAATGGCTCCCACATCCTCCCAAAAGGAGCTGAACACCACTTTAATTTTACAGAAAGGTTGAACCTCCTTGTGGAAAACTGACAAATAATCTCCTTAGACCTTGAGTTTTAATAACAATTCAAAGGTACAAACTTTCATTTATCAAGATACCATTTCAATTAAAAATACTTTTTGCCTATTTTTTTCTATAATAGGCAAAAGCTATCTGTGTAAAGAAAGACGCTCTTATGCATGGAGAAAGTATCTTGAATTATTAGAGACTGCTTAGTAGTTACTGTGGTAACTGTATACATATTCATTTTGAGTTATTTCTGTTAGGCCTTATTAACTTAATTTCCGGTGAAACCTTATATGTATGTATGTATATATAGTGCTGTAAAACCTTTTTAGTTTTAGTTCGTTGTAGTTCGATAGTTCATTATAGTGTCGTTAGTTCAATTAGTTCTGTTATCAAAAGGTTCTGTAAAAAAGTTTTTTTCATCGCGTGCTCGGCTACAACATTTGGCGACGAGGGTAAAGTCATGTCAGTTCACAGAAAAATTTCTCAATTCATCCCAAGCCAAGAAACTTGGTCGTCCTATACTGAAAGATTAGAGTACTACTTCATAGCAAATGATGTTCAGGATCCGGCTAAGAAGAAAGCCATTTTACTTACAGTGTGCGGTCCCTCGACCTTCCAATTACTCAAGAACTTGCTACAACCCAATACACCAGAGAGTAAATCTTATACTGACCTCGTAGACCTGCTTAAAAATCACTTCAACCCTACTCCTTCAGTTATTATGCAACGTTTCAAATTCAACACGAGGACAAGAAAAGATACAGAATCAGTAGTTACATACGTGGCAGAACTCAAACGTTTAGATGAACACTGTGAATTCGGTGATAAATTGAACGAAACGGTCAGAGATCGTCTAGTGTGTGGTGTTAACGACATTCGCATACAAAATCGTTTACTTCAAGAATCAAAGCTAACTTATGATAAGGCCTTTGAGCTTGCTCAGTCAGTTGAAGTTGCTGCTAAAAATGCTGCTGATCTACTAAAAGGGTCGTCCACCCACAACACTACTGTAGTTCAACACCTGCACAGCAAATCACCATCCAGTACTACATTCAGACGCCATGTTAGCTGTTACCGCTGTGGAGGTAATCATTTAGCTAATGTGTGCAGTTTTCAGACAGCAGAATGCAGAGCCTGTGGCAAGATTGGACATATTGCCAAAGTCTGCAGGAATAAAAATAGACAACCCCCAAGACATCCTCATGGTCGGACTTTCAAACCTCAAGACAGACCTGTTAGATCCTCAAAGAAAGCTAATGTCCACACTTTAACCACAGACCGTGCCCCTTTCATATCTCTGAAACCTCTGACCCTCCTACCACTTCAAATGGGCTGGAACACACTTACCCCTTACATGTATTTACTTTGCCTGGGAAAGTCAAACTCTTGTTATTACAGTTAATGTCAATGGAACAGATATTTTAATGGAGGTAGACACTGGTGCCTCACTTTCAATCATTAGTGAACAAACCTTTCAGGCTATAGCAAGTCCAACAGACAAGTTACAATCGACGAACATTACACTCACCACTTATTCAGGTGACAATCTCCATATCATGGGAACCTAAGACGTTCAAGTAGGTTATAAAAGTCAGTCACAGACACTTCCATTAGTAGTAGTACAAGGTCATGGACCAAGTTTATTCAGGAGAAATTGGTTAGAAAAGATCAAGATAGACTGGAACTCTATCTGCTCACTTCAGGAACAGTCATTATCCCCTCTCGTTAATAAATATAATTCTTTGTTTTCTGATTCTCTAGGTTTGTTACAAGACGCCACTGCTAAATTGTACATCAATACAGAGGCTGCACCTAAATTTTTCAGAGCCAGACCAGTTCCCTATCGACTAAAGGATAAGATAGAAGTCGAACTCAGACGATTGCAAGATTTAGGTATCATTACTCCAGTTCAACATTCTGAATGGGCAGCACCTATTGTTCCTATTATGAAACGAGACAGCTCAATGCATCTCTGTGGTGATTATAAAGTCACTGTCAACAGAGTTCTCACTCCAGATAACTATCTATTACCTCGAATCGAAGATATTTTTGCTGCATTACAAGGAGGAAAGTTGTTTTCTAAATTAGACCTCAGTCAGGCATATCAACAGTTACCTCTAGATCCAGATTCAAAAAAATTCACTACTATCAATACTCATAAAGATCTATTTCAGTTTGAGTGTTTACCATTTGGGATTTCAGCAGCTTCTAGTATTTTTCAACTTCTCATGGAGAACCTCTTCCAGGGTCTTCCAACGTCTGTGGTTACATAGACAATATTCTAGTTTCTGGTATTAGTGAAGCAGATCACATGCAAATACTAGAACAAGTTTTGTCTCGCCTATCATCAGCTGGAATTACCTTGAAACGATCCAAATGTACCTTTGCCACCACTTTAGTGGAGTATTTAGGTCACATAATTGACAGCACAGGTTTACATCCATCACCCGCTAAAGTTCAGGCAATCCAGAAAGCACCTGCTCCTACCAATATCACAGAACTAAGAGCCTTTCTAGGTCTTGTCAACTATAATCACAAATTTCTGCCAAACTTATCATCTACATTGTCTCCACTTCATAGACTGCTACGTAAAGGTACTAAGTGGAATTGGACTCAGAACCAACAAATTGCTTTTGACAAAGTCAAAGAACTCCTACAATCAGATGCACTGTTAGTTCATTTTGACAGTACGAAACCATTATAAGTATATGCTGATGCTTCTCCATATGGAGTTGGAGCTGTACTGGCTCATAAGATGCCAAACAATTCAGAAAAAGCAATAGCATTTGCCTCTCGTATTCTCACTCTAGCAGAACATAACTACTCTCAACTAGAAAAAGAAGCTTTAGCTATCATCTACGCTGTTAAACGTTTTCACCAATATTTGTATGGTACTCATTTCACATTATACTCAGATCACAAACTGTTAGAACGACTCTTAGGTGAATTTCAGCAAATCCCTCCATTGGCCTCAGCAAGAATTCAACATTAGGCACTCCCCCTGGCTGCATATCAGTACACAATTAAGTACAAACCAGGAAAAGTATGTCCACAGCTAATGCTCTCAGTAGATTACCTCTTCAAAATACTCTCATTGATTCTCAAGTTCCTTTACCAGGTAACCTTTGTCATCTACTCAATCATTTAGACCAGGCCATTGTTACAGCATCTCAAATAAAAGTCTGGACAGACAAGGATCCTCTATTGTCTCATGTCAGAAAATTAGTAGTGTGGCTGGAATATTACCGACGCAACAGCTGTATCCTTCCATTTCATACAAGGTACACAAAATTGAGTGTTTTAGACGGATGTGTATTATTAGGTTGTCGTGTCATTATCCCTGCAACAGGACAGGACATTGTTCTAAACCAACTTCATGAAACCCATGTAGGGATTACTAAAATGAAAATGTTAGCTCGCTCTTACGTATGGTGGCCAGGTATTGACTCGGATATTCAATGAAAAGTTCAAGGTTGTTTTACCTGTCAATCAAATTGTCCAGTGCCAGCAAAAGCACCTCTTCACTTTTGGGAATTTCCACAGAAACCATGGTTCTCGTCTTCATATTGACCATGCAGGACCATTTCTAGGTAAAGATTTTTTCGTACTAATCGACGCTTATTCAAAGTGGCTTGAAGTTCATATTGTTAATTCAACCTCATCTGAAGTTACTATTCAAAAGCTACAACAAATTTTTTCTACTCATGGTCTCCCAGAGCAAATAGTTTCTGACAATGGACCAGCTTTCACTAGCCATAAATTTAAGGACTATATGAAGCAATGTGGTATTCATCATATACGTACTTCACCATACCATCCAAGTTCCAATGGTCTCGCTGAATGTGCAGTTCAAAAATTTAAATCATTAAAGAAACTAGAAGGCAATGTCAAAACTCGTTTATTCACATTTTTAGCTCCTTATCGGGTGACACCTCATTCCACTACAGAACTGTCACCTGCAGAACTCCTGATGGAAAGGAAGTTATGAACAACATTGGATTTGATGCATCCTGATGTATCTTGTAAAGTGACTACTAAACTAACCTCTACTTCATCAAGAAAACCACCCCGCACTTTCAGTGTTGGTGACAAAGTCTTTGCTCGCAACTATCATGGAACAAAAATATGGTTGCCTGCTGAAATAGTTCAAGTGGCAGGTCCAGTCTCCTATAAAGTCAAAACGTCATCAAACTTGATTCTACGACGTCATATTGACCAGTTACGTACACGTTATGGACACTCAAATGAAGATACTGTTACTCATAATGATTTGGATAATTGGACTTTTCCATCATCTATTGATAATATATTTACTCCTACAACTACTTTATTTACCAACTCTCCACCAGCTCAATCTCAGCCAGTATGTCGTTCCTCTCAAGTTCGTAGAGCTGTTGACAGATATGGTCCATACGTTTCTTAGCTAGGTGGGGGAGAGTGTGGTAACTGTATACATATTCATTTTGAGTTATTATCTCTTATGCCTTATTTACTTAATTTCCGGTGAAACCTTGTATGTATGTATATATAGTGCTGTAAAACCTTTTTATTTTTAGTTCGTTACAGTTCGTTGTAGTTCGATAGTTCATTAGTGTTGTTAGTTTAATTAGTTCTGTTATCAAAAGGTTCTGTAAAAAAATTGTTTTCATCGCGTGCACGGCTACAACAGTTACCTACTTCTCATTTAGAGGTAAATAATACCAACTATTGTTTGGAACAGTAATGGGCTCTCCTGTTTCTGACACTGTACCAAATATTTTGATGGAGTATGTTGAACATAAAGCTTTATCTACCCTTGATTACCAACATACTTTCTAGAAATGCTATGTTGATGACACCTTTACTGCAATACCAGCAAGTATCTTTTACATATACATCTTAACTCTATAGAACCTTCTATATACAGTTCACTGTGGAGATAGAAGAAAATGGCCTCCTCCCTTCATAGATGCTTGGTCACCAGAAACAATAATGGAATCTTGTCTTCTTCTGTCTATTGTAAAAAATCACACTGATCAATACATGCAGTTCTCATGTTATGATCTCTTCTGTTATAATGAGTCTTTTGCTTGCACATTATTCACTAGAGCCTCCATACATTCCTCCAGCCAGGTTCTGGTTTAAAAGGTTCAACTGCTGCTCATTTAGTGTGTATTAATTATTCTATAAAATCATGTTATAATCTGTTATGTACTCTCCCTAATTCATTGGATTAATATTTTTGTCTATTTATAAACATGATTGGATTTATTTACAAAATTGATGTAATAGTAGGAATCACTAACATCAAATAAACATTTATTTTACATAACAAAAATCAGTAAGTTGTACAATAATTCAGACCTGAGAATCAAGTGCACATGTGCAGTGTTTCTAGCTTATTTTCAAATTCACTGGATATTATAGTCAAAAAGAACCTTCATATTGTATACTTACCTTGTTCAAACAATCAGGAATAGCCTCCATTGCACTATGTGCCGTGAGCAATTCCATCATTCTACCAATATCATATTTCCTTTCTTTTTTGTGTTTCATATTTCACATTCCCCATTCCTTATTTAATAAGTACTTTTAATGACATCACTGTGAATGTATGTTTCATGTGCTAAAAACTACATTCCAGTGTCTTTTTCCAAAGATCTATTCCATTGGAACAATCTACTGATTCTCAATTTGAGAATTTAATCCAACTAAATTAATAGTATCATACTGAACAAATTAGCCAGACATAAAACCTAAAGGCCGATTATGACCTTTGAAAAATATACAGACAAGACAAAAAAATATTTTACTACTACAAAAAATGTGAGTACAAAAATGATACAATCCTCTGCAATTGAATATGGATTTTTCATAAAAGTGTCACTTTCTGTTATGAATCCAAAGTTATGGGAATAACTTTACTATCATAAGACTACTACTACTGATATATAGTTTTACAATATCTAAGTCTACACAATGCAAAGAAACAGACTCTTATGAATTGCCACTTGTCAGTGTTTGTTAATGCCACAAGCATTGCGGATTTGTGGTTAAACTTTGCACAACTATATGGTTTAGCATAAACGGTTTGAAGACTGTTATCTTATTCGAAGTTACTTACAAGTTCTTAGTACCAGTACAGTAAATAGATGTTATTGTAATTTAGCTAATACTGGGGCAAGGGTTCTTCATTGAAGTGATTTTTGTTAAATGATGTAGTCTAATTGTTGCATGTGTTGACTTTCAAGTTAGATCTTCCTCTTGCTTCACTTAATAGACTATTGTATGTGTAATTTATTAACAAGATTATATACATATTGCTCCATTACATTGTTTTTTAACATAATACTCTAATAATTTAAATTAGCAATAGCAAAATTAATTAGTTCAGTCTTTCAAAGATTGTATACAATATAGACACCATCTATTTCAAGTAGACGCACCTATAGAAATGAAAACAAATTAATTAACTTATTTAATTGATGACTATAGTTTACAATACACAAACAATTTAATATATTAAGAACATGCATTTGCAAGAGTTCATATACACAGCCAATTAGCAACCACAGAAAAAGTAGTACTTTATTTAATTCACTGAAATAGTCAAGTTAATTAATTATTACTCAATATTACAGCAATAATTACCACTAAAACCAAAAGTGCATACCAACCACCAACATTAATGTTCATAAGCTTATAATAAACTACAAACACAGTTTAACATATAGTCATTGGCCAAGGACATACATGTATTGTAAGAACAATTTCATATAATACTAAATGGGTACTCAGGGGTGCCCTTCTATTATATAGGTAACTAAAACAAAACCACATTTAACATAGGACCTTTGTGAAAAATAAACATATTTTTGTGCTAGTGTAGCTGGAGAGAAAGAATGAAGAAGAACAACATTGTTGTTTAACTAGCTCTCACTTTTCCACTTAGACAAACATTTATATAACATTATTGAAAGTCTTTTGAAAAACTATGTTCCTTCTATTACATACAGGTAATTAAAAAACATGTAATGCAAATAGTTTATATTTGCTGGAGATAACTAACACAATTTAATCATAATTTATTTTCATTAGCCTTTAGTGAATCTATATTTAAATTGACTCAGTTCTTTATCATTTAGTGAAGACATTATATAGAATCCTACCTCTTTCACTATGTGAGTGAGGATCACTTCTTTCAAGTGTCTTTAAAAATTCACGAATCATTTGCCCTCTTCGTTGGTTGTTAACAATCTTACCCTCCACTGCTTCTATTAGTACCTCCCAGGTAGCTTTTTTAGCTCGTTTATTTAACCAAGTGCTAATCATACTAGCCAGTTTTCCTTCATCTGTATTATTGCTATACTTCAAGCTGTCTAGATCTCCGGAGCTGATTTTAAGAGCAACACCTATCATGTACCACTGGTTTTTAATAGGCATCAATACTTCTATAGCATTTTTCCAAACAGGAACTTTGGAAATAATCTGGCTAGTATCTATAGTAGAAAACAATTAATAAGGATGACTATATATATACATATGTGTGTGTGTGTGTGTATGTACACACACACACACACATACACATATACATATATATTTTTTTTTCAGTAATCATGCATAGCTTTAATTTTTAGAATTACATCTGAAAATGTGTTAATGTTTTTTTTGAAAATGATATGATGTAGGAAACGTTTATACACTAATAATCCAAACACAAACAAAGTAGCAATGATAGCAATATACATAACTAGCAATACATTGATACACAAAATACTAGATTATAATATTGATGAGTGCAGCTTTAATATCACTTAGTTTCTGTCATAATGCAAAAGAAAATAAACTTTAGAATTGATATTATACAAAGCCTCTAACTCATTTTTTCATCTCTTTTACTTTGATCCTGCTTCAAACATCTTATGACAATCTTATGCTATTTATAATAGTTTCAAATCTTTGCGCTGGACAAATACTTTATAATGGATTTATGAGTTCATTAACTTCCTACAGTACTCTTTGACATTATTATAACAACAAAATTAATCTGAAACTTTATTAAAAATGAATATATTGTATAAATGTAATGCACACTTTGTTTACTGAACTTTTAGTTTACATTTATTAACAGAGAAAGAGAGTTGTGTAAAGTAAATTATCTCACTACTAAATCATTGCCTGAAAGTGGTTAATGATTTACCTAGAGTAAGTGTCATCTAAAATTTTAGACACAAGCACATAAGAATTAAAAATAGTTGTGACACAATAGCATAGAAGTTCAAAGTACTAACAAAGAGCTCAGACTTGATAAAGTGACATCACAGCACTGTATCCAACTATAGCACTGACATCAACAGATACTGGGCTGTGACATCATTTGAATTTCAGTTGTATCAACTCACTAATATGCTATAGCCTAACCTGCATCATACTATATGCTCAAATGGTATGTTGTGACATAAACAACCCTCATGCCTATAGCTCTCAGGCTTGTTTTATATTACAGTTGAGCTATATCACAGTTGAGCTAACACTATTACACTAACCTTTAAAAAGGAGTTGCTCAGATATGGTTTCTACGTAATCTTCACTTAATGGAGGATATGCAAGATCCTATGACAGAATGAAGTATGAATATTATTATCCAGTACAGAATGTGGTATATGTATGATATACAACAAATTGACAATAGATTATTCAAACTAACTTATACTTACCAAAGGGTTACGTCCAGCAAACACACTAAGTTGACTGCAACGCTCCTTTACTGACATGTGACTTGATAATGGTGATGATGAGAAATAAGAACACCTATTCACTATGTGTTGAAGGTGGTCCTCTTGAAGTGACAATTTAGCACTGAAAAGTACTTTTGTGACTGAAGGAGCAATGCAAAGAAATGGGTCATGAACTCCCACAATCTCTTTAATGCTCACCCTCTTGGTGTTCCTGTCATCTCTAACATTACCCTTTGTAAGCACTGATCGAGCAACATCTTTTATATTGTAAAGTGTGCGGTCATGCATGAGAAGACTACGAGCTTCTCCTACATTATTAGAAGCAATGAGGTACTCCTCGCATTTAAATGAGTGCGTCTGACGCTTCAACGTTACTATGGTCTGAACAACATCATTGAAAACTTTGCGGCTTTTTTCAACATCATTTACTGATGTAATTACTGTAACACAACGATATTGCTCTGTTACTTCGACAATAACTTCAAATTCATCATCATCATTCTCCCAATAAATGCCGTTCGTCCATACATTACAATGACGAGCTAACATTAGGACTTGTGGATCAACAGCATATTCTCCAGCTCTATTATGGCGTGGAAGACAAAAAATGTAGGAAAGGGTAAAAAGGAGAAGATGAAGAAATCGTGTTGAGAGAAATTGGTTATGATCAGGACACCAGAGGCACCATCCCAACCCATTTTCTATTTTAATATTTGTAGGAGGCTCAGCTTTAATGAAGGATGGAAAAAATAAGAGCTCCCCTGGCGGCAGAGGAATTGAAGCTGATATATTGGTTTTGAAATTTTGTAGAGTATTAGATTCTAAAACATGACAGAACTGGAGACTTCTAAGGAACCCAATTAACATATCAGTGTTGTGCTCTGGAAACATTTTTTCGAGAATAGACTTAGGCACAATGCCAGTATTACTAGCAATATTTTGATGGGCACGTTTAATTTCCTTAGGAGCAAAAAGGACACCATTGACTTCAGTGAGAAGTGCAGCTCTGTCAATAATTACCCAACTTTCAGCATCATCCTCATTTTTAAGGAACAAGATGAGACCCTTGTCATTTAAAGTGGTTAGGAATTCTAATAAAACTGACCTTTCAGAAGGAAGTGAAGGCTCATCACGCTTTTGTAATACATCACATAGCTCCATCAGGCTAATGGCTATAATATTCTCTTTATTTCGAAGCAATTGCAAGAAGGAGAATTGAACGTGGCAGTAGAAACTAATTTTATCAGATCGATCAAGTACAGCTTTGCAGCTATAAGAGAGCATAGTAACAAAGTTGTTGACATTTATTCCTCCAGGACGATGACATTCCATAGGTAGGAACCCACCATACTCTCGTGAAAGGTCAGCTTTTTTAACAACTTCAGCAACTAATTTTGAAATTTTCTCATTACCATTAGTCAGCTTATCAAGTCGACTTCCAATGACAAGTATTTGAGATGGCCTTGAGCTTGATAATTGAAGACTGGCACTCTTTATAAAATTAAACCAGTAGTATAAATCCCTTTCAATGATGTCAAGATTGTCGGTCATCTTGGAAAGTATGGCAAAAACAGCAGGTGTGCGTAGCATGAGATTTTCTAGAATTGCTGAATGACTGCTGTAATACTCCTTATGACCTGCAAGATCATAAAGGACAACATTTCCCACTTCATGACTTGAAAAGGTATGTGCGTTAATTCCAGTAGTAAGTAGTTCTACTGGAATAGGATCAGAAGTATTGAACATGTAGTTAGGTGGTTTCTTAGCTCGTTCCATAATGACTGCTGCGAGTGAACTTTTACCTGCACCAGTGTTACCACAGAAAAAGACTTTGCTGTAGGATTCCACAGGAAAATCTTTTCGACATTGCTCAAATGGCTCAAACATCTTTAAAATGCTGAAGCGATTTACATGATCACGATAAGCAAGTTCCATGGCTGTTTGTTCATGTCTGTTCTTAGACATTGGGTTGACCTTTCCTGAAGACAAAAGGGACTTCACAACATCACCATAGCAACCTTGGCAAGCAGCATGAAGAGGTGTATTACCATCCTAAAAAATAGGTAAATTGTAGTAATTGACATTCCTTTCATTACAGATTACAATGCATGATTGATTGTTAGAATTACTTCATTTATACTTACATTTGAAAAGTTTACCTCACTTATAGTGATATTATTTTGTATGTATTTTAGCAAGTTAGTTATTTTTGTTACAAACAAACAATAAGTAACTTGTACTAATTAACAGATTGGTAGAATCTTTAATAAGAAATGAGTATTAGATACTTTGAAAAATGGCTCAACTTATCTATATATTCTACACAGACAAACATCTAAGCCTGCATAAAGAGACTTTGTTCTACTTCATTTTCTGATGTAAGTGTATCTACAGCGACAAAACTGACTGAAATCAGAGCAAAATTTTCAGAAATGTTTTAAAAACTTATCTATCATGCTCAGTTTCCAGAGGCTACCTTCTAATCAGTTGACACCATTCATACATGAGACTGAGCCCTCTATATAATTACAAAATAGCATATGGCTACTAACTGTTATGTACTATATGGAGATGCAATGCTATTTAAATAGTTTCCATGCAACATCTTTATTTCTTATACCAATTATTTTGCATGTAATAGGCCCTCAATATCAGGGTAAAACAACTTGACTATTAATAATAAGACTAGTTTATCAAGCTACACTCTCCTCTTTACTGATATGCAAAAGGGAAGGAAGGTCACCATTGAGTCTATTTCAGTTGACCAATCAGATTCTACTACAAACATTACATAACAGGTAGTAGGAAGTAACACTATTATGGATATCATCTTTTGGCTTATTAATATCTTGCCAATACAAAGTGATATAAGTTGTTTGATGCTTGCAATATGAAACTGTAATATATAAATTGGTACATTAGGACTATAAGTCTCTTAATCTATTAATGTAGATAACATGTATTAAATGTTAATGTTGTAATTTATGTTTGGCTTCTTTGTTTAGACTTAGGAGGGTCTAGTTCAATAGACTATGAAACCAACAAATTGTTAATCATTATAAATGAAGTAACTTAATTTATAAAGCAGTAGGAAGCTAAGGTAAACATAACAATATGAACATTGAATTATAAGATGTAGTGGCTAAGATCACTTTTAAAAATGATATCAAGGACCATAAAAAGTAAAGGATAGCACTATTTATATATGCATTCAATTAGAAAAGCTAACTTTATAGCACTATTGGTATGTGACATTGATTTTCTCCTTTCTCTTTTCCTTTATAAACATAGTGCAATGTTGCTCAGTTGTTGTATTCCAAATCATTGTATGATTACTTTCTATGATAATCATTTTTAGTAGGCTGGTGAAAATGTTTTAGGACATTGTATATGTTATATATCAATCTTGTTTAGTGAATAAACCATAAAATTCATGTCATAACTTACATAATCAGCAATGTCAGGGTTAGCACCGGCTTTAAGAAGAAGCTGAACGCATTCATTATTGCCTTTCTCAGCTGCAATGTACAAAGCAGTTTGGCCATCCTGTGTATATGTAAAAGGACAAATAACAAATGAATGTTAGTATAAATGACATAAAAGTGATTGAATAACATGCAGAATGTTTCCTTCCAATAATAGAAAATTATGAAGAAAATGTTTTAGGACATTGTATATGTTACATACCAATCTTTTTAGTACATAAACCATAAAATGCATGTCAAAACTTATGATGTAAAAGTGATTGAATAAAATGCAGTAAGTTTCCCTCATAGTCATGAGCAAAAATGTCTTTAGCATGAGGTTAGTAGGCCTGTGAAAATGTTTTTAATTGTGACAATTTCTTACTTTTAACATTAAAACAGAATACTCTTATGAATTTTGAAATGTACATGTTATATATCAATCTTGTTTAATGAATAAACCATAAAATGCATGTCATAACTTACATGATCAGCAATGTCAGGGTTAGCACTGGCTTTAAGAAGAAGCTGAACACATTCATTATTGTCTTTCTCAGATGCAATGTACAAAGCAGTTTGGCCATTCTAGTAATATGTAAATGGACAAATAACAAATGAATGTTAGTATAAATGACATAAAAGTGATTGAATAACATGCAGAATGTTTCCTTCCAATAATAGAAAATTATGAAGAAAATGTTTTAGGACATTGTATATGTTACATACCAATCTTTTTAGTACATAAACCATAAAATGCATGTCAAAACTTACACAATCAGCAATGTCAGGGTTAGCACTGGCTTTAAGAAGAAGCTGAACACATTTATTATTCCTTTTCTCAGCTGCAATGTACAGAGCAGTTTGGCCATCCTGTGTATGTAAAAGGACAAATAACAAATGAATGTTAGTATAAATGATGTAAAAGTGACTGAATAAAATGCAGTAAGTTTCCCTCATAGTCATGATAATAATTTCTTTAGCATTTGGTTAAACCAACATTAGACTTCTTGTTAACAATTCATTACGAAAAACATGGATGTAGTCAATATTCAATTGCTGTTACATGAAGTCATAACTACTGTCTGACTTAGGTCACAAATACATTATAATTCAACACACACTATACTGTACTATACATGTATTGTATTTGAGATGTGACATTAACAAGACTTGTGTCTGGTTGCCATTGGGTTTGTTTTACATCACAACACCTGTATTTACAATAACCCTCATGGTTGTACATATATACTTAACATTATCAATTACATGTCAGCATACGTCATTTCCAATGTTAACAACAGCTCCTCTGGATAGAGCATCCTTAGTACCATCCAATTGTCCTTCTCTTGAAGATTTCAACAGTAAAGTGTCCTAAATAGAAAAGATAAAATTTCTTACTTTATAATACTCTTCTGAATTTTGAAATGTACATACATTTGTATAGAACACTTATACTTAGTGTATGTATGAACTTCAAATGTGCAAATACCTTGCTACACTAGTACTAATAAATATTCTTTTACCAATTTGTTCTTTTACTACCCAAACAACATTGACTAATAATTCCTGTACTTGTATGATTTAAATGAATATATATATATATATATATATATATATATATATATATATATATATATATATACACATATATATGCATATTTGTATATTGCAAATGCTATAATTACATAAAATTTACATCATAATAAGTATTACAAATAAAAAGCAAGTTAAAAAGAGATTCACTAGATATATACATATGTGTACAAACTACTAACATTATGACTTACAGTTATTACAGCTTCTAAATTGTTGGCATTAGCTTTAACTAACATCTTTATAATGACATCATTTTCAGTCCAATATGCTGCATGAAGTGCTGTACGACCATACTACATGATATAATAATATAAAAAGATGTGATATGAGTCAAAGTAAAACATGGATATAAAGATCAAACCCTAAGTATTGGATATCTCACTGTCAAGTATTTTATAATCTACACCATTGGTCCAAAATACTCTCACTTATGCAAATGTGAAACACAAGCTCATAGACATATCATATGACACTAGTCAAGAATAACTAGTCAAGACTATCTGTTGATAATAGCTAGCAAATATTGTATGATGGGCATATTTTTTGGGGAAACATTTCCATGAATAGCATAATTTCAGATATTTCACTGTAAATAACTAACTTATACATGAGCACACCCTTCCACTATGGCAAAATAATGATGGAATGTGGCTCCTTCACAGTTGAAGCCATAGCTTAAGATGTGAAGCTTGACCTAGAGTAGTTGCTATTATTCCAGAAGATAGCATAACAGTCAAAAGAGTACTTCTAGGATCTGGTAAATATTGTCTGTATAAGAAGTAAGAAAACCTATACAAAGCCCTGGCTACAACAATACTTCACACAAGGTTTCACCATAGATTGTATGGGTTTATAATTTCACATGCTTAAAAAATCATGTGGCTCACTTAAAAACATCAACCGACTAGAGATTTGACAACTATTCTTTAAGAAAAAGGTCATTTTTAAGAGAAACTGCCACACAGTCTTTGCTAAATATAGTATGTATAAAACATCAAAAACTGGTGCAAAACATTTGAAAATTTATTTTCTTTTGAATTTATAGACAGATATCTATTATTTCTTAAGGACTACTTGATTTTTAATTCTATTGAAGGCTAACTTTATCAAAGTTTATCACCTTCAACCAAATCATTGGTCAACCTCATTTCACAAAGCCAATAGTCGGAGAAAAACATATTTAAAAAGACTTGCTGAAGGTGGATTGAAAATTTATATTATTGACAAAGTGAAAGCTGTTTTGTGGAATTTTTCCATTCTCTGAAATCACCTCTGCAAAAACATGTACAGTAACAAAAAACTCAGTAAATCCAAAAATAACACTGATAAAAAATTTGTTACTCCAATAAAATTACAACTCTCTCCTGAATTCAATCCATTAGCCACATCACTTCTGATTTCTTTTAAATTGGTGATATCCTTGAGTTCCATATTGGCCATGGACATGTGAAATAGTCATGTGATTTGATTTTTGCGACAAAGAAAACAAAAGTCATCTGTGAAGCTACTGTTGAATAACTTAAAATAATATTACCTGAATGGGAAAATTAATCTTGATTTTAATTATTATTATAGCATGAGACATCCATTTACTTATAGAGTAAGGTCCATAACTCTCTGTATGCCGAGTGTGTCTGCCGTGGCTCTTTAATACAACCAGTGACTGAAATATTACATTTAATTTCAATTTCAAATAATATTAATTCAGTTTACTATTATATTTGATATATTAATATTAGGTTTTCATTGTAAACCATTTATTTTATACAGTATGAACTGTCAATTCATGAATAATAATTGTATAGGTACAGAGCATATAACACATGTACCACATCAAAGGTTACCATTTCATATAAGGTATGACCAGTACTTATTTTTCTAGAATAAAACTAGATACCCTTTATACTTTGTATTAACTAGGAAAACTTGTTAAAGTGACAACAATTGCTAGAACATACACAGGCAACTTTATCAAAAAATAAAAAGAAGAAATAATGTACACTTCAAGTATGTTTTGACCCTTGAACAATCTATTTAAGTAGTTACAAGAGATTAGAGTTGGTTTTTAAGATATACACTTCATAAACACTGATAATTGTTGGGGAAATTATCACTAACAATGTTATCAGCAACAAAATAGGAATGAAACTTCATTGTAGTCAATATTAATCAAACTGTGTAGTAGAAGATTTAATGATGTCTGTAGTAACAAGTTAAAAACTACATCATAAGTTGTGTCTGTCAGTTTTAACAGTTTGTTTGTATTTCAAACATTCTATAGCTTTCAGTCTTCCACTGACACTGTTGTTGATTTGCAATTTTTGTAACATTAGTCAATGTTTTGCTGTGAAGTCAGTATCTTTGAAACAATAATTTTATAGGATGAAATTTTCAATTATAGTCTTGTTTTATCTGATAAAAAGAAGTTTGTCAATGCAATAACAATATGTACAGTGACTTCATTGGTCTCATACACATCATACCAACTTGGATATGTTTGGACAAATATTTTGGTATTCATCCAATAGGTATTGAAAAAGCACAAGACTACTCAGCAGTACAGTCATCATGAAAATCACAAAACACTGTCATTAATCCACTGTCAATTATCTTCAATTCTCAATGGTTTGATGAGAAACATACTGCTCAAGGTATCACTTTATGAAATGTCACGTACCGCAATGTGAAATACTGAGTCAATACTTATTGTATACATCATAATGCCTTCAATACATATAAAATAAAAAGTCTACTCAAATACAAATTTATATTTTTCCCTTTGTGTATATATATACACACAAGAATCTGAGAATAGTTAAGTTCTTTAGGTCAACAGACTAAAGTTGTCATTATAATACCTAGAAATAATAATCATTTGGGTTGTAAAACCAAAACTGTCATGTTTATTAAAGACATAGAATAAATGTGTGATTTTACATGATTAATTCACATTCATCAAAATATAGTGTCAATAACACATGTTTGATGTGTTATGTCTATTTTGTTAGAATTATAGACAGCTATGATTACATTTGTATATGAATATGCCACTGACCTTGTCTGGAACATTCACTTTCACACCAGCATCTAGAAGGACTTGAACAACTTTATCATGACCTCTATAACATGATATATAGAGAACAGTTTTGCCAATCTATATAACAAACATTTGTTACAATCATTGTCATTCAAGTCTTCAGTAACACATGAAATTGATATAACATGAAATGATGTGTTTTAAGACAATTCATAATAAATTTAATAAATCTTGAAATGATTGTAAGTAGAATGGCAGTATGGAAATCCCAACATAGTTTCCACGATATCAATAGTGAAATATCTATTTTATTTCATAATAGTTGTTACAGAATCTTAAAGAAAACACTCCCATAAGAATTCAACTAAAAGGTAGTCAACACAGCAAAAATACAACATAAGTTTGTGTTCATATACTTTTATGTGGCTGTTATATAAGGATGTCCATACTGTCATTTCTACTTTAGGTTTGCTCAACCACCATCCTTACATTATATAACTTTTTCCGAAAATTTGTTTGTTTCCTTTACTTTTATTTGAATTATCAATTAGCTAAAATATATTCATACTTAATGAATATTTGTCTATAATTATAGAATAGATGAGTGTCTCAGATATACCATACAATAAATCATTGCTCTACAACTTATAATACCTATTAAATAATGTATCCATCAGAAAGTAGAATTTATGTATGGATGTATAATCATACCAGAAAAAACAAACAATATAATTGAACTGGTAATGTGCTATAAATATACATGATTGCCAAAAGAAAAACAAATCTGATCTCCTTAAAAACACTAATATAGATTACTGACAAAACAAAGTTGACACCACTTAGAATTCTAAGTCCTCGTTGTAAAACAGAATTATAGTTCCAAGTTAAACATTAGCAGAGATAAATACTTAACAAAGAAATTTATATACACAATAAATAACTATTACTAAAACTAGAGGTAGAAAAGCAAATATAAATTACAAGACAGAGATAGAAAACACTTCATGAGGCATGGGAAAAACATATGCAGACATGAATCAATAAAAATTGCTTTGAATGACCTGACTGACACAAACTGCCAAACATAACTAAAATTATATACACTGAGGCTCAAAAAGTATTTAGGTTTAGAATATTCTACCAAAAAAACACAAAGGACTTTATATCATTTCACCTATCAAATATCAATACTTCCAATGACTCTCTCATTATATAATTCAAAGGACAACTATAATAACCAATATTATATCTGTCAGATGATTATTTCATCTGACAAACAGTAGCTTTTTAACAGTCTGTACATCATATTTGGTATATTTTTAAAAGACAATAGTTCAAACTTTATTATAATAGTAAACCAATTAATGTCTATTTTTAGTGAAAAGAAGTTAAATTTTGCCTTCAATTATGCAGTCTTTCTCATATAACATATGCACATGAACACTTACTTTGTTGACAAGGTCTAGATTGGCTCCTTTCTGTGTTAAAATCCAAACAACATCTTTGTGTCCATTCATTGCTGCTAACATGACTGGAGTAGATCCCTCCTAAATATATGATAATAACCACATTAACATGAACCCAAACATTATATCATAACATCAAATAATTATTTATACCAATACTGCTATATACAAGCACATTAGTAATATTATAAATACAAAATATTATATTTAGTCAAACATGATATAACTAAAAAAACTACTCTCAACAATTGACATAACATTACAAATATAAATTGGACTCTTCACAGTAGTCTGTAATAATAATAACAAATTATTTTAAGTGACACAGAGGAAAAGCAATTATAGATTAATTGTACAAGCTTAAATAATCATACATCTTCCACTATTACCAGCCAACAAGATATTGATAATAAATATTCTTAATTAGTAATACATTATCTTCATAGTAACTTCTTCAATATCATTGTTAGCATGCAAAGTAATACAACAAAATCATTTAGTAATAGACATGTTTAAACAAAATATGACTCAAATCACTCTCAACAATTAACAAAATATTATAAATATAAAGTCAAAACTGTGACAATAACTAATAAAAGAGGAAAAGGTCATCACAATTAGGGCATAATACATCGTACAACAATTGTCAATGCTATAAATATGGTTATAATTAGTTAATGCATAAAAATGGCTTCTCACACAGAGGCGACTTCAAAGGTCAATATGAACTCTGTTATTGTTAAAGCAATCAAAAAAATGCATTAAAATTCTTAACCTCGCTGTGGTGCCCAGTGTAAATCTATACTGCAGAGTGCATGTAACATGTACATTTAAAATTGGACAAGGTGTGGTCCAATTATTGTTGGGATGCACATTATAAACTGTTGTTTGATGACTCAGCATTTCTCTTCAATCAAAGGGAAAAAAGCTTTGTCATTTACTGGGTACTTTGCACTCTGATTGACATGTGTGTGAAGTTGTAACTGAGTAAGTAATAGTATCATTCAATTGCCATGAAAAGATTAAGTGCTAGATTCGTGATGAATGTTTCTCTGAGCCTTTACATGACCCTTTAAAATGTTTCAATATTTTATATATATACTAAATTTATAGTAACTTCAAAATGAAGCGTTCTTTGGAAACGTCCCGTAGTACAAATATAAATCAATATATTATCTATTAGTAGCAGTTTTTTCAGTGCTTTGAGATATTTCCTGAATGCGTTACTTTGCTCCAAGTCCACAAACACTTTTCATTACTTTTCTAATGATTGCTTCGACCAATGCCCTTCTGTCATGCTGATCCGTATTCCACTTAGATTCTGTAGAGCATACTAAAAAATCTCCACATTAAGTTCTTTACTTTTCGAGAAACGGCACTTTACCCCTGCAGTTTTAAGCTTTCATTTTCTTTGACGATGTCCTTGATACTACTGTTGTAAAGTCCACACGTTTATTTATTTATTGCTAAACGTTGGTAGTTCCTAACGCTTTGGTTGCCAAGTTATAGCAGTTCAAAAAAAAAACCCCGGTAACAGACACACACACTGACAGACTACAGTACCCTTGCTATGCGCCCATGCACAGCGAGGTTAATAACACATAAAGACATATACATTACATAAAAACATAACCTCTTGCACAAAATATAATCATTCAAACATCATATAATAGATGTGGAAAACAATATAGTAAAAAATGTCAATGGAATATTCAATACCTTTAGGATTTATATGACATTATATCACACTTACTGGCTATTAAATTGTAGAGGACACATTCAAATGACAAGTAATTACAGCACAATTGATGTGTAAAAAGAAAACAATAGAATAAAAAAATGTCAACATCACCTTTAATACATTTAGGACTTATATTACATTATAACACACTTACTAGCTATTAAATTGTAGAGGACACATTCAGATGACAAGTAATTACAGAACAATTGATGTGTAAAAAGAAAACAATAGAGTAAAAAAATGTCAACATCACATTTAATACACTTAAGACTTATATTACATTATATCACACTTACTAGCTATTAAATTGTAGACAACACATTCAAATGACAAGTAATTAGAGCACAATTGATGTGTAAAAAGAAAACAATAGAGTAAAAAAATGTCAACATCACATTTAATACACTTGGATTTATATTACATTATATCACACTTACTGGCTATTAAATTGTAAAGGACACATTCAGATGACAAGTAATTACAGCACAATTGATGTGTAAAAAGAAAACAATAGAGTAAAAAAATGTCAACATCACAATTAATACACTTAGGATTTATATTACATTATATCAGATTTACTGGCTATTAAATTGTACAGGACACATTCAGATGACAAGTAATTATAGCACAATTCATGTGTAAAAAGAAAACCACAGAGTAAAAAATTGTCAACGTCACATTCAATACACTTAGGACTTATATTCCATTATATCACACTTACTGGCTATTAAATTGTAGAGGACACATTCAGATGACAAGTAATTACAGCACAATTCATGTGTAAAAAGAAAACAACAGAGTAAAAAAAATGTCAACATCACATTTAATACACTTGGATTTATATTACATTATATCACACTTACTGGCTATTAAATTGTAAAGGACACATTCAGATGACAAGTAATTACAGCACAATTCATGTGTAAAAAGAAAACAATAGAGTAAAAAAATGTCAACATCACAATTAATACACTTAGGATTTATATTACATTATATCACACTTACTAACTATTAAATTGTAGAGGACACATTTAAATGACAAGTAATTACAACACAATTGATGTGTAAAAAGAAAACAATAGAGTAAATAAATATCAACGTCACATTCAAAACACTTAGGACTTATATTACATTATATCACACTTACGCTCTATTAAATTGTGGAGGACACATTCAGTTGACAAGTAATTACAGCACAATTGATGTGTAATAAGAAAACAATAGAGTAAATAAATGTCAATGTCAAATTTAATACACTTAGGACTTTTATTACATTATACCACACTTACGTGCTATTAAATTGCAGACGACACATTCAGATGTTAAGTAATTATAGCACAATCATTTGTAAAAAGAAAAAAAATAAAGTAAATGAATGTCAACGTCAAATTTATACACTTAGAACTTATATTACATTAAATCACACTTACTGGCTATTAAATTGTAGAGGACACATTCAGATGACAAGTAATTACAGCACATTTGATGTGTAAAAAGAAAACAATAGAGTAAATAAATGTCAACTTCATATTCAACACACTTAGGACTTATATTACATTATATCACACTTACCCACTATTAAATTGTAGAGAATACATTCAGATGACAAGTAATTACAGCACAATTGATGTAGAAAAAGAAAACAATAGAGTAAATAAATGTCAACATCACAATTAATACATTTAGGACTTATATTACATTATATCACACTTACGTCCTATTAAATTGTAGAGGACACATTCAGATGACAAGTAATTACAGCACAATTCATGTGTAAAAAGAAAACAATAGAGTAAATAAATGTCAACATCAAATTTATTACACTTAGGACTTTTAGTACATTATATCACACTTACCCACTATTAAATTGCAGACGACACATTCAGATGACAAGTAGTTACAACACAATTGATGTAGAAAGAGAAAACAATAGAGTAAATAAATGTCAACTTTACATTTAATACACTTAGAACTTATATCACATTAATTCACACTTACGTCCTATTAAATTGTAGAGGGTACATTCAGATGACAAGTAATTACAGCACAATTGATGTGTAAAAAAACAATAGAGTAAATAAATGCCAACGTCAAATTTAATACACTTAGAACTTATATACCTTCTATCACACTTACCCGCTATTAAATTGTAGACGACACATTCAGATGACAAGTAATTACAGCACAATTAATGTAGAAAACGAAAATAATAGAGTAAATAAATGTCAACTTCACATTTAACACACTTAGGACTTATATTATATTATATCACGCTTACCAACTATTTAATTGTAGAGGAAACATTAAAATGACAAGTAATTACAGCACAATAGATGTGTAAAAACAAAACAATAGAGTAAATAAATGTCAACATCACAATTAATACACTTAGGACTTATATTACATTATATCACACTTACGTCCTATTAAATTGTAGAGGACACATTTAAATGACAAGTAATTACAGCACAATTCATTTGTAAAAAGAAAACAATAGAGTAAATAAATGTCAACGTTAAATTTAATACACTTAGAACTTATATTACATTATATCACACTTACCCACTATTAAATTGTAGAGAATACATTCAGATGACAAGTAATTACAGCACAATTGATGTAGAAAAAGAAAACAATAGAGTAAATAAATGTCAACATCACAATTAATACATTTGGGACTTATATTACATTATATCACACTTACGTCCTATTAAATTGTAGAGGACACATTCAGATGACAAGTAATTATAGCACAATTGATGTAGAAAAAGAAAACAATAGAGTAAATAAATGTCAACTTCACATTCAACACACTTAGGACTTATATTACATAATATCACACTTACTTGCTATTAAATTGTAGAGGACACATTCAGTTGACAAGTAATTATAGCACAATTGATGTGTAAAAAGAAAACAATAGAGTAAATAATTGTCAACATCACAATTAATACACTTAGGACTTATATTACATTATATCACACTTACTTGCTATTAAATTGTAGGGTACACATTCAGATGACAAGTGATTACAGCACAATTGATGTGTAAAAAGAAAACAATTGAGTAAATAAATGTCAACATCACAATTAATACACTTAGGACTTATATTACATTATATCACACTTACGTCCTATTAAATTGTAGAGGACACATTCAGATGACAGTAATCATAGCACAATTAATTTGTAAAAAAAAACAATAGAGTAAATAAATGTCAACGTCAAATTTAATACACTTAGAACTTAAATTACATTATATCACACTTACCAACTATTAAATTATAGAGGACACATTCAAATGAAAAGTAATTACAACATAATTGATGTAGAAAAAGAAAACAATAGAGTAAATAAATGTCAACATCACAATTAATATACTTAGGACTTATATTACATTATATCACACTTATGTCCTATTTAATTGTAGAGGACACATTCAGATGACAAGTAATTACAGCACAATTGATGTGTAAAAAGAAAACAATAGAGTAAATAAATGTCAACGTCAAATTTATGCACTTAGAACTTATATTACATTAAATCACACTTACTGGCTATTAAATTGTAGAGGACACATTCAGATGACAAGTAATTACAGCACAATTGATGTGTAAAAAGAAAACAATAGAGTAAATAAAAGTCAACATCACAATTATTACACTTAGGACTTATATTATATTATATCACACTTACCAACTATTAAATTATAGAAGACACATACAGATGACAAGTAATTACAGCACAATCGATGTGTAAAAAGAAAACAATAGAGTAAATAATTGTCAACGACAAATTTAATACACTTAGGACTAATAATACATTATATCACACTTACTCTCTATTAAATTGTAGAGGACACATTCAGAAGACAAGTAATTACAGCACAATTCATATGTAAAAAGAAAACAATAGAGAAAATAAATGTCAACATCACAATTAATACACTTGGGACTTATATTACATTATATCACACTTACTTGCTATTAATTTGTAGGGGACACATTAAGATGACAAGTATTTACAGCACAATTGATGTGTAAAAAGAAAACAATTGAGTAAATAAATGTCAACATCACATTTAATACATTTAGGACTTATATTACATTATATCACACTTACGTCCTATTAAATTGTAGAGCACATATTCAGATGACAAGTAATCAAGCACAATTCATTTGTAAAAAGAAAAAATATAGTAAATAAATGTCAACGTCAAATTTAATACACTTAGAACTTATATTACATTATATCACACTTACCAACTATTAAATTATAGAGGATATATTCAGAATACAAGTAATTACAGCACAATTGATGTAGAAAAAGAATACAATAGAGTAAATAAATGTCAACATCATAATTAATACACTTAGGACTTATATTACATTATATCACACTTACGTCCTATTAAATTGTAGAGGACACATTCAGATGACAAGTAATTATAGCACAATTGACGTGTAAAAAGAAAACAATAGAGTAAATAAATGTCAACATCAAATTTAATAAACTTAGCACTTATATTACATTACTTCACACTTACCCACTATTAAATTGTAGAGGACACATTCAGATGACAAGTAATTACAGCACAATTGATGTAAAAAAAGAAAACAATAGAGTAAATAAATGTCAACTTCACATTTAATACACTTAGGACTTGTATTACATTATATCACACTTACGCTCTATTAAATTGTAGAGGACACATTCAGTTGACAAGTAATTACAGCACAATTGATGTGTAAAAAGAAAACAATAGAGTAAAAAAATGTTAACATTACATTTAATACACTTAGGACTTATATTACATTATATCACACTTACGTCCTATTAAATTGTAGAGGACACATTCAGATGACAAGTAATTACAGCACAATTGATGTTTAAAAAGAAAACAATTGAGTAAATAAATGTCAATGTCAAATTTTATATATTAGAACTTATATTACATTAAATCACACTTACGTCCTATTAAATTATGGAGGACACATTCAGATGACAAGTAATTATAGCACAATTCATGTGTAAAAAGAAAACAATAGAGTAAATAAATGTCAACGTTACATTTAATACACTTAGAACTTATATTACATTAAATCACACTTACTGGCTATTAAATTGTAGAGGACACATTCAGATGACAAGTAATTACAGCACAATTGATGTGTAAAAAGAAAACAATAGAGTAAATAAATGTCAACATCACAATTAATACACTTAGGACTTATATTCCATTATATCACACTTACGTCCTATTAAATTGTAAAGGACACATTCAGATGATAAGTAATTATAGTACAATTGATGTGTAAAAAGAAAACAATAGAGTAAATAAATGTCAACTTCATATTTAATACACTTAGGACTCAATCACACTTACCAACTATTTAATAGTAGAGGACACATTCAGATGACAAGTAATTACAGCAAAATTGATGTGTAAAAAGAAAACAATAGAGTAAATGAATGTCAACATCACAATTAATACACTTAGGACTTATATTACATTATATCACTCTTACCAACTATTAAATTATAGAAGACACATTCAGATGACAAGTAATTACAGCACAATTGATGTGTAAAAAGAAAAAATAGAGTAAATAATTGTCAACTTCACATTTAATAAACTTAGGACTTCTATTAGATTATATCACACTTACCCGCTATAAAATTTTAGAAGAAACATTGAAATGACAAGTAATTACAGCACAATTGATGTGTAAAAAGAAAACAATAAAGTAAATAAATGTCAACATCACATTTAACACACTTAGGACTTATATTACATTATATGACACTTACTTCCTATTAAAAAGTAGAGAAGACATTCAGATGACAAGAAATTACAGCACAATTGATGTGTAAAAAGAAAACAATACAGTAAATCAATGTCAACTTCATATTTAATACACTTAGGACTTATATTACATTATATCACACTTACCAACTATTTAATTGTAGAGGAAACATTCAGATGACAAGTAATTACAGCACAATTCATGTGTAAAATGAAAACAATAGAGTAAATAAATGTCAACATCACAATTAATACAGTTAGGACTTATATTACAATATATCACACTTACTGGCTATTAAATTGTAGGGGACACATTCAGATAATAAGTAATTACAGCACAATTGATGTGTAAAAAACAATTGAGTAAATAAATGTCAACGTCAAATTTAACACAATTAGAACTTATATTACATTAAATCACACTTACATCCTATTAAAAGGTAGAGGACACATTCAGATGACAAGTAATTACAGCACAATTCATGTGTAAAAAGAAAACAATAGAGTAAATAAATGTCAACGTCAAATTTAATACACTTAGAACTTATATTACATTATATCACACTTACTGGCTATTAAATTGTAGAGGACACATTCAGATGACAAGTAATTATAGCACAATTGATGTGTAAAAAAAACAATAGAGTAAATAATTGTCAACATAAAATTTAATACACTTAGAACTTATATTACATCATATCACACTTACCCGCTTTTAAATTGTAGAAGACACATTCAGATGACAAGTAATTACAGTACAATTGATGTAGAAAAGAAAACAATAGAGTAAATAAATATGAACTTCACATTTAACACACTTAGGACTTATATTACATTATATCACACTTACGTCCTATTAAATTGTAGAGGACACATTCAAATGACAAGTAATTATAGTACAATTGATGTGTAAAAAGAAAACAATAGAGTAAATAAATGTCAACGTCAAATTTAATACACTTAGAACTTATATTACATTAAATCACACTTACGTCCTATTAAATTGTAGAGGACACATTCAGATGACAAGTAATTACAGCACAATTCATGTGTAAAAAGAAAACAATAGAGTAAATAATTGTCAATGACAAATTTAATACACTTAGGACTTATATTACATTATATCACACTTACCAACTATTAAATTGTAGAGGACACATTCAGATGACAAGTAATTACAGCACAATTCATGTGTAAAAGAAAACAATAGAGTAAATAAATGTCAATATAACAATTAAAACACTCAGGACTTATATTACATTATATCACACATACGTCCTATTAAATTGTAGAGGACACATTCAGATGACAAGTAATTATAGCACAATTCATTTGTAAAAAGAAAAGAATAGAGTAAATAAATGTCAACGTCTAATTTAATACACTTAGAACTTATATTACATAAAATCACACTTACGTCCTATTAAATTGTAGAGGACACATTTAGATGACAAGTAATTACAGCACAATTGATGTGTGAAAAGAAAACAATAGTGTAAATAAATGTCAACTTTACATTAACACACTTAGGACTTATATTACATTATATCACACTTACCAACTATTAAATTATAGAGGACACATTCAGATGACAAGTAATTACAGCAAAATTGATGTGTAAAAAGAAAACAATAGAGTAAATAAATGTCAACTTCACAATTAATACACTTAGGACTTATATTACAATATATCACACCTACTTGCTATTAAGTTGTAGAGGACACATTCAGTTTTCAAGTAATAACAGCACAATTGATGTGTAAAACGAAAACAATAGAGTAAATAAATGTCAACATCACAATTAATACACTTAGGACTTATATTACATTCTATCACACTTACGTCCTATTAAATTGTAGAGGACATATTCAGATGACAAGTAATTACAGCACAATTGATGTATAAAAAATAAGAGAGTAAAAATTGCCAACATAACATTTAATATACTTAGGACTTATATTACATTATATGACACTTACTGGCTATTAAATTGTAAAGGACACATTCAGATGATAAGTAATTACAGCACAATTGTTGCGGAAAAAGAAAATAAGTTAAGAAAATGTCAATTCAATAAACTTAGGATTTATATAACAATATATCACACTTATCCACTATTATATTATAAAGGACACAATTCAAATAATAAGTAATCACACCACAATAAATGTGGAAAAAAAACAAGAGGTAAACAAAATGGAAACATTGCAAGTAATCTAATATAATGGAATATTGACATAGTGACCTTTCTTCATATTTATCACCTGTCTTATGTACATATGAATATGATTATACCTAATTAATGCTTAATAAATGGCTTTTCACACACAGGCTAATTCAAAGGTCTCTATAAACTGTAACTGTCATTGTTAAGGTGGCAGTACGGTGGAAGTCAGAAGCCAAATAATTTTTTATAATAATATTTATACTATATTCATAATATTCATAATATACTCATCAAAACATATTTGTGGTTGGTTTGCATTCTAAGCCACACAAACACCTTATATCTAAGTATGTCTAGAGGAAGATAATGACATACCTCTTCACATTCCAGTGGTTTCGTAGCTAATGTTAATGAGCAATGACAAATTGTTGTACTAAGGTACATTTATCTCAGCTCTAATACTACAAACAGGTAAGTAATCTTGAACAACCCTACCCAAAATGTGTACGAGTAATCTTATCAAGCCAATTTTTAAAAATGGTGTTTGATTTTCCGAAGGCTCTCAAAGATTTGACTCTAATTAGTGTATCTCAAAACGTATAGCAGTAATTAAAAAAGCTTTCATAGGATTATAGATCTGCTATAACTGTAATAGCAAGGTAAGTTTCTAATGTCTACCTATAAGAAGTTTTTAGAAAAATGTACCTTTCTTCTGGATACTGCTACTCCAGTAACTCTTGATTTATACATGCAATTGTTTTAAAAATTTTTATCGAAGTTGAAGACCATTGATATAATGTAGTAGTCAAAGGATGGTATTAAAACAAGAAAAGATATAGAAATTATATAGTAAAAAAGTTAAGCTATGAATATTATTAACACCATCGTACTGCCACCTCAAAGCACTAAAAATAACATTTATAAAGGCATATGAATTACATAAAAAATAACCTCTTCTACAAAAGTGATCATTAAAGCCTTATACATTTGGAATTATCTTGGAACAAATAGAACTATAAATGAAATGAAGAAAAAACATCATATTGCACAGTAAAAATTGATTTGTTGATTTAACCATTATATATAGGTTGCATGTAGCAAACTTAGTGTGATGTGAATGTAAACATAACATTGGTTTGACTACTGATATACTACTAGCTACATAAACTGTACTACATCAGTGATCAAAACAGTGTTATCTCTACTTTTAATTTCATACTAACTTTGTTATATCCAACCTGTATAACAATATATTGCTTAAATCAACAAATCAGTTTTTACAGTGTGTACTTACACCAATGCTACCTCCTGCATCATATATTTTTACGGTCAGGTACAATTGTCTAATATCATTATAATGTTGATGCTATGTCTTGTCTAATAGTTACTAGCCATTGACATGGCTTGAAAATTACACTTCATTCTCATGATCCAAATTACCTTAGTAACAATATTGACATCAGCATTTTGGTTGACTAATACTTCAACAATATCTGCATATCCTTTGTAACTTGCATAATGAAGGGCTGCCCATCCTTCCTATTACATATAACATACAAATAATCAATTGTAAAATTAAACCATTAACACTACAATGACAGTATATACATATAGACCTTGTCTTTTATCTTAACTCTCCACTTTGTCATTATCATTATAACATATTACTTATATATATTGTGTAAATGTAAGTCATGTTGTACAGGAAGGACATGACTACATCTATTACTAATAATTAAGCCTTCATACTTGAATAACTGTTTTAACACTAATTTTTGCAAGGTGGATTAAATTTTATACAGTTAGACTGTAATATGAGGGACTGGTATACAACATGCAAACAGAAAAACATATTAGAACATACTATTATGTCAACGGTCCAACTGAAAATAATACATAGCTACTTATGTTGCTTAGCATATTAACTATCATCATCTTTGCACTTCCATATGACTCTTTAATTACATTATTCACAAGTCTACTGCAATAATGAGCATTAGCTTTGTCTGACAGTTATTGTATCCCTTTCTCCTTACAATATTTATTATATTTGGTATATTCTTAAAAGACAATATTTCAGACTTTATTATAATAGTATAACAAAGAGTGCCACTTTTAGAGAAAAGAAGTAACATTTTAACTTCACTTATACAGCTTTTATCATATAACATATGTACATAAACACTTACTTCATTCATAACATTTAGATTGGCTCCTTTCTGTGTTAAAATCAAAACAACATCTTTGTGTCCATTCATTGCTGCTAACATGACTGGAGTACATCCATCCTAAATATATTATAATGACTACATTAACATGAATCAAAAGAATATATCATAACATCTGTACATTATTGATACCAACACAGCTATACATAGTAAAGCATTAACATTATAAATCTAGACAATATTACATATAGTTAAACAAAATATGACTCAAATTATTCTAAACATTGACAAAACATTATAAATATAAATTCAATATGGTGACTATAATAAATAAACATTTTTGTGGCACAGAAGAAAAACATATTCACAATTAGGGCATAATACATGTACAACAATCATCAATGATACATGTTCTTACAATATAACAAAATAAACAAGGAACTCCCTCTACACACACTTGGGTTAAATTATTTACACAAAGTTAAATAATCATGAATCATTCTACATTTTATTCAATACACATACAACTTATACAACAATATATCACACCTAGCAACTATTACATTACCTGTCATATTCAATACAATTAAAATTTATATTATATTATATCACACTTACGTCCTATTAAATTGTAGAGGACACATTCAGATGACATGTAATTACAGCGCAATTGATGTATAAAAAGAAAACGATAGAGTAATAAATGTCAACTTCACATTCAATACACTTAGGATTTATATTACATTACATCACACTTACATGCTATTATATTGTAAAAGGATACATTCAGATGACAAGTAATTACAGCACAATTGATGTGGAAAAAGAAAACAATAGAGTAAAAAGCCATCAACATCACATTCAATAAACTTAGGATTTTTATTACATTATATCACACTTATCCACTATTATATTATAAAGGACACATTCAAATACGTAATCACACCACAATAAATGTGGAAAAGAAAACAAAAGATAAACAAAATGTAAAAATCACAATTAATTCAATACAATGGAATATTGATTTAGTGACCTTTCTTCATATTTATCACCTGTCTTATGTACATATGAATATGGTTAAATTAATTAATGGATAAAAATGGCTTCTCACACAGAGGCGACTTCAAAGATCTCTATAAACTGTAACTGTCACTGTTAAAGCACTCAAACTAACACTTATAAAGGTATATATATTACATAAAAACATAGCTTCTTCTACAGAAATGATCATTAAAGTCTTATACTTTTGGAATTATCTTCGTATAAACAGAAATAAAAGAAACATCATACAGTACTTATACCAATGCTACCTGCTGCATGATATATTTTTAAGAACAGGTACAATTGTCTAGTATCATTACAATGTTTGCACTATGTCTTGTCTAATAGTTACTAGTCATTAACACAGCTTGAATATTACTCTTTATTCTGATGATCCAAATTACCTTAGTAACAATATTGACATCAGCATTTTGGTTGACTAATATTTCAACAATATCTGCATATCCTTTCTCACTTGCATGATGAAGGGCTGCCAATCCTCTCTATTACATATAACATATAAATAATCAATTGTAAATTGAAACATTCACTCTACAATAACAGTACATAGATCTTGTCTTTTGCCTTATCTCTCTATATTCTCATCATAATTATAACATATTACAATCATATATTGTTCAAATGTAAGTCATGTTGTACAGGAAGGAGATGACTACATCTATTTCTAATAAGCCTTCATTACTTGAATAACTGTTTTAACACTAAGTTTGTCAAGATAGTTTAAATTATATACAGTTAGAGTGTAATATGAGGGACTGGTAAATAACATGCAAACAGAAAAACATATTAGAATATACTATTATGTCAATGGTCCAGCTGAAAATAATACGTAGCTATTTATTTTGCTTAGCATATCAACTATCATTATTTTTAATTCTGGATTTGTCACAATAGCAAAAAACTATACTAATTAAACTTCAATTTAAACAATTTAAAATGAATATTTGTCAAACAAGAGATGCTTCAATTCAAACCCTTCATTGCTATTTTAGTGAGGACCTGATACAACTAGAGAAAAGTTATGATATTGTCATGTCTATCCATCTCATGATGTCCAATGATAATAAGTTGATAAATTGATTAATCACATCTTATAAAAATACACTTTTCATTAACATTGTGATAAGAACTTTGTATCCTTTTTCCTTCCAATATTCATTATATTTGGCATATTATTTAAAGACAATATTTCAAACTTTATTATAATAGTATAATAACTACTGCCACTTATAAAAAGTCACATTTAAATTTTACTTATGCAGCTATTATCATATAACATATTTATATGAACACTTACATTGTTGACAAGGTTTAGATCAGCTCCTTTTTGTGTTAAAATCAAAACAACATCTTTGTGTCCATTCATTGCTGCTAACATGATTGGAGTGGATCCATACTAAATATATTATAATAACTACATTAACATGAATCAAAAGAATATATCATAACATCTGTTCATTATGATACCAACACAGCTATACATAGTAAAGCATTACATTATAAATCTAGACAATATTACATATAGTTAAATAAAATATGACTCAAATTGTTCTCAACAATTGACAAAACGTTATAAATATAAATTCAATACTGTGACAATAGGTTAAATTATTTGCACAAGGTGAAATATTCATACATCAACAACCATTACCCACTATAAATGCATTGAGAATAAATGATTTCAATTAGTAACATTGCAAACAGAAAAACATTAGAATTTAGGCCTATACTATTAAGTAAACAGTCCAGTTGACAAAAATATAAAATATAACTCTTTGAGTTGATCAGCATATAAAATACGGCAAACAAACAATCGATAATAATCATAAGTTATATATCTCCTTCTTTGATAAAGTCTTAGTAGTCAAACTACTTCTGTTAGTTACTTTAATTACTTAAACAGTAAGAAAACAAAATGACAATAAAATCTGGTGTTAGTAAGATATATTTAGACAGGTTGATTCATCTATTAAGTATAAGATTTTAATGTATAATAATAAAATAGATTTACCTTATCAGTAGAATTTATATCAGCTCCTCTAACAAGAGCATCTTTTACTCCTAACAAGTCTCCTTTCTTAGCAGACTCAATTAGATTGAAATTCTATAGCAAAAGAAAAAAGTATTAATAAATATTATTGTATTGTACAGCTAATAACTTATGGGAATAGTATGTTTCGAAAGCATTTGCTTTGATTCTTTCAGACAGGGCAAATTCTGAAGTCTAATTCAATTATTATGGAACAGCAAATTAATTTTAAAAGGTTTGCCTGTGGAAGACTTGTTTTACCCTATTAAGCAGGAATGACAAACATTTCATTCACCTACAATGTTACACACATATATACCTTAGAGAGACTGAAACATAGTCCCTTCTATCAGAACATCATATTAACAAAAAACACTAAATCTATTACACAAAGCAACAAAGTTATCTTAATATTAAATTAACCATTAACAGTTATAGGTTAATTAATATGTTACACATGGACAAGTCCATCATGAGTCACTTTTTAATGGAGTGTACAACAATGGTTATAGAAATAGAACAATATTTAGACTGGACAGTTAAACACACTATTAATATGACTAGTAAACAATAGAATGCAGTAATATCATAGGGACCACTTTAATGTCCATGGAGTGACCCATCCACTACTTATACTTTCACACAATAATATATAGCAATAGGATTACCATGTACTTACCAATCTCCACTGCTTCAGCCAGTCCATGATAACAGCTCAAATGCATAAACTCACAAACAACACTATTCATCAAGAAGTGACAATTTCCTCAATAAAGGAGTCACTGAAACTTCACAGTAACGTTAACAAACTATAGCAGTGAAGTTATGAGGTCACTAACGATTATGTGGTGTTCAAAAAATGATAGCCATTAGCCGGAGAAGGTCATCCAAAGATTAAACCTCTCCTTTTCTCGGTTTTACAAGGTTAGCTCAGGTAAGCTCACGTGAATAGAGCTAGTACCGCACGTGATGCACACATTGAGGCACTCAAGTAAAGATGATAAAGATCTGTTAAGAAGCTAAAGGACCTGTTGTAACCAAGGAACAAAAAAATAATGAAGAAGAAGGTCTTATGCCTCAGATTTGTATATATCATTATTATATATAAAAAGAGGATATAACAACACTAATCAATGGTAAGAAAGAAATATTATACACTTTAAAATCATTTTCTTTCTTCGATATTACGAAAATGATATATATAATTAGCTGGTATAGTAATTAGTTGTGGTTGTATGCAATAGAGATGTAACCATACTGTGTATCTCTCACATTATATCCATTTAACAACATCAAATGTTTTGTCATATTTCAAAATGCTACTACAGAATGTTACATCAGCACTCTCAAGATCTTGTCAATTTTATTTATTTCTTTAACAGTGGGCCTTGACAGAGTTGGAATAGAACTGTATCTTTTTTGTAAGATTTTTTTTTTTGATATTCAGAGTTTTGATTGGATGCCTTTTGCTTGGCAAGTAGCTTTTTACTGTGCTTTGTTAGCTTATAGCAGTTATTATAGAGATAACAGACTGAACATGTCTGTTAGCAGTTTGAATATCATCTATATTTTAACAGTTAGTAACTAGTGCTTCAGGTTCTCGAAGTTTCCTTAATAAGGTTGTTTTAGTTTATGTCAAAGATGTGTCAAGTTTTTTGTCAGATAACAAGCTGGTATAGTAGGAGTAAGTATTAACTAGAAGAATAGGGTATTCTGAAATATTGTTTGTGTCCTTTTGTATATATTTCATATGTACAATGTGATATGTTTACATACTGTTGTATGTAAGATAGAATCTAAGCAAGTGTAGTTATGGAAATAAATTGGACAGTCTGAAGTCTGAACATCAAAGACTACATTCACAGTTTTCTTGAGCTTTCTCAACATATAATTTGTGTCAGGAGACGATTGTGATTGTACTTTCCATTTTGTATTTTTCAGTGGAGCAGAAGACAATTTTAACAAAAGAGCCCTCTTGTGATGTTTGTTTATCTGACATATTCTATGTCATTTTTTCCCATTTCTAACTTACAAAAATGTTCAAATACCTTATCTCTGCCTACGCTAATTAATGTAATAAATAAACTGTCAATTCTTCTATATTGCTTGTGGTTTAAAATTTTAAAATGCTGATTGTCATTTGAATATAGTAACATGTTGCCTGTTGTGGAAACTGTGAGCAATAATTTGAAGTAAAGTAGGCAAAGAAAACAAGTATGCTCTGTTTGTAGGTATGTGAGACAAACCTATAATGTAACAATTAATTTAGCTTCATCTCTTTCATTAAGTAAAATACTTAATTGATGGTATATTTTATTTGATCTTTGTGTCTCACAGTTTCAGCTAATTCTTTCTCCATACTCTATGTGCCAGACACAAATGATTTTCTTAGTATCTCCTTTACCAAACACTGCTTTCTATGCATTAAAGTAATTGTCAGCATCATCTGACATGAACCATGATGGAGAAATAACACTGCTACTACCTTTAATGGCTGCAAAGAAAAGTATCAATGATATTACATTTTCTCTGTTGGAAAACATCAAAGCTACTGGTATTCCTTTCCCATATTCACCTATCACAACCAGAGTTATTAGACTAAAATTGTGTATGTTGATGCCATGTGTGGTATGTATGCATATTTTTTAATTTTTTTTTAATTTTTAAGGTTATGGTCTTCTTTGCTATTTATAAATTAAAATGGGGTTTTAAGGAAATGCTTGCATTTCTAATAACCAGATGTTGACACTAATAAAGTCATTGGTATGCCAATTAATACCCTCAATGTTGTATTGAGTTTTATGTTGTGGATGTCCTGTCTGTTAATTAAGTGTTCTCGTTTAATGTTGTTGTATACTGACACTTGAATGCTATTTATCTACTAATTATGAAGTAATTTTAATATATAACAGATTATTAAGCTTGCGAATCTATTCTTTTTTATCTATAGATATGACATGGAGGAGAGCTGATAGAGTTTGACAAGTTCTTCTCTGTAATAGTTCTTCATATCCTTGTAGAACACATGGTCCAATTGCTGCACAATGATTGAAGAGAATGACTTCATGATCACAAAATGTTGTAGTGTGTTTGTCTCTGGTGTATTAGCAAGAGTAACAGTCTACTCAACATATGAAAATACAACAAGAAGGAAAATTAAAACAATATGAAAATGGCAAGGAAATGTCAGAAGTTGTAAGCTTGGTAGCTATGGTTAAAGAATCTATTCCATCTCATCTGTTACGTTTTACTATGAATCCATTAAGCATACCATACATCCATTCAACATACCATACATCCATTCAACAATTTATTTGTCCATTTAGATGTCATCTGACATAGCCTTTGATGAGAGACTACCTGAACTAGAAGAAACAATAGATAAGTTACATTCTAATATTGAGGCTAAAGACTCAGTCCTGGACACTTAGGAATGAGAACCCGTAGAATATAAAGATCGTATCACAGCACTGGAGAACCAGTTAGTGGAGTATGCTACCGTGATGAATGACCAATCTAAAGTAAGTGTATTGCTAGTGATATTTCTTCCCATGTTTCATTCTGGTTCCATAATTTTCATTATATGAATCTCATACTTCAGAGCTATCATTCTGATCTTTTCAGGTTATACATCAATCACACCATCAAACACATCAATATACTAAAATAGAAATACTGTGGAGTTCTCTATTAGATAAGAAATAGAATTTCAAGAGAAACTGTCTACATTTAAAACTACCCTCAATAGGTACATGTACATGTAATAATGATATGGAAACTACCCTAAATAGGTGCACATATACATGTACATGTATATTAATTAATGTGTTTTGTGAAAGTATCATAGGCAAGATAAAGGAAAAACTATCACAGCTCTTTTCGTTGCTCTCCACTCTTTACAACTACTATAGTCTATAGTAGTAATAACTAGAATGAGACTGAGAATTTTGTAATAAAGTCTCATTCCCAGATCATAGATTGATTCTTATACTATATCATAAAGATTTTATAAAAAAAGAAGTCTCATTTCCAATACTCGTAATTCATTCTCATGACTTGTATAGAAACTGGGAAATACTTCAAAATTTAAATCTCATGTTTTTAGATTATCCAAACTTGAAGAAAAGAACAAAACTTTACATCAAATATCCAATCAGCTCTCATCAGAGATAGAGGAGTATCAGAAACAAACTAGAGCACTTGTTGAAGATGTAGAAACTTAAACTAGAGAAGTTGAAATAATAAGAGAACATTTACAGAGAACTGAACAAAGTATAAGTGTCTCTGAAGTAAGTTAACATGATGGTTAGTAAGAGAGAACAGATCAGTTGTCTTGTGAACTTGAAAACGTTCAAGCTCTCTGAGAACAGACACAAAGAGACAAGTCTATGAAACAATCACTAAACCATTATTTTGAGGTTAGACTGTCTACTATAAGCATATTTAATTTGAACTATTTACAAGATATCTTAATTTTTATTTAGTTGGTTACTATGGAAAATAACGCTCAACAACTTAAAATAAAGGAAGGTCAGAAGCAGCTAAAAGATCTACAAGATTTGAGAGTTAAAATGAAAACTGATCTGTCGAGTCTGAGATCAGAGAGGACAAAGCATTGCAATGTAATACTCAATTACTGGAAACATGCGATCCTGAAAATGTGCAAAATTACAGAATGAGGTAATTGTTTGTTTCTCTTTTTAACCATCCATTGATGCACAACATGTATTAATCTATCCAAGTACCCATCTGTCCATTTAATCCATCTATCTATCTATCCATCTATTTATCCATGCATCCATCCACACACCAACCATCTGTCCATGTACTCATCAATTTATTCACTGATCAATTCAATCACCTATCTATCCATTAATCCATGTATCTATCCATTTATCAATCCATCTATCCATTCATTTAACCAGGTGGGTTTTTTTAACAACAAACTCAAGGAGGCAGACAAAGAAATCTCAAAACTTCAAGAATTCCTGCGATTTAACTTTGAGGGTAGCAGAGAACTCCAACAATATCTTGATGTAGAACTAAATGAGAAAACTCTCCAACAAATTGAATGAAGAATTGATAAATACAAAAAGGAAAAGACACCGCAAAAGATAACTTGAAACATCTCAAAATAAGTTATGAAGAAAGACTATGGCACTTACAAACACAACATGATGATGCAGCTATCACTGAGTCCATACCAGTTTGAAGCAGAAGGAAGATGATATTGTTGTATTAATGATAAAAGCTGAAGAGTACAAGGCTAAAAGACAAAGGTATCGTGAATTGAATCAACATTTAGAACAAGAAAAGGACAACTTAGCTTTGGAAATCTGTCAAAATTATGATATTGCCAACAGTCTACACCAGTGAGTCCAGTATCTAGAAGACAAAGAAGACTCTGCCTACAATGAGGGATATACCAGTGGTTATTCTGATCAAGATCATTTGAATGATGACAGTAAACAGGGGATTGGTTCCGATTACAGAGAGTTGGAGCTACATATGCCAATGCATTATTTGACTTACTCATACAAAACCTAAACCAATCAGCCATGTTTCTATGGGATTGATGCATTCCTTACCTCCAATGATAGCCAAGATTTTGACTACTCAAGACAATACCAAAGTGTTACCCTCATCTGATGATCCCATTTTGCTAACCATCAGTTTCATGATTTCAACACTTAGTTTATCGTCAGATAAACTGCCAGCTCCCTAGAGAGAAATAGAAAGGGCAACAACACGAACACACACACTCTCTCTCTCTCCTCTCTCTCTCTCTCTCTCTCTCTCTCTCTCTCTCTCTCTCTCTCTCTCTCTCTCTCTCTGTTTGGTCTCACTCCCATATTGGCCAGTGTCATAATCATACTGTATGCTGTAATCCCATACCATGCAGTCTCATTCCCATACTGTGCAGTCTCAATGTCATCCATTCTCAATCACATACTAGTAAGTAGAACAGAATGGTAAATTTTTATTTCTACGTATTGTCTTCTAGAAATACCAAGTCTGTAGTCTCTCACGCAGTTGTCTGATAGTTTGTTAAGAGAAAAAATGGGTCTCTCTCTCTCTCTGATTTTGGAATTTGGATGTTGGAAATTTGACATTTGACTGGTTCTCCAATCAGTTATTTTAATCTGCTTCTTTTTAGATGTTTATTTTATTTTGGCTTTTAATTGTTAAAATTAACTTTGTCATCTGAGTTGATTGTTCTTTTTTAAAAAAATTAAGAGTTCAATAATCTCACAAGATGTCAATGAACTGGATGAGATCCATGCAGATCATAGAAACTATAAAATTGTTATCACCTTCCACTTCAAAGATCTTACTCTCCGTATAATTTTGTCTCTACTTTTTAACTGTATATTGCCATGGTGATAGCAATTCTATGTTTATTATGGATTCCTTGTGTCTTTTCAGTATTATCATTACCACATTGATCTTTGAACAAGACAAAAACCGTTAAAAAGTATATTTTATATTTTTATTAATTTTGTTTGTGAGTTGTTAATTTTTATATAATAACAATTATTGTTAATGTTAATTTTAAAACCATACACTGCTCAGTTGCTACCATATATCAACATCATATGATTATATGTACACTGGAGTGATGTTATGTATTATGATTTAATATCCTCATAATTATCGTCTATTATAGAAGGGTCTAAACCATACTGGATTTTTCTATCAGACTTCAGCATTTGATATCACTAACAGAGTTGAAAATTCTCTACCATCCATCATCTTTCGTGTTTACTCCTCTCGTTTTATGTACTGATTGGAACTGTAATCAACTGGATGTATTTTTCTGTATTTACTGGAATATGATTGTAATAACAGGTCAATGTTTAGATGACAATCAGTATGTTAAAGGAGATAGAACTTTAGTTTACTTCTCTCTCAAGCTAAAATGAACTGTCATTAAGGACACTGTCATTTTAAATGAATTTATTTATATAAGAGATGACTGAATGGATAGTGTGGGATTAATAAAGGAACAGCTGTTGACTGACCAATGTCAGGGAGTTAATTATGGCAAACAGTTTAAAATTTATTGACTTTGGATTCAATATATTAAACCTTTTATAAGTATTGTTTGTTAATATATCATTTCTACAATAACAATTATAGTTAACTAGTTTGCCACAGTCTGAAATCTGATTGGTTGGTGTTTGCTCTTCTAAAATGGCGGAAATGTGACATTGAACTAACCAATAAGATTTCTTCATTTCAGATAAAGATCATATATTGTGCTTATCAAAGTTATTATTAGTGTTCCTACAAACAATGTAGTCACTGGTAGGTCTGGTTTGTCTGGTTACTGCGCATGCCCAGTAGAAAAGCCGGGAAAACGTGGTGTAAAAAGTATATATATATATTTAGCAACCATAATGTATATGACAACAATGTCATTTTACTGTGTGCTATACCAAATGGACAGTGTAGCAGTTATGTGAATTCAAGTTTAAAGACAGAGACAGTCAAGTAAGTTTCCTTTCTTTATATCTCAGTGTCCTACTACATAACCACCAGCCCTAATAAATAGCTGTTTTAAAGTAACTAGACTTCCCTGACATTCTCCTCAGTTGTAGTCACTTGCAACAACTACCCTTTTTGTTGAGCAACTTACAGTTCTATTACAAACGTGTACTGATAGCTTCCTTTCTAACCACTAGTTGTTAGTTAGTTTAAAGACCTGACATCATGTTCTATTCTTCAGTATTTTATCAGTTTCTTTTATATTCTATAGAAATAAGTAGAACTCTCTAACTCTTTCTGCAAGTTAACTGTCATGTCTCTGTCATCTCTATCAATGATGTCATTGCTATATATTGTGGACTGGATTGATCTTTTAAAGAAGAACATAATTGCTGTTGTTACTGTTGTCTACAGTCTATTGTCTCCAGTCAAGATACCTTCAGTTTTTGCTCATCTCTTGTGCAGTAAAATGCAATCAACATGAACTGAGGACAATGACAAAGAAAATACACTTTTATTGCAGCACAAAAAGGGAAAGACAAAGTATTCAGGTCAGAGTAAATGTAAATTGTGTGTGTGTGTGTAGAAAGCCTATTCCTGAGCTTTTTGCTGCCTGGACTGATAGTTGTTGTCATTAAACATCTGTATAGCCACCTCTTCTAGATACTTTATTATGACTTTGTAAGACTCTTTGACTTCTTGTGTGAACCTAATTCTGTAGTACATTAACACAGTTAGTTCTAACTCAGTTTTTAAATTAGCCTTAAGTTGGCCATTTTGGCAGCCAAGTAGTAATTCATGCATACATAGCTGTTATGTAAGTAGATTGAGAACCTTATGTATTCTGTAGAGAGGTTTTTTGGTGTTGTGATTTAAATACCTATAAACAGAACTGGAATGGTTTGTGCAAATGTCTTCCCATACTGTGAATTTTCTCATAACCCCCACAACTGACAACAGCTGACAATAAGCATGCAGCATTAAGTTAAATGGCCCTGTCAGCTAGCTGACAAGCTGAGTAGTTGTACTTCGGCTTTACATTGAGAACCATATTGGAAACCTGAAATATACCTAGACACTTATATAGAATATACAGCTTGATTGTAAGTTCAATATTGTGGCACACTAGAATTAAGTCTTCTTCCCCCTCTCAACGGTTATAAGTAGCTTCACCTTGTAGTCTATATTAGAGAGGCTTTTATAATACTCAACCACTCATTATATACAGTTACTTGAGACTATACTGACAGTCCTGGTATGGCAGGGGTAGCTTTCCTCTTGGTTGTAGCTTCTAACCACATGTATTCTAGCTAATGAGGAATCATTTTGTTAACCATAATGACTAGTAGAGCCTCACTGCTAAGTACATGAACTCTTTGGGTCCAAGAGTCTAATATTAAAACATACTCCAACCCTCTGGTATGTTCTTGCTGAAATATGTAACAATAATATCCACTGGATAACCACACTGTTGTAACAAGTCATGTACTAGACTTGTAGTCTGTGCAAACTTTAAGATCAATACCATTATTTTTGTAGTTATTATGTTTAAAAATTTTAAAGCCTTTCCATTGAATGTTCTAACTCTTGTCATCAACAAGTACACCCTATAACAAGTATGTATACATGTCCTTTGTTATTCATACATATATTGATAACTGTACTGGAGATAATATAGTGAGGTTCTCTAACATCTACTTAATGTAAGATTGATCTTTTATATATCATTAATTCTAATTGATCATTTTTAGTCTGTAGTTGTTCTAGTTGAGTGTTCTTTAACTGCTGGGGATGATAATGGTAATATAATGTATTATATATACAATATTATTAACTATTTTTTGTCTCATTAATAAGTTTTCTATAATGCTGGACATTAACAACTGCTTGTGTCTTGAGGATCTGTAGAATTATTTGTTATCAATCACTGGTTAATTGGATTGGGTTAATTTTGTCTTGAGAGTGATGGAGGATCAGTCTGTGAGTTGTGTGTAAGGACATTGTAATATGATTATATGTAGTTCTCTAGTCTGAGACATTGATAGGAGGATTTGGACAAGGAACAACAGGTCATACATTGTCTTGTCAGTACTTTCTAATAATCATATAGTCCTACTTGTCTTGTGTTACCTAATAGCTTCTTTATCATTATCTTTTGTGCCTGTCATATTATCATGTATTATTAACCATCTATGTCAGTGTAATTGTGATCCAGAAATGTTAGAGTTCAGTGTCTGTTTCACAAAAACTATTCCCTTGATAATTGTCATCTAGGATTTTAATTTTTATTCATTTATTCTGAAATCTAAAACTGACATCTCATTGTTTTATTGCAGCTAGAATAGGTTTCTCATTGACTTCTTAGATTTCTTTATTATCATTAACATTTTTTACCTTGATCAGTTTTTTATTGCATACTTTTCACATGTAGTATTTTACTCTGACATCAAGGACTTTACTTGGTTTCTTTACACATGGGATTTCATTTACATCTATGTTTTATGCTAGCATATAGGATTTGTTTTGAATATTTCTGGCCTGGAGGATTTGAAAAATTGAATTTTCTAGCATCAAAGGTTTTATATGACAGCTAATTTTTTCCTGGTATCTGGATTTTATTAATACTAAAATCTAGGCTCTTTATCCCTAACAACAGACATGAACTGTTGTACACTAGAAATAATTTTAGTATACAACAGACATAATTTATAATACAGATTATTTCACTTTTATAAGATCTATTTTTTAATTTTATACTTTAATTATCTTCCACTTTCTATATCTTTTGTCTTCCAGGGGACTGGATAAACAAAACTACTTCATCAAGGTACCTAAATTATTGACATACACCATACACCCTGGGAATTTCTGTCCACTTTGGTCATTATTATAAAAATTTTTAGATAGCATGATATCTTGTAAGCCTTGGTATCTATATCATGTCATCTTCTATGTGATAATATCAACAAAAGGTTACAACAGCTCTACTTGTCATTGTGGATGAGACTATAAGCTCAATTATATCACACTATGTGAGAATGCAAAATAGTGTTGTTTTAGTATGAAATAAAAATAAATGTAGAAATAAATATCTGTTTAGTTTTGATGTCCTTTCCCAAAAATTATGTAAATACTCAAATACACATCATGTATGCAAAAAAGTCTAGAATACAAGATCCTATTTATATTAAATTGTTCATGTGACATTTAGGTTATGGGAGGAGACTGCCAATCTAAAGACACACCAATCCTGTACCACCATAATCCCATTGAAGATCCATTAATTGTAGTCATGTTTCAGGTATGTAGGCAAGAGTAATTCTCATAGATGAAAGTTCATTTCAAATGTCCTATAGTATTTGAAATCCTTATTTTCAGGCAATTTATTCATCAGCCTCTTATGTATGGCTATTAGAACATGTCCACATTCTTAATTGTACAACCATAGCAATGCCAGTTATATCTACATGTATTAAATTCCTAATCATATTTCCATGCTGTCTGGTGTCATTCCCATACTGTATGTTCTAATTTCAAACCATGCAGTCTCACCTCTATACTCTACATTCTCAATACAATATTGTTTAGTCTCAATCTCATCTTATTCCTATACCATCCATTCTTATCACATACTAGTATTTATTTGTCACAATCTTGATTTTAATAATAAATTAAGAATATCATCTAGACTGAATGACTCAGACTGAATTTGAATGTGTTTAAATAGTGAACTTAGCAGTCTCATGATTAAAACAATATGATTGGTTAATGTAGCGTGAGAAAATAAAATACAATGAATATGATTGGTCCTTTAAACAATGAATCTGATTGGTCCATTTTGTATTGATTATCTTTAATTTGATTTTTTAGCTCACTCTTGTCACATTTCCTCCGTCCTTGTTTTGCACAAAGTGCAGGTATCTCCAATTCCAATTGGGACAATCCATCAGCATTTGCATTCTCTTGTCCTTTTCTGTGCTCTACTGTAAATTGATAGGGCTGAAGAGCCAGGCTCCACCTCATCAGTCTAGAGTTTCCTTCTTTAAACTTCTGTAGCCACTGGAGTGCTCGGTGGTCTGTCTGTACTATAAAGGGCTTTCCAATCAAATACACTGAAAATGCTTGTACTCCTAGTTTTATCGCGAGACATTCTTTTTCCACTACTGCATACTTTTGTTCTCTGTCCAGCAATTTCTTACTGAACTATGCAATGGGGTAGTAATTTCCTAATGGGTCTCTTTGACTCAGTACCACTCCAACTCCAATGTCTGATGCATCTGTCTGCACAAAGTATGTTAGATTAGGGTCTGTGTTCTGCATAACAATTGATGAAGTGAGTGTAGTTTTCAGTTTCTGAAATGCCATTTCTGCTGCAACACTCCACTCTATAGTCTCCAGTAGTCCTTTCTTTGTAAGGTTAGTTAGTGGTTCAGCTATTTGGGCAAAATCTCTTATGAATCTTCTATGAATCTTCTATAATACTTCCTTCTTCGTTGTCGGTCGTTTTAATTGTTCTATGGCATGACTTTACTCTCTTCAGGTCTTGCACCTCCTTGACCAATACGATGTCCAAGATAAGTGCATTCTGCTGCTCCGAATTCACACTTCTTCAGTTTCAGAGTTAATCCAGCATCTTGTAATCTTTCCAATACTTGCTGTAAGTGAACTAGATCTTCTTTCCAAGTTAAGCTATAAATCACAATGTCATCTAGATACACACCAACAAAGTCATTAAGTCCTCTTAAGGTTTGGTCCATCATTCGTTGAAAAGATGCCGGTGCCCCACTTAACCCAAAAGGCATCACGGTGAACTGGAATAATCCTAAAGGGCTGCTGAATGCAGTCTTCTCACAATCCTGTTTGTCCATTGGTATCTGCCAGTACCCTTTTGCTAGATCGAGGGTAGATGTATACTTTGCATTCCCTATGGCATCTAACATCTTGTCTATTCTTGGCATGGGGTAAGCATCAAATTTGGTCACTGCATTCAATTTCCTGTAATCCACACATTCTATTACTGCCATCCTTCTTTTTAACCACAACAATTGGTGATGACCATTCACTGCTCAACTCCTCAATTAATCCGTCCTTGAGCATGGTTTGCAGTTCATTGCAGAAATCTTTCTTCAGAGCTGGAGGTATCCGATAAGGTCGTTGACATATTGGGCCACTTCCGTCTGTCACAATCTTATGTACTGTTCTTTTAGCACGTCCAGGCTCTAGATCAATAACTTCTTTATATTGTTGTAGGAGTTTCTCCAATTCTTTTTTTTCTTTTCCTGTTAGTTGATCTCCCATTTGTGGCTCCCCTTCTGGCCATTCAGGACTTATCAACTGAGTACTATCCTCCATAATACTCATGTAACTTGTTTCTGTCCTAGGGTACCATCGTTTAAGCAAGTTACAATGGAATACCTTGGTCGTTTTACATTCAGGCATCTCTAACTCGTAGTTGACACTTCCAATTCTCTTTTTGATCCTGTATGGTCCTTGCCACTGAGATTTAAACTTCTGTGTGCTATCGGATAATAATAGTAGAACTTGATCTCCAGGTATGTAGCTTTTCTCTCGAGCATGCTGATCATACCATTGTTTCTGCTTTGTTTGAGCCTTCTTCCAATTCTGCTGGGCTATCTCATGGGCTTCTTCCATATGTTGACGGAGTGATAGGTGGTAATGTTATTTTCTTCTGGTTGTGTTGCAATCCACTGATCCTTCAATATGTCCATAGGTCCTTTCACGTCTCTTGAATATAAGAGTTCGAAGGGACTAAATCCTGTAGTTTCCTGAGGGATTTCCCTGTAAGCAAATAGTACCATGGGTAGTATCTTATCCCGTTGTCGTCTATTGGATCTTGAAGTTTCTTTAACACGAATTTCAGAGTCTGGTTCAGCCTCTCTACTAAACCATCAGTCTACGGGTGATATGGGCTGGTGGTTATGGCTTTGATCCCCAACATCCGGTACAATTCCTTCAGCAGTTCTGAAGTAAAGTTTGTGCCTTGATCTGTCAAAGTTTCGTTTGGTACTCCCACTCTGGCAAATAAACCCATAAGTTTATCAGCTACACTTATGGCTGTAAATCGTCTGAGAGGATATGCCTCTGGAAATCTTGGAGCATAGTCACTGATAACTAAAATGTACTGATATCCACTGGAGGTCTTAGGTAGTGGTCCTACTATATCCATTGGTATTCTTTCAAATGGTTTACCGATTATAGGCATCTTCATTAAAGGCACTTTCATAGGTCGCTTAGCCACTTTCTGGCATTCTGGACAGGATTGTACATAGTTCTTCACATCATTTGCTACTCCTGGCCACCAGAAACGTTTTATGATCCTTTGAAGACTTTTTTTCAACTCCCATGTGACCAGCCATTGGCATATCATGTGCCATCTTGAGAATATCACGTTGGTACATATCAGGTAAAACTATTTGAATATCAGCTTTTCCAAGTTTGTTTTTAGGCTTCCACAGCCGGCATAACACTCCATTCTTAATGTCTAGAGCCTCCGTATCCTCTCTTGCTTTCCAAGTTTGGATATCCAGATCCTTTTGCTGTTCTTCAATGAGCTGTTCTCTAGTAGCACTGAATCCAGTCTGTCTTCGACATTCTTTTCTTTTCTCTGCTCTAGTTTGGTTTGTTTCTTCCTGTCCAGGTTCCTGAAATAAAGTATCATCAAATGGAAATTCACTATTCTCACGAATAAAATCCTCATCCGTTAGATCACAGTCCTTATTGGTCTCAGTTTCATCAGCTTTCCGAGCTTTCTCCATCGGACTCTTCATCTCAATTTCAGATTCCTCAGCTCTTTGCCTTTCTTCTATCATTTCTGATGATAGTGACTCCAGTTCACTTTTTTTCAGAAGTTCTCTCACTGCTGCAACTGGATTAGGATACTTCAGTACCCCAACCTTTTTCCCTTGATCTCGATGACAGCGACTCCTGATTCTTTTTAGCTTGAAATCTGGTCACTACAGCTCCAGCAAATTCTCGATTCATTTTTCTCCCACATTGCCTTTCTCACCTGTCATGGAAAGGTAGCTAATAATAGTACACCAATCGGCGCATCTCTTTCTAACAAAACATCCTCTGGTACAACCTCTGACACAGCCACTTCTTGACTGAACTTTTGGTCCCCTTGTAGCTGAATTGTCACTCGAGCCTTTGGGTATAGTCGGGTAGTTCCTCCAGAGTCTGTAATCGTTACAGCATCTCCAGTATAGTCCTTCTCAGACACCAACCTTTGGTGTACAATAGTGGTAGATGATCCAGTGTCCCATACTATTCTGTCAGTAGGGATTCCATTCACAGTACCTTTCCTTAACTGGTCTCTGTATAACATCTCTTGTCCGAACGATTTCTTAGAACAATTTTTGGAAATGTGTCCAATCTGACCACATTTGTAGCAAGTGATTCCCTGTTTTGACTTCGTTCAATCATCCACCTTCCTTTCAGTAAATTCCGTTTCATACTTAGGCTTCCATTTTGAACTAGTAGTTCTCTTTGGGCTACCAAACTGAGTAGGTCGTAAAGAAGGTTGACAGATTCATCCATGCTCCTCCATTCTCTCTGACGTAATGTACCTTTGCATTAGTTCGGCTATGTGAGTTGGACCACGAATTTCCTCTCGCATAATCCACTGCCTCATTGTAACAGGTATCCCATCAATCATCTGCTCCATCACTACTTTCTCCTTTACTTGTTCCATTCCTTCCTCAGGTGTTAGCCATCGGTCAGCCAGCTTTGTTTATTGCACTGTATATTCCTCAGGTGTCATACTCTTAGATCATTTCAGATTCCTGAATCTTTGTCTACATCGTTCAGTAGTAATATTGAATCTTCTTTTTAGCACTGTCTTTACTGTTTCATAATCTTCTTTGTAAGTAAGTCCGCCACAAGTATCTCAAGCTCTGCCCTGTAGCTTAGGTATTAAGTGAATTACCCAGTCTTGCTTATGAACTTGATGTAATCTTCAAAAATCTCCAGAAAGCTCTCAATATCTTCACCGTCTTGGTAATTAGCTATCTCAATCTTTAGTCTATGTTGGATCTGTTGTTGTTCTAACAACGTCTATTGCCATTCCATCACTTGAGCCATCATAGTGACTAGTTCCTCCATTCTTAGTCTTGGTTTGTTCTCTTTCCCCTCTTCCTAGCGATATCCTTACTATCTGATACAGCTAATTGGTCCGAGTGATCTACTCGAGGTCTTGCTCGTAGGTTTGGTCTTCTTGTAGATCGCTGAGTGTTGTAGTCCGTATCGTACTCGCTCATCTACTACGAGGTCCGCTTTTGTCTTCCATTTAAAGCATATCCCACCACTGCCACCAAAATGTCACGATCTGGTTCACAATGCTAACTAATTCAACCCCGTTTGGGTTAAATAATCTTGATTTTAATAATAAATTAAGAATATGATCTAGACTGACTGACTCAGAATGAATTTGAACGGGTTTAAATAGTGAACTTAGCAGTCTTATAATTAAAACAATATGATTGGTTAATGTAGCGTAAGAAAATAAAATACAATGAATATGATGGGTCCTTTAAACAATGAATCGGATTGGTCCTTTTTTTATTGATTATCTTTAATTTAATCCTTTAGCTCACTCTTGTCACATTATTTCTCTGTATTGCCAAGTCTGTTATTTCTCACATAGCTGTCCAATAGTTTGAGTTAAAATGGGTCTTAATATCTTGTTTGCTAGTAAATGTATCTCCTGATACACTTCTTGTTTATAATCATCCTAATAACAGGGGCACCCTCTCTATTCTATATGGGTCTTCCTATTTCAGTGTTAATCATGTGATCAAACCACCCCCTCCAGTAGCTGATGTGGAGTATATCAAGGAAATACATATTAATATAAGAAATGAAGCTACAATTACACATACATATACATATAAATATTGTTTTTCTTTGAATTGTCATAAAGCAAAATTTGTAATTATTTTGTAGATCCATCCATTGGGTGAAGGTCAGATATAACTATCTATTCAAGACTTGTGTTTATCAGTTCCTGTAATATCTGGTATAGTCCATGTTGCTACTATACACTCTATACAAGTTAAAGTAGCTGATAAAGTTAGTGAATTAAATTATAAACTTCTAATTTTCTATTTTTAATTCTATTTGTATAACCTGACATTACTAAGTAAAAGTTATAATATACATAAATTAATCTGTTATACATGTACTGTTACAAAATATAATAATAGATATTTATGTATTAATTAATTGTCCATAGGCTTCCTGTCTGCCATATTTAATTAATACTATATACAATATATTTATCTGTTCAAAATATAAAGTTATTGTTCCATCCTATAGGTACAAGTTAGTAATACAATTATAGCATTTGTTAAATTAATGGATAATCAAGGTGTATCATACCCTACTAATCAACATTGGTTAATGAAACTATTGACAAATCCTAAAACTGACAACATAAAAGTGTGGTAAGTGTATTGTTTGCAGTGTCTGCATTGCAATTGTTAGTAGTTTTTCATAGCCAACCGATCACCAACAATTTCAAATCGAGAGGTTTACTGACGTCAATTAGAATCGATTGTCTTGAATCAGAGTGCTGTACTCTTTAGACTCTGTGTATCGGTTCCAGACCAGACAACATCAGCCAACTTCATCTTGGTTGCAGCCATCAAGGCCTGAAACTGTTGAATGATACCTTCTGCTGGATCACTCGGTTGCATGTTCTCTCGGATATAAATGTCAGACATAACTTAAAGTCAATTTATATTCGATGGTGCCATGTCAAAATGAACCAGGTATAATAGCAATACAGACTTTGATGAATTGTTCATCAAACATATTAAAAACAAGGAGAAGGCACTGAAAGGTTACTAGTACTGATTTACCAATCTGATCAGAACGGCTGTAGATAGTGACAAACTATTGAAAGCTACAAAGATCAGAGAAGACATACATCTGTTGTAAGCAGAGTATATGGACGATGAAGTCTATGCCGTAATGGAAGAGAATCTGACCTAATTGGAGTCTAAACAGTTGTCACCTTTCAACCTGAAACTCAGGTTCAACAAGTGTCTCGAGAAGACTAAGAGGTTGTTGCTCCAGTTGCAGACCTATCTCGGTGACTATGCATGCAGCGACAATCCACAGACAAGCTATTTTGCTGTGTTCGAGAAGTTGACAGAGTTCGTTCTTGAATGAAGGACATACTAGACAGGCAAGACTGTCAAGACAAGAGTAAGTACTTAGACCATGTCAAACAATTGATATACCTTGAAGAAGTAATAGAACAATTGAACAACTTCATCATAAGTGTTAAACCAAACTAGGTTCTGTTTCTGTTTTGTAACATATATCTTGCTATCTTGTCTTCCATTGTCTCTTTGTCACCATTGTTGTCAATTCCGGTGGGTTTAAACTACTTAGGCTTCTTACCAACAAGACCTTGTAGTTCGTATTCTTTAACATCGTCATCATCAGAACTGCTAGATAAATGAGACAAATCAATACTGCTGTTGTAATCAGTACTGTCGATGCATTCAGCCATGATTGGTTTGATATCGTCATCTTGTATCTTGTATATCGTGTTGGCATAGCCGATCTTGATATTGCGTGCGTTCATGCTCCTGATGACCTAATTGTAGTCCATTGTACTGTCTAGACTGTTCAACACAGTCTGTTCTTTCTCCAGATTGAGACAGTTCAGTTCACTGGCAAAGTTACAATGGCAAGATGTTGGACATACCATCATTCAATTGATACAAAAAAAGGTGAGTTAGCTGTTACCAGGAGTGAATTGCTGAGATTGGCGAGATACCTTTAGGTTGACCCAATTTGAACACGTCAGCAATCTGTTTGTAATATTTGGATTGTGAATCATCATAGCACATGATGATGTGTTTCATGCTACCTTCAGGAATGAGAGGGAACGCTTTAGGATTGCTTGAGTAGTTGGTTTGACCACCATACCATATGAACTCGTCTCTCTTGCAGTAAAATGCTGGGTCTTGTTGGTAGATCTTGATCAGCTCACTCTTACTGCTACCTAAGGACAAACTATGTATCTAAAGGGAATATTGGGGAAGTTGTTGCACCATTCATACTCGGCAAATGGATCTCGAGAGAAGGTAGGCAAAATAGTTTCCAAAGACGTAAAATCACCATCCACTTTAGTGTTGTGTTTGTATTGTGTGTTAAATTTGAATGGCAATTTCGGCTTTGCAGCACACATCACTAATAACACCAATCAAGATCATCAAGTTAATTTTAAGTAAGATTTTATCCAGGCTGTGAAATGGGTCACTATACTGTGTCCTGTCCCCACAGCTGACCCACAGTTCTCTCTTTCAGAGAACTTTAAACTTTGCATGTCTCGTGTAGGTTTCTGTGTTCATACGATTGTATTCAGTGTAAATAACGGTGAAACACAATTTGTCAGACAAATAGTTCAAGAAGCTGTACTTGCCAGTTGTGTAGTTGATGGTCCTGTTACCACCAGAGGGATGTACAAGCATGACATTTGTCAAAGCAGCCAGGATTGGTTGACTAGGAACATGATGTCGTAGTTGTTCATCATGTCTACTACTTTAAATGGTTGTATAGTGTATCTCTCTTCTTTAGAAGGTATCACTACCTTGGGTCTTCTCTAAGGGATAGTGAAGGAGAACGATTCATGATTGTGCGACACCTGTCAACAAAATGGACAAGGTTAGAGTTATTCAATCATGTTTCACTGTAATGCAGAGAAGTTGTGCAACCCGGCAATTTTAGAGTAGAGGTACTTACTGAATGAAGAAATCCTGGATGTGTAAGTTGCTGAGAGTTCCTAGTTCACTATGGTCTTGGTGATACTGTTGTTGTGTACCATGTTGTCGCTGTGTTCGGCCAGCAATCCCCTTTCTACCAAAGAAGAGTTTTAGTGTGTAATCTGCATTGAAGTCCAGACATCGTAGATGTCAAAATCAATTATCTATGTATCACCAACTTGTAAGACTTGTGCAATCCTGTCACAGCTATCTGGAATTTGACTACGTACTTATTCAAGGGAGTAGCTAGAGTCTTAAATTTCAATATCACAGCTGTGTTTCAGTACCATATCATTTGATTGCTACCTCTCCTTGTGACATGAACACCAGTACAGTGTCAACATAACTGTTGACAAACTTCAAGATATAGAGCGTAGATGTTATGTGAATCATTGATTGTGAAACCTTGTACCGAATTGGTCAACGCTGTTCTAACATTGTCACCTATCCAGATGTGGGTGGGTGTGTTTCCTATAATCTTGAACACCAACCAGACTTCTCTGTAACAGTCTAGCAGTTTCTTTAAGTTGAAACAAGTTGATGTCGTAGATGGTGTGAGTGTCATTTCTGAAGTTGACATTAAAGTCTGATCTGATGGTAGCAGTGGTATTCTTTGTCAATTCGTCGAGATCAGAGAACAGTGTAGAGGCCTCTTTATTGAACAAGTGAATGTTGTTGACATCATAGTTGGAGATAGTTAGTTGTTACCTTGTTCAGAGCAGTAGTTAAACAGCCAGATATGTAGCTCATCAGGTTAGTTGTTGGTTCTTTGAAGTAGTAGATGTCGTTGAAAGTTTGCATGGTCTTGAAGTCAAACGACAACTCTATTATACTCGAGTTCAGATGACGACTTTGTTTAGGGTCTGATGAGAAACCGTTTTCACCAATCTTGACTGTGTACTGAAGTAGTACTTGTTGTTCACCATGGTACCATTCAATATGCACCAGACGTGTATGTGTTCGGACAGCTCCTTCTCTATGTTGGCTGTACTGTTATCTGTGTACTGAAATTGCAACATCGTCCCTTAAGTCTCTTGTCTAATGACCACTATAAATATAGGCTTAGCACAATAGATAGCACTGAACAGCTTTGTTTCAAGGTTGGTTGGCGGATGCCATTTTAACTTCATCTTAGAGGAGAAGAAACCTCTTTCTAGATTGTATGCTATGTCCAAGTCCATTAGCGAACCAGTGAAACCACCCCAAAGTGCAACAGATTAAGACAACAGACAATGATGTCTGATTCAATTAAATTCAATTCATCTCTTACCGTCTTGTTCTGCCTGTTCGAATTGACAAAAGGCCAGCTAGCTGTTATATTGTTCTTGATATCAGTTGTTGTGGTATTCAATGCTGTTATGTTGGAGTTTGCAGTCCCTACAGTGGTATTCAAACCAGCCAATCTGTTGTCGATTGATGAAGTGTTGCTCCAAGAACAATTACCTATCTTAGACCTTATGTCAGTATCGGAATCAGATTGCATCTGATAGGTGTTTATAGCTGTAATGGTTGAATTGTAGGTACCAATGTCAGCCAGAGCTGTAGAGATCTGCAATTATAGTGTCATGTTTGACGATTGAAGTGTACCTATGTTTGTAGTGTTGGTTGAACATTTCGCTTTGTTGCCTTTAGCTATCAACCATATGGATGAACCTTCGGTGACAACGGATAGTGTCGAATTGTTGATGGTGAATGACCAGGTATTAGCTGCTCGTGTACTGGAAGAGGTCTGTCTGATTGTACACCCATGTACTTCTTACTCTTAAAGGTATTTTCTTGATTGGATTGATAAGTATAGTGTGCAATGTTCTGTGTCAGCATACCTTTGATAGCACCAACAAGATTTACCTAGTAGTACTATCGGGTTAAAAACCCTGACTAGACCTGACGTGGAATTGACTAAACAAGACCTAGCAGAGACAGCATTTGCAGGTATAAGTGGTGGTGCCACTCTGACTAACAATGGTCAAGGAGAGACCATCTTTGGTAGTGGAAGTATGTCTACGTTGTTGAATGATTGACCCAAGATCAGACCTATTGTAAAATCTAATCCTAATGTTGTTAATGAAAACATAGCAGTGAACATGCCAAATATACCAAAACCATCAACACCTAACATGTATGGAAGGTAGCATGACATCCAATAACCCAGTTGTAAATGACCACGTCTTATCTATCATGGGCCTGAAACAACCAGATGTTGACAAAATACAATGACATACAATGGTCAAAGGTGAAGAGTTCATGAATCGTATGGAAACACAAGACACATTTCAGCAATATCAAACTAGATGTCTCAATCATGAAAGATCACCAAATGATGAATTGACAGAAAAGAGACTAGAATGAATCAGTAAAGAAACAAATCTAGGACCTATCTATCCTGCTGAAGGGCTACCCTGTGAAGGTAGAGGACCTAAAGGTAGTTATTTCAGAATGAATGAACCTATGTGGATCCAGCCAAGAATAGCACAATGCGTGAAGAGAGGAGAGATTTGAAAGAAAGTTCATCAAAACCAACACCTAAACTAGCACCTAAAGAAGGACTGAAGAGGTGGTTAAGTCAAAAAGAGACACATTCCGTCTTACCATGAGGCATTGGTCTAGGTGTTGTCAATACTGGATTGCTCAGTCTGACCCTATTGGCTGAGAATTCAAACATACAACCGCCAGCACCACCACCATAATCGTTATTACCAAACTACAACAGCAGACTGTATTAATCTTGGAGATGGACAGCGATGACAAAACGGAAGTACTCTTATCTACACTAGACTCTATTATCGAACATCACTATGGTCTACTAGAACAAGGACAAGATGACGAGTTTAATAAGAAGCTTTTATATAGCACATTGACCAATAAGATACAGGTATTGGAGTAAATCGACTATGATGAACATTGAGGTAGTGCTTATAGTTGGGTCAAGAAGCCTAAACCACATCTAACTGGCAAAAGAAGGCTAAATCTGGTCTGACAAAGACTCCCACCGGTTGTAAGATTATGGGAATGTGTTAACAACTTGAAAAGACTTCTTTAGTTCTTGTATTACTTTGTCTATCTCAGCACGACGACGTCTTTCAGTTTTGAATGTATTCTTCTGTTGCTAATATTCATTTTATTCACCAAACAAAAATATGATAATGCCAAACGTTTCAATAGTCTGAGCAACTATCTTCATCAGTGGCTTAAATAATAAAAGTTTCAACACTAACTTACCCAAACACCCAGGTCTCTTTCTCAATGCAATCTTCTGTTTAGATTGAGATGCTTTCTGCTCCTTTGGTAGAGCACAAGCCACTGTCATCTGTTTAGGTATTGGAGCAGGTGTTGGATTAACCTTCTTTGGTTCTGCCACAGCTGCTCTGATGCCTTGGTTGATCTTGCGGAGGTAGTTGTTTTCTTTTGCTGATTCTGCTGCATCCATTGTGAATATAATAGGAGCTATAAGCACTTATGATATTTATATTCGAGATGACAACCACGCCTCCAGTAGAAGTGATCAAACTAGATTGAAATCACAGACAATGAGACCGAAACTGTGGATTCACCACAATCAAGCATTGATTTCATTGCTGCTGATGAAGATGAAGACTTTGTGTCTTGTTGTGATAACAAAGGAGTGGATGATGACTGTTTATCAGAATGGGATGAAGACTGTGAAATTGTGACAGAGACTGAAACAATACCTTTGATCAACCTCTTCAGTAACATTTTTGTCTTGAACTTTACTTAAGCTCTATGAAGTCTATTTAAGTACCATTAACTGTTATGAAATCTTATTAATCTTTGCAACTTACAAAATGTAAGAAAACAGTTTCTATTAAGAACCGTAGTGAGTTGTGTAATGGTGAACCTGGTGCCATTTGTCACTGCATTGACTGTAATAAATGAGACCGCTTAGGTGAAAACCTTATTAGTTGACTTAAACCCATTACAAGGTCAAGTGCATCCCTTATAGGTGGAACAGATCTTCCCACAGTTTACAAACACAGGTTAGTACAGTGTGTTAAACAGTATACAAATAGTGCTGAAGGCTCTTCTTTTTGGATTTGAGTGGACACTCCATTAATATGCCTTGACATATTAGATGCACCACCATAGGCTTGTCCTCTGCATTGGACAAGTGGCAAGGCAAATAGTACTAGACAGTCCTTAATTAGACCAGTAAGTCTGTAAGAATCTGTCTTAGGGACATTAATTAGCTCCAAAGGAGCCTCATAAATGTTGAAGTTATTGTCCACCCAATGAATACATATGCAAAGTTGTTCCTTCAAGCTAACATCTGATGCTTCATCGCCAATTATGGCATACATATCAGCTTCTCTGATTTCATGTAAAATTTCTCTCATTATATTGTTGGCTATAAGACCCATCTGCTCATGGATGATTTCATGAGAGAGATACTTTTTGTTCTCAATATACTGCTTCAAACCTGAATAATCCTCTGATTATAAGTATAATAGACACATGACATTTCCCTTTTTTTCTTCATGCTCTCGAAGGACAAGGCCTTGCCTTAATTTATACCTTAGGGAGGTAAGTTGCTTTGATAGCATTTCTCTGTTAACCTTTTGTTCTTGCACAAGCTGGTTATTAAGTTGAGTAGAAACACTTGGCTGCTTCATCATACTGTGTATGAGAACAACTTCTTTGTGAATGCTTGATTTTTCATGCTGGGCAAAAGACTCTGATGCTTTTTCCAGTTGTCATACCCCATGGTCATTAGCAAACCCATTTTGTCACTGGATCTATAGTAATAACAGAAGGCTCTGAATCATGTGCAAGAGAGTACTAACCATGGGTACTTCTTATACCAGTCAACAGAAAACTGATGTCATCTATTTTCCTGCATTTTTGAGGTTTACTGGAGGACACTTGGATCAGATATTTGTACTGGCTGGACCTGTGAAGCACTGCAACATTCAGAGGTACATACATTTGACAATGATGACTGATGGGCAGTGGTATGACATTCATAAGTTGTTGCTTCTTCAGACTCACAGGAGTGAGTGTCAGTAAGTTCAGCAGAATCAGCAGATGCAACTGAGCCACTACATGTACACAAGAAAAAAATCAGCATGGTGCCCAGAATTGCAAGTACAGAAAACTCTAATAGTGAAATTAATGAGAACAATAAACTTACATAGATGTGCCAGGCTCTGACTGATAACTTGAGTTCTAAAACAATCAAGCGAGCTCTGAAGGGACATTCTGCCAGTCTCGTGTGTAAACACGATGTAACTTTATTGATTGACCACACCCACAAAATGGAGGAATACTCCCCTGCTCAAGGGAAGGCATAAGCCTCAAGTAGGTTTTAAGGAGGGGCATAGGGCTCCTGGTGACCCCCCTCCTCCCCCGTTTCCACTGCCTATGAGTTTGTTACAGAGTGATTAAAATAGTTTAAACTTTTAATAATAATAATAATACAGTCACAAAATTTTAATAATAATAATAATACAGTCACAAAAACCAACAACAACTCTCCTACTATATATCCTCTATAAGTATTAGTTCTTCATATAGTCCTGGCCAGGATCACTTGGGATTGCTGGACCGCTTTGGAATTCCCTTTCCTGTCTTGTGATTGGTCCACTTCATTCTTGATTAAGTGATCCGCTAGCTCGACCTGATCCACTAGCTTGATGTATATTATCCATCACATTACTCCCCTCCTTCTCTAGTGTGAAGCACTGGTCTGTTTTGACTTTTCTGGGAAGTCTTGATAAGGCATCTACATTGGCATTGTCTCGTCCCTTTTGGTGTTGGATTTCAAATGTATATGGCTGTAGTGCCAAACTCCATCTGGTCAGTCTCATGTTTTTGTCTTGTAAGGTCCGTAACCAAGTGAGTGCACGGTGGTCTGTTTGTGGTATAAAAGGTTTTCTGACGAGGTATGTAGCAAAGGCCTTAATTCCCAATACTATGGCTAAGCATTTCTTTTCTATTGTTGAGTAGTTCCTTTTGCGGTCCAATATCTTTCTACTGAAGTATGCGAGAGGCTGATCTTGATCTCCTCCTTGACTTAATACTGCTCCTACTCCCATGCCTGAAGCATCGGTTTGTAGTTGAAATGGTTTACTGAAATCCGGGTTCTTCAACATCACTGCGTTGATGAGGTCCTTCTTTAGGAGTTCAAAGGCTTCTGCTTCCCAACTGGTCCAAGTCACTCGGTCTGGTTGTCCTTTCTTCATTAAGGCGGTTAGTGGTTCTGCTTTCATAGCAAAGTGAGGAATGAACCTCTGGTAGTATCCTACCATTCCTAGAAAACTCCACTTTTTTCTTGGTCCTTGGTTCGGCTATCTTTCTAATTGCTTGTACTTTAGCATCTTACGGTAGTACTCCTCCATTTCCAATCTTGTGTCCTAGGTAGGTGCATTCTTGCACTCCAAAAGTACACTTCTTGGGTTTGATTGTGAGTCCTGCTCCACTTAGTCTTTCGAATACTCTTTCCAGATTCTTTAGGTGCTCTTCCCAGTCTGTTCCATAGACAATTATGTCATCTAGGTAGACTCCTGCATATTCCTCTGTTTCTCTGAGAACTTGGTCCATCAGTCTCTGGAATGTTGCTGGAGCTCCACTTAGTCCAAACGGTATTGTTGTAAATTGTAGCAGTCCCAACGGGCTCGTAAATGCTGTCTTTTCTTTGTCTCTTTCATCCATCTGAACTTGCCAATAACCTTTCATCAGGTCTAATGTGGTGAGATACTTTGATTATCCGATGTTATCCAGTAGATCATCAATCCTTGGCATCGGATATGCATCAAACTTAGTTTTGGCGTTCAACCTCCAGTAGTCAATGCAGATTCGGTTACTTCCATCCTTTTTCTTTACTATCACTAGTGGTGACGCCCATTCACTGGTTGACTCCTCTACGATTCCATCGTCTTTCATTTCTTGTAGTTCCTTGATTACATCTCTTTTGATAGCCAGAGGTATCCGATAGGATCTCTGTCTTATGGGCTGTTGATCGGTTGTGTTAGTTAATTCGGTGTCTAACTTGAGTTGTGACACTATTCCTTGCTTGTGTAACATGTGGGAACTTTTTGATTAGTTGTTCTACTTTCTTTTTTTGCTTCTTTGTTAATTGCTCCCCATACACAGCATCCTGTATATTCTGTTGCTCTTTCAGGTAGCAGGGAACCTCCTCCTGTTTGTCAGATATCTGGTTCACGAACATCCCCTCTGGTTCGTTCCACGTTTTCAGCATGTTCACATGCAAGAGCTTTCGTCCTTTCCTTCCATCCGTTATTTCCAGTTCGTAGTTAACCTTCCCTACTTTCCAAATTACATTGTAGGGTCCTTTCCATTTGGCTAACAGTTTCTCTGTACGAATGGGTAGCAATACTAACACTTTATCTTCCCCCTAACTGGGTCTCCCTGGCTCTCTTATCATGCCAGGTCTTCTATTTCTGTTGTGCTTGTCGCAGATTCTCCAATACGGTCTCCTTTGCTGCTTCCAGGCGTTCATGGATCCAGATAACATATGTAATTATGTTGTCTCCTCCTAGTTTTCCTCCGATCCATCTTTCTTTTGAGATGTCCAGGGATCCTCTAACATCTCTTCCATAAACCATCTCGAAAGGACTGAATTCTGTGGATGATTGAGGCACTTCTCTGTAAGCGAATAGGATGTAGGGAACAAGCTTGTCCCAGTCCCGTCCTTCCTCATCAATCATCTTTCTAAGCATCTGTTTGAGGGTCTGGTTGAATCTTTCCACCAATCTGTCTGTTTGAGGGTGATATGGTGTTGTCCGGACAAGTTTTACTCCCAGCATTTTATACAGCTCCTGCAGCAGCTGAGACATCAAATTGGTCCCTTGATCGGTGAGTATCTCCTTTGGTACCCTGTGCCTAGAGAACGGTTCCATCAATTGTTCAGCTACAGCTGGTGATGTGAACCTTTTCAGTGGCATCGCTTTAAGGTACCTTGTTGCGTAATCACAAATGACCAATATGTACCTGTGTCCTCGCGCTGTTTTGGGTAATGGCCCCACTATGTCCATGGCCACTTTCTCGAACGGTTCCCCTATTATTGGAAGTGGTACTAACAGTTCTCTGCCTGTCACCCTTCTCCCAACCAGGTGACACTCCGGGCATTGTTGGCAATACTTCTCCACGTCTTTGAAAACACTAGGCCAATAAAATTGTCTCATGATACGTTGGGCTGTCTTTTGTTTTCCCAAGTGTCCTGCTAATAGTAAAGCATGTGCCATCCTGAACACCTGTGGACCTGTATTCTTCCAGCAACACAATCTGCTTGTACTTGGTTCCTTCATTCCTGGATCTCCATACACAAAGCAAGACTCCCCGCTTTTCTTTGACTCTGGAGGGGTCCTCCTCACTCCTCCAATGTTGGACTTCTGGATCTTCCTGCCGAGACCTGCTCAGTGTACTTGTGCCCTCTTCATCAGACATCACTCGTGATTTGTTGGCCTTCCTCCTCTGTCCCCTTGAAAGGTCCTGTCTGGCCGGCCTGCTCCTCCTGAACAGGTCCTCTGAGAAGTCAAACTCCTCTCCTAGTGTCCGTTCTCGTCTCTGACTTTCTGACTTATCTTCCTGATAATCCTGGTTATTCAGCTGCTTGTCTCGAGCAACAGTCACCTCTCGCTCCCTGTACTCAACTGCTTCAACGTGTCTTGCATGTCTGCCTCCTTCTGAGATCTTTGCTCCTCTGTGATCGTCCTTGATTGGCTATGAGCTAGTGCTTTCTCTTGAAGCCTCTGCTCCTCCTCGGCCCCCTCTCTTTGAGCCCGTGCTCTCGTAGTCACCACAAACTGTTGCTCCTGTCTTTTCTGAAGTATCTCCCTGAGTTCCTCATCAGACAGACGTTGGGCAATCATCTGGTCAATCGGTAGATCTCTGCCCAGGAGAACAGGTACTGCTAGGCATTCCGCTACAGCCACCTTCGTTGAGTACTTTTCTCCTTCTATCTCCAGCTCCACTTCAGCCAGCTTGCAGTTGATCCACTTGCCATTTGTAATCTGTGAATCCCTGGTGTTCCCTTGTACTTTACTTGGACTCGCCAAATCCTTCCGAATGGTAGTCCTAGAACACCCAGTATCGACTATCATCTTGACTTTTGGTCCACCATCCACTCACCCCAACCAAATGTGATTCTCGCCTCGTTCCTCACAAGCGAAAGCCTCTTGTTTACATTCTCGGGCATAGTGTCCCTTCTTGCCACACCTGTAGCAAGTAATTTCCCATTTTGGAGTGATCTCCATCTTGATTGCAGCTTTGGGTGGAGTAGTTCCATTCCTCTGAGAAGGTTTCTTATACTCGGCTTTTACCTCTGGCTTTCGATACGGTCGTCCTTCACTCGCTTTTTGTTCATGTGAGTGGTAAGTGAGGTACAGCTGTATTAACTCCACCATCTGGTCAGTTTTGACTGGCTGCCGTTCTCCCACCCAGGTCTGCATCTCCTTCAGCATTCCACTCAGCAATTGTTCAATCACAAGCTGTTGATGTATCTCATCTGGAGACATATCTTCAGTTAGCCATCTTTGGATCAGCTGTTCTGTTTCCCGCACATACGCCTCGGGAGCTGACTCAGTTGTCCACTTCTTCTCTCTGAATTTCTGCCTTTGTGCCTCGGTAGTGACTTCAAAGTGCTTCATGAGTCTCTCTTTTAAGTCTCGGTACATGCATTTATCAAATTCCATGTACTGGCTTACTTCCCTTGCTTTGCCGGTCAGACTCGGGACTAAATACCTCAACCAGTCTTCTTCTTTTACTTCATTTAGTGTCATCATCCCTTCGAAGGCTTCCAGGAAAAGAACAATTATCTTCTCTTTCCTTATACTCGGCACCGTTTACTCTTTCATTCCTAGCCGTAAGTCGCTTGCCCATCTCTTTCAAATTTTTCTGAAATTCTTTCTGTTGTTTTTGTTGCTGATCCATTATTTGCTGATGTAACTCCTGTTGTTGTCGTTGTTGCTGTTCCTGTTGATCCATTAATTGTTGTTGTAACTCCCTTTGTTGTGCTTGATTCTAGTGTTGCATTTCTTGTTGTAATTGCTGGAATTGTTGTTGACTATTGATAAATTGTTGTTGGAACTGTTGTTGACTACTGGCTACCTGCGCCATCGCCGCTTAATTCTTGATTAAGTGATCCGCTAGCTCGACCTGATCCACTAGCTCGATGTATATTATCCGTTACAGAGTTGATCATCATAGATTTGCGAAACGTCAAAGTCGGTTACCATGAAGATCTTCATGACTTGTCCTTGTGTTGCTGGTGGATAAGGTAAATTGAATTGACTGTTAGCAGCTACATCTTTGTCTTCAGCTCTACTGAGTGTGTAAGACTTCTTCAACAAGAATATGTCCTTATGTTGGTCATGAAAGACCTCATGATAGCTTGTTGATGCTTCGTGTCCAAAACTTCTAGTTCATACATCATCTTGTATATAATGGCCAACAATAAATGTCTTGTCTTATATCTATTCAAGATGACAACAGGATTTGAAGAAGCCGAAATGTTTGATGCTGAAGTACAAGCCAGAGAGGTTGAGATAATCAAGAAGCAGAAAATGGCAGCCATGAGTAGACACAAAAAGATTCTATGTAACAACCCTTAACCACTACATGTCTTCAATGCTCCTATTTACAATGTAGGAGAAGCCCCAGATGTAACAATTCGTAAACTACTGAAAGAGGCGATTACGAACTGGTTGATCGTTTAACATATCTGATCAACAACATAAAAAGGAGTCTAAAAAGGGGTTGACTGCTTACAAGTTCAATGTGAAAGAGAAAACTAAACAAGAGTATGCTGATCAATTGGCTCATATACAGACTATGGAAGACGGTCCTGAAAAGGAGCAAGTTATAGAACAAACTGGTCACAAGTATGCAGGGGTGACACCATCCATTCAACAAGATGTTCAAGAAGGAAACTTAAGCAAGGTTAGCTACCCAAAGTGACCTGGCTAAGATGCAGCACAAGATTATTGAAGAAGTAACTAAGAAAGAAATAGACAATCAAGCACAAATAGCACAGAAAATGGTTGATTTACATGTTCAAGCAATTAATGACAATCGACACTATGTATTTAGAGAGTTCAATGAAGGGATGGCTGCACAAAGAGAATGGAATCTACAACAATTTGGAGTAATCAAAGACAAGATTGGTGACATCTGTCAAGCGCAGATAGCATCACAACAGAAAGTCGAACAGGACATATTAGAGCACAACAAGTTACACGAACAATGATGTCTTGAACAGGTTGGTAAAGACTACGAGCACTTGCGGCAAGAAGACAATTGTGTCAGAGATACCCAGATTCATAAACTATTATAACAACTTTAATTCACTCAAGAAGTAGGTGTTAAGAATACAGGCACATAGAGAAAGCTTGAGTTGGATCGAAATCAGAAACTACACGAGGAAAAGATCAAACAGAAACAAGCAGAACAAGACCTCCGACAAAAAGAGTTTGCATAGAATAGCACAAGAATGTTGAGGTGAAGAGAGACATATAGCTGGTGAAATCACTGCCGAAAACTGACAAGAATGACAAGAGAGCAGATAACACAAACTGGAACGTGAAGTTAGAGACCAAGAGTTCTTAAAGCAAGAGGTATGCAGACACACTGGTGCATTCAGAGACTGGTACTACAATGACCAAGGTCAGAGACAACAGTTTCAATGGGCTGAACTGGCCAAGCAGAACAACGAAGTACGGAAGATAGCTAGCACAATAGTCTTGTGATGAAACACGTGAGATTGCACAAGAGACTCGAGACTGAATCAACAAAAAGTTACATGCACAACATCAATTCACAAATAGACGACTCTAAGCACGTGATCAACTCATGTTTATTGAAGTGCATGACACACTAGCTGAAGACAGACAACAGAGAATGGTCAAAGAAGACAGATGATGCACTAAAGTTAAGAAAGAGTGTGATTGAGCTAGAACGTTTAGAGAGGAACAGAAGAAGGCAAACCAAGACTTCAAACACAAGCAGATATTGGGTTTCATTGGGTTAGGAGGTGCTGCCATACCAGCTATACTGAGGTTGATCAAGTCTCTTTCAGACAACAACAAGTAACAATCAAACAACAATAGATTTGCAGCTTACCACATTGTATATATTCACATGATCTATCATTGTTGATTTATACATGAACAATGAATTGGTTAACAGGAGGTGGGAAAGCACAATTGATGCAAACCATCATTCAGATGCAACACATGCATCAAATGTTGAAATCAGCACAGATTATGCAAACTTGTGAAACCGACTGTGGCAAGATCAGTGAACAAGCTGTGTTAAAAAAGAGTACTATTCAATGTTACAGAATAAACAAGAACTCAATGCCAGCAAGTACAACATGTACAATATACAAATGTGTGCAAACTATCGAACAAAACAACAGTTGTTGACCAACCTTGAAGCACTACGAGAACAAAAGAAAGCCTGTGATGCTAGCAATAACAAGCAAATCCACAGTCAGAAACTACACGATGATGACTACCTATTGACAGCACAGAAAGTTACTCAACTCCAATATCGAGACTTGTTCAAGACTTGTTTGGCAGAAAAGGAAGCGGACACAGAAGTGGCAAACCACTACAATGAGAACAACTATAAGAAAGGACTACAACAGTCAATATACAGACCAATACAGCGACCCTCTTGATACTCTGTATGCCTACTGAGAACTGGACCTGAAGAACAAGACATTGGACTACCTGGAGTCAGGCAAGACAAATCCAAGTGCTAACTTCTCATCTAATGTATACAAAGGACTCTAAACACAATCTGACATGCTAGCTAAACAAGAATGGAAACCTGGTGATTTGAAAACTGTAGCTGAAGACAAGAAGAACATAGCTAAAGCACAGAAATTGGCATCTATTGTCAACATATTCGAACCATCAAACAAGAAGTTCAAGTCTAAAGGTTGTGTCTGTGATGACTACTTGAGCGATTTCACAAAAAGTATGCTAAGATAGCTAAAGATCTATTGACTATGGACTATGAACAAAGATCAATTCAGGAACAATACTATTAGTGGTTTCAGTGTGGGTATGCCACCAACAGGGGGATTGTATGGTCTACCTTTGGCACTTAGAGCAGGTGGACAACTTAGACCAGATGGAATTAACACTTACAGTCTGATACTTCCTAGCAATAGTGGTACTGGTGGAGTGCCTACAATTCCATCTACAGCAGGTTCGGAAACTGGCATACCTAGATTGTAGGCACAACACAACTTCTAAACAGTATAATTGACAGGTCACCATCAGAATTGGTTTATCGGCAAGAACTGGGACAAATGGGTACAACCGGACTACGATACCTGAAAGGGTTATGTTAAAGACAGTAAAGTGTGTCGTAGATTTGATGACACAGTTGTGACCACCTATTGGACCAGTGGACCTGGTAACTTCAAAGATGCAGCACATTCAGATTAGACAGCTCTATCAATGTAATCACTCTTCAGCACATGACCTATACTTTAACAACATTTCAATCATAGGTTCTTTGCTAGCTGGTCGTGCTGAAATAGCACCCGATGCTGTTATCAAAAGAATATTGTTCAGTACAATAGGTTCTACTGTTGAAAAAGGAGTACAGACTTTAATTCATGATGCAGAAACACAGATACCTACAGTGAAGAACCTTATATCACAAGGAACGCAAACTGTAAGAAATGTTATTATGTAAACAGATCTCAATGAAGCAGGAGTAGTTAATGCTCTCTCTAACAAAGGTCAGAAAGTAACAGCAAATCCATCAGCAACAAGAAGGTGGTAACATGACGCAATCGATATGGAACAAATTTTCAACTGTGGCAAACAGCAGAACATTGGTCAACACATGATATCTGCCAGTGTTCAAGGAGTAGGCTTTGCAATCCTGCAATACTTTATGATAAAGCAATGGGTTCTATTGGAGAGAACATGGACTTCTCTAGCATGCCAACATCTAAAGACCTGAACGAACAAGCATTAAATGCATACAGCAATGTGACAGCTAACAATGGACACTCACACCTGTGGACCATTAGCAACAAACAATAGAGATTTGGTAACGATTCAAGATACCTGACAGACTATGCAATAAAGCCACAAAGAATGCAGCTCTTCAACTGACTCCTCTTAAAACACTATATAACTAAGTAGTTGTACCATACTGTCTTTATTAACATGAATCAGTTGTTACTTTTCGGTCCACCTAACAAATTACCTAAATGGGTGGGAATACAATTTGCAGACATAAGCGAACCAGAAGACTATGCAGATTTTAGAGATACTGGAAACTTAATAGACATAAGTGACACTATTGTAGAGAAAGTTGACAGGTTAGAACATCCCCACAATAACCTAGTCTTTGACATCAACAACTTCAAATCGAGAACCGTACCCTATGCATGATACCAAATGTCAGAGAGGATGATACAGAGAATGACCTATTTCAAGTTGTTTTGAGCCAAGAAACAATGTTAGATTCCAGTACACCCCATCACCAGATTCAAATTAACATTTTTAGACTGCATCTGCTGCAGTAGGCAACACAGACTACAATGGGAGCAGAATGTTCTTCAACAACAGAGCATACACCTATGACCAATATTATTATAGTAACCCTAGAAGTGGTAACACTCTAGTCTATCAAAAGTCTTACACCATCGACATAGTACCCAAAACTTACAATGATCCACCAGTCAGTCTATATCCCTACTTCATAGATGAGTTCAATCAAGATAATGTGGTGTGGAATAAGAGTGATAGTTACGTGACACACATTATCAACATTCTAAACCCAAACGATAGTTACACTTATCAATTTGACATACAAATGACTGGTAACGTGATCCAGATCTACATAGTGTACTTCACTTGATTCTACCTGTTCAACAACTACACAGTGACAGAAACTGGAGACAACTTTACTGAAGTTTACGATGAATTTCAGAGGACCAGAACATTCAATTCTAGCAGTAAAACTCTTATGTTATCAACTTGAAAGAAAGTGTAGACATATTGAAACTGAGATCCCGAATCTTGTTCTACTGTTACATACCAAACACAAAGTTAAAGTTCGAAAATAGTAGCATTCGAATGCTCAATACAGGTAGCTCCACATTCACTAACAAGAATGGTAGATCATTCACGACCAACCCATCTAGCATTGCCAAACTGACCATCAACATCACCACCTTTGGTATTTACGCCAACAAGCTGTATTATATCTTCAAGACTGACTGCATGGGAGAAACCATGTTTATTGGAGACTTGGGCAACAGTGAATTCAATTGGTTCTTTGCTATAGCTAAACAAGTTAACACACCCAATTGGAAGAAGTTATACACTCTCAAACTAGTGATTGACAGCGGTGAAGGAAAAGTAGAATGCTTCATGTCCGATGAAGAACAATAAGCATATTTTGGCTTAACATGAGCACTTGGATATCTCACAAAAGTTTAAAGCCAGTGACTACAAGTTTGAAGTGCAGATGACAGGTAACATGATCGAATTTCAGATTCTCTATCTTGAAGACCATTTCAAAGCTATGGATCTGTTGAATGTCCACATCATAACAGACAACACGGCTACCTTCACCGACTACTATAACCATCAATTCCTAGCTCTGGTTGAAGACTTGTTGAGACATGACTACTATCTAAACCAAGAAGTGACAAGAATCGACTCCGATATAACCACAGCCAACCAAGCTATAACAACTACGTGACCAACATAGCATCAAATGCTGTTGACATAACCAAAGTGCTAGCTATCTACCCCAATTAGTTCAAGACATTCGTCAACAAGTGAGTTGAATCGAGACAGCTAAATGCAGCTTTCCATAGAGAGACACTGCTACCTTCAACGTGACTACAGATCACTTTGTCACTTAACACTTAGCCTTCGTTGACAAGATTATGATCTCTAGTATTGAATTTGTTAGACAAAGCGGTACTAATGTGCTATATGTCAAAGTCAACTATTCACTTGTTGGTAAACTAAACAAGGGAGGTTCAATACACTACACATTAATGAATAGTGACACAATCGATTGAAAAACAACAAAGGTAAGAGTCAATGCTATATACACGAGTAGCAATTCTATCTACTACAACACAGATAGTGTAATGGACATGTCATTGTATGACACTGCTAACTCAGACATGCAAAGATACACTTACAACACGTCAACACTTCCATGACAAGCTAGAATCAAAGAGAATCAAGCTATGAAGATAATACTGATGCAGACTCGAAACGTTCATAGTCACGTTCAAGTTCAAAACTACCTTAAACACAGACCTGTATGGTTCAAATGCTGGTATAAGAAATGGAAACGTCTAGATGCAAACATGTTGCCGTTATAATAATCTTAGAATGGTCAAATCAAAGCATGAAAATGGTACAATCACAAACACTGTTTACGTTATTGAACCTAGTGGTATATAAACATATCTCTATTTATTGTTGTCTCTCTAATTATTGAATATCTTGCCGAACAATGTTCAGTCATCATAGTTGCACACGTCATGCGAGAACAGTAACATATGATTTTATTGATATGCATGTATATTGTGTACATATGTATATGTACATGTACATTATGTACATGTAAATTGTGTCCATGTATATTGTGTACATGTACAGTGTATAATGAATCATCATCATTCTATTTGCATGTACATGTAAAATGAAAGTTAAACAATTTGCTACTCATGTAGCGTTTGTTGCCCTAAAATGTTATCAATTTATGAAATTGTTGATAAATTAATTCTGTAATTGTGACTATGGTAAGAAAATGTAACTAGTCTATCAAAAGGGTCACATGTTAACCTATTTGGACCTTATTGCTATAATAGTAATGTATCCTGTTGTATATTATAGATTTATAGTTTTGGTGGTCCTCATCATCAAACCATTATTAGTTATACAATTGATAGCAACACAGTAGCTAATGTTGATCAAACTGGTTTGATTACTGCTATTGTTCCTGGATTTTCTATAGTCGCAGGTAATGTAATAATTACACACTATAACACTGTATAATGTAATAACTTCTATATACAGGTCAGGCTCACTCTAGTGAAGGTGATGTAATCTATTCTAGTGATACTGTCAATGTTAAAGTTGTACACCTTACTGGTATCAAAATATTTATACCATCTACTAAACTTGTCACTGGGAAAGAGGTAGGACATATACTGTTAATATAATGTGTACATGTTGTCTTGTGATCTGACAAACTCTTTCTTCTATTTACTTTATCTTTACTATTATAGATATCTGTATATGCTGAAGGTGTACAAGATGATGAGACACCATTTACATTTAGTAGTGCAGTCCCTGGACTGACGTTTCATTGGACAGTATCTAATATGGATGTCCTTTCATTGGCTTCTGTTTATGATAAGGTACACAGACTATATAAATGTTCAGTACTTGTACAATTATATTAGTTATGAATTACTAAACTCACCACATGAAAGTTGATAGAAATAAGTGTATTGTATAGACTTTTGAGTTGTGTGTTCTTTATGTCACAGTTCAAATCATGTGCATTATTTTCCATGCTACTTATTCCATTTAGTCATTATATAACTTGTACATATCATTCTACTTTGTATTATCCATTATATTGTACTATATTAGGCTGGTATATCTCTACAAGAGGAAAGGGATTTCACTGCACGTCTCAGAACAAGAAACACTGGTCACAGTGTGATAAGACTTACAGCAAAGTGTCCTCCTGGAGTATGTTCTCCAAATGAAGCCACTTTCTATGATGAAGTTCAAGCGTTAATATTTGTTAATATTTGTTAATATTCAGTTTCTTCACATAAAATTAATTTATAAATTCACCAAACTTTCTACACATTACTAATTAATTGCTATATATTATAATTATTTACACAGTGACTCTAGTTCTTTAGATGGATATAGCTCATTACTACATTTATTAAAGTGTTATTATAGAACAGATTATAATAAGATAACACAACATACATTAATACATGTTTGTACTTGTATTGTAGGTGCGACCATTGGACAGTTTGTCATTAATGTCTACCTCATTAGCTAAAGCATCACCTCATTCTAAACAACATGCATTTCCTTTGGGATACTCTGCTCATTTTGCAGCTGTTTTACATGACTCTAGTGGACGTCAATTTGATTATGCTGAGATTGAGTTGTCATATAGATTGAACCGATTTGATATAGTACATGTAACTCGAGGACATGGAAATGATAGCTATGTTGTGAAAGCAGCTAGACAAGGAAATGCCATATTGAAAGTGAGTACTAAACATTATATCCTATATTGCATATTTGTGGAAATCATTGTGTTACTAGTGGATGTTAGTTAAGGACCCAACACATCGCACAATGTTGCACATAGTTTTCTATTTTGAAGTGTAGTTGTTAGTCCGTTGTCAGACTGACTTCCATACATATATCAAGATACTAGCTTCTTTATTTCATCTAACTTTTATTAACCTCGCTGCGCGTGGGCACAAAGCAAGGTTACTGTAGTCTGTCAGTGTGTGTGTGTGTGTGTGTGTGTGCACTGCCTGTTTTTTGAACTTCTATAACTTGGCAAGCAAAGCGTTAGCAGCTACCAACGTTTAGCAATGAATAGAAAAACGTGTGGACTTTACAGCAGTAGTATCAAGAACATCGTCATGAAAGCTTAAAACTCGCAAAAGAATTTTCAGGCTGCAGAGGTCAAGGTGCTGTTTCTCAAAAAGTGAAAAACCTAGTGTGGAGATTTTTTAGTATGCTATAGAGAATCTTAGAGGAATACAGAACAGCAAGACAGAAGGTCGTTGGTTGAACCAATCGTTAGAAAAGGTCTGAAAAGTGTTTTGTGGACTTGGAGCAAAGTAACGCATTCAGGAAACATCTCAAAGCACTGAAAAACTGCTACTAATAGATAATATATCGATTTATATTTATACTGCACTTTAGTGCATTTTTATTTAAACAGCAGTTTAGTGTTTGACATGGTAGTCAAAGATAACTAAAAATAAAAGATTGTCCTAATATTAATAGTGGGTAGAGGTTGAAGAGTAGAGAACAGTAATAGTGTGCTGCAATCATACTATCAAAACATTTTATAGAGTTGTATAAATGCAATAAAGCACAAGTGTTCAGAGCATATTAGTGAAAACAGGAGTATTGTTAGCCAACTCAAATATATATGATCAGCTTCCAATAAAATGTCACAAAGAATATTACAAATATTACTATTATATGTAATTGAACATACTCTATAATGCTCTCTTTATGTTATTTAGGTATTGGTAACAGACAATGTTGATATATGTGACTATATTAGAGTCAGAGTAGGATATGCTATTATACCATCACTAGCTACTGTGCATTTGGGAGCTAGAATATGTTTTACTACTCACCTCACAGAAGGTAAATGAAATAATGTATAACCAAATCTGACAAAAGGGATTCTTATCTCACAAAAACTATTTGAATGTAAATGATTGCTATGCAGATACCTTAAACAGGAAGTTCATGAAAGTTGGTAAGCTAGAACTCTTATTATTGTCCTTACAAAATTGTGTAGACTTCCTGTTTAAGATAGCCATGTGGCAACTATTTATATGAAGCATTTTTTCCAATTTTTTCTCAATTGACCCGTTTTGTCAGACTTGGTCACATACATACTGTAAATTCCAAAACCATGATGCTATATAAACTTTCACAGTTGCTTATAATAATGAAAATATGTTGTGACAAACCACAATTATAATATGCATAAACTGTGAAAAAGGCAAAAATTATATTCCTGGAAATTTTAAAATGATTGATAGCTAACAAATTTTCCAATTTACAATACACATAGTATGGAATTCCTAACACTGTCATAAATGTAGCATTAGCAATTGTATTAAGCTCATTTATGGTATACAATGTACATGAAAAATGACTTCTTTAGTGAAGTTGTCTTGTTAACTACATGTACATGTTCTGTAAAGCATCTTATTTCACAATTGTGTTCAGGGAGATTGTATTATAGCCTTACCAACAAGATTAAATTTGTTATCAAAAATAAATGCAAAATTATGTGAAGTACATATATAAAATTACTCAAAGTCGATGTCATATAATTAACAACAGTGTTGTTCACTTTGTACACACCACGCAAGCTAGTTCCTTCTCCTTGTCATAAGGAGGACAGAGGAGACCATTGCATTGAGCTTGAACATGATAGAATAAAGCACCATTAGTGTCAGCAACACTGCCTGGAATAGATTCAGCATCTTTATCAACACATTCATAAACTGCATTACGATTGTGGTTGAAGCGCTCAGCCATGAGGTAACCTTGATATTCTGTGGTCCATGTTTTGGGACACGTGATCTTTGCTGGTATCATTAGATAGGATACTCTAGTAGAAACATAACATACAACACACGGGACATTGTGATCATGACGTGGAGCAAAGGGACCACTGTTTTGATAAGCTTCATATTCAGCTCCATAAATGTAGGACTGCCGATCGGATATACCAGGTGTATAAGAGAGAAACTCTGGTTCATCAGGTAGACAAATGTAGTTAGCTCCACCTCCATATTGATCCCAGAAACTCCCTGCTGCTTTCCCTTTGTAGAGTATTTCTGTATTGTTAGTTGTAGGACAGGTGGTGCGTCCCCATCTAGTAAAGACAACACCCCCATTTTTTGGTCCAGAAGGTCCTGGTTCTCCTCTGTCTCCTTTCTTTCCATTGGAACCATCTCTTCCAGGTGGACCAGCTGGTCCAGGAGGACCTGGTATGCCATCACGACCATCACGTCCTCGAAGTATTTGAATATAAGGTGTGTTGCTAGTGACATTTGGTGTAGGAGATGTACATCTCTTATCTCGACTGGTTTCTAAAGTGATTGTAATATCAAACAGTTAGAAATACACCATTACCTTGAAGAGCTGCTGTACTGCATTGTTGTACAGATAGTAACAGGACAACCAACAGTGATAGTATCTGTATTATCATCTTGAACTCTTGTCAATTTTATCTGCCTGAATAGCTTCAAAGATTTCTTTTCTAGAGTTTAAAAAGATTTTGGTCTAATGTTAATGTGTCTGTCTGTCAGTTCTTTATATAGTCATCATTTGTTGACAACTTTGATGAAATATTAGGGAGTAAACATCCAGAGGCCATTCCCTTATGGGTTGGATATCTTGACAATAGAACAAAAAGGCAAGTACGTCAAAGGCTTGGGTCAAGGAAAACCACCCTTTGTCTATTGACAGATGACATAGAAGTAGATAAGAAAATCATCCTCTTTCCATTGACAGATAGCAAAGGAGTTGGTAGGCAAAACCACCCTTGTTCCATTGACAGATGACAGAAGAGTACATGTAGATAAGAAAAACCATCCTCTTTTCATTGACAGATGACAGAGGCCTAGATAAGACCTTCCTCTGTCTATCCGATCAGTTACATGTAGTTATTGATACAGCAATTAGGTTACATAAAAGAACAAGGTCAGGAAAATCTAAATTAAAGGTCAACCTTCATCTGGATTATTGTCTTTGTCATAAGGTAATACTGAACTGACTGCTCTACCAATGACTAAAATTGTAAAAGACTGTATAATAGCAGCAGTGTCTGTGAAGACTATAGCTGTAGAGAGCTAGAAATATAGGCAGAGAAGTAAGCTAGTGAGAAGCTTCAAGCATCCTCAGTCACACTTGTTACTGTAACATTTCTATTTAAAGTTAATAAAGTACATTGGTTGCTATATGTGTCAGCAGTTTAAGGATGTGGTTTAATTTCATACGTACTCATATACATATACAAAGTACATGTATATAGTTAACTCATGATCCTAAAGGATTATAGGGCTTTTTTCCTCCTATGTCTAATACAGATCTTGCTTTCTACCAGGCATGCTTCATAAAAACAGGCAGCCTAAGATTGTTTTTCTTTAAAGAAATGCTACGTGATACAATGTAGGTGTGGAAGAGATAACAATGCTTCAAAGGGCAATATCAAGTGTTGTATTGTTGCCAAGACCACACTTCTAATGCTGTAATTTCTGTAAAGTCAAGGACATAAAAATATGTACTGTTTACTACACAATAGCAACCTTCAGTTGATTTTCTTATAATTATAATCTTGCTTATTTGTGTTAAACCACAGGAGTAGGAAGCAAGTAGGGTCTTCCCACCTACAGAAAAAGGACCTTACTTGCATGTAGTTTATTTCAATTGTACAATTGTATTAACTAGTTCATGCCAATGTGTGAACGTTTGTGGTTAAAATGTCAAAACTATTAAAAGCAATTGGATGTCATGAATTGTTTAATGAGTTGCTTAATGAATTTAGTGGAGTAATTAGAAATGGCTTCTAGATGTTGAAATCATGCTGTCACTATATATACTATTATTACTTCGGAGACTTCAAAATAAGTGTTTAGAAGTTACAATAGGTGTGGCATTTATATGCCAGATAATGGAAAGCTACATAAGTACCTTACAAATGTAAGAAGAGATAATAAACCAGAGAACTAGAAATACACAGGGGTGTAACTGCAGCACTGATGTCAGCAATGATGAGAATGTAGAAAATGCTAAAGAGAGTGACATTGTTGTATAGACTGACCTTACACTACAGGATACTGCAGAGCTCAAAAAGAAATAAGATAAGCAAGAGGCCAGATAAAAGTGATAATAGGATAGGCTCATTTCACCTACTTTCATTTTGCTTATTAATATTTACTTTGCATCATTTTGTTTACTCACATGAATGTTGTTGGAAATTATACTTATAGTTAATTAAATCTGTTTATAAACTAGTATGAGCAGATTAACTTGATACGTCCTTCTAACTTAATGGAGTTTAATGTGAGTCTATCCTTTAGTTCGTGATCATTTGACCTTTCTGAAACCTTTCCTTTAATTATGTGGAGGTGCAGCTCCAGAAGAAACAGGGTAATTGCTGATGAACCATGTATCTTTGAAGCAAGATGGAAATTCTTCTCTCAAGGACAGTTTAGGTGCTTTTACTCTCAAAGTTTGCCATGCTAATCTCACAACCCTTCTGAGAAGAAATGCTAATGTTGTTCTTAGTCTCTATTAAAGAGGAAGATGTTTATATTGCCTTGTGAATATTGATATTGCAAAATGTTTATTTTTGGAATAAATGAAAATAAATAAGTAACAAAAAACATTTTATCTAAGTCATTATTGGATTGACAACGGGACCACTAATGGGATAGCTTTCAAAACCTCCAAATACCTTGCTAAGATCACTCTAATGTGATTGCATGTTTACAGATGGAAATACATGTGAAGAAAAGCTATAAACTGGTTCAATAGACACTGAACAATGGGGCTGAGATTCACTGAAGCAACTGTGGACCAGGTGTAAGAATCTGTGAACAATTATCAAATGAGCTGTCAGTATGTTTTTAATGTAAAAGTGACAATTCCTTATTCAGTACTCCAAGTTCACTGTCATTTCACCCAATCTCCTGAGTCACTGTAGTTATCACTTTCTAGAGAATAAAGAGTATAATCGTTGTTGTTACTGTTTATTCTCTTGTAATCACTATAGTAAGTACAGGAGGTATATTTAGATGACTCAATGTAAATGACATTATCGCTTAGTTCTTTATTCATTACAGACTATAGTAAGAAATTGTCTGTTGTTGTTACATTTGTTTTTATGTAGCAACGTATGCACCTTTTTTGATCTTATCATTCCATATAAATAAACCTATAACAATTTAACAATATACACTGTAACAAGTAATATTTAACCAAAAAACATGATAACATAAACTTTGACCTTTAGTTTTCTACCATAAGATTGCTTGTTCTTGTTCAATTTGTAATTATAAGGTACCAACTTATTCCAATAGTATTTACTGTTAATGTAGTACAAGTCTGCAGACAATTTAGTTGATGGTTCTCAATAAGTTAGTTAGTTTATTTTTAATGTAAAAAGTCACAATAATAATATACTATTATTATAAAAATATGTATTTTCTCTTTCTCAGAACACCCAGGTAATTGGAATACTGGTGGTGAAGGTGTTTTGGAATTGAATCCTTCTACTGGTGTTGCTAGAGCAGTGGGTTCTGGTAGAGCTGTCATTTATCACAATGTTGATGGTATTGTAGACACACATACTGAAGTAAGTATTACATATGACCATATTAACTATCTAGATCTGTGATATGGACAATGTCAATAATTTGATGTACAAGCATTAATTAGGCATACTGTATTTCCTCGAATAAAAGCCCCACCATTGATTTCACTTATAGTATTCTTGAACAGGCATTTAAATCAAGCAAGCCTTTATTCAGAACAGGTGTTTTTTTTATCTTGGAACTTTTCCGTAGTTAACTGAGACATCACTCACAACTGAATAGTAAGACATGTTAGGAAATTCTGACATGTGTTTCTGGGCACACCCAGACCAGTCATTATTCCATGTAGGCATTTATTGCACAATCATGGTACTTACTCCTGGCTTATATTCAAAGTATGTGTTTTAATTGTGGAAATGTGGTGTGTACAATCTACTACTCATCATACTATCACAAATTTTCGTGACTTTTTGTGTCCCAGTATCTGTTCTCAGTATTTACATTAAGCACAATTTTAGACACATATCCTTTGACATGATATTCTTCCTTTGACAGATATCAGTGGCCACCATCCAACGTGTTATTTTTAACTTGTCTTCAATATCATCTTCATCTTCTTTGTCAGTCTTTACTAATGCTCCTAGACAAGATGAAGTTGGGACATATCTTATTCCAGTGGAATTTAAAGATGAACAAAACAATACTGATTTTACTTTGCTCTCAGCAAGTCCAAACAAAGCTTGTCTAAATGGTTACAATTTTGAGGGTCAACAAGTCAGCGATGACACTGTATACCTTCAACAGGTTGATTATGAATGCATTTTAGATCTTCAAAATGCTGGTAATGTTCTACCTGTATCTAAGTTTATCATTGCTAAACCTTTTTTTGATTGGACAACTGGACAGAGCTTTTGTGAACTGTTACCTGGTACAGATAATGATGCTCTGGGTACTCTGACAACTATGAGTCAACTCTCATTAACTCTTAAAGTGAAAGCTAAAGATTTTGGTGGCACATATGAAGTGTTTTCACATTCTCTTGACATTCCTTTTCTTCCTGCATTCTCTATTGATATATCAAGTGTTTTATTAAGTTCACATAAACCAACAGTCTTGTTTACAGCTTTGGGTCTACCTAAAGTACTTCAAAGTTTACAAGTAAGGGAACATTATTGTAATTGTACATGAAGAAAATAGCCATCAACTATTTAGTATAATTATTTGTAAATTCAACAAACAATCATAGTAACTACTTGCCTATTAAGTGAACTTGTTAATGTACTCTTAATTAATTGTTGTAATATTTGAACTGTATTCAGTAATTTTTGACATATATTAACCAGTATATTATAATGGTCTAACTACAAGTATAACCCTAACATTTTATGTGTGAATGTAAATAATACTTACCCTTCCTTTTCTATTTATATCTATATAGACATCCTGTCCTCAACCTTTTACATTGATTCGTCAATCTCTCTCTACAACTTCAGCTATATATGCAGTGTCTCTTGTTGATACTAAATCTCCACCTTCTCAAAACATCTCAAATGTTCATCTAACTCTCACCAGTAGTCTGACATATCAGAAACTAGTTATACCTTTATCTTATACTAAGATCATTGACTCAGTTGAACCTGTTATTTGTCCTGTTAGCAATGATTCAAACAAAACATCAGGAGACACAGTGTATGATATTTCTCAACAACGAAACATTCTCTTTTTAGCAGTTGCAAGTGTCATCACATTATTAGCTACTGTTGTTATATGTATAGCACTAAAACAGACTTCTTCTAAACCACAGACAGGTTTTTCTGCTCACCTCCCTCCCTCTTCTCAGCCTAGTTCTCCAACCTTTCTCTCTCCACCAGCAAGTGCAACTCCTGGAGGACAAAAAACATCAACTCCTCTGTGGAGTCAGTCTGGAGCATTTAAACGTACTAGCAATTACAACCAGCACTCACCAAATCGTGCTTCTCCAAAATTTAATATGTTTTCACAATGACCCACTATTATGTTAATGTGACCTGCTGTTAGTATAATTATATATTATGAAGTTTTCATAAATTCATTATCAACTTTAATATTTGCACTAATGAAGAGGAAGAGGAAGACATATAATGTTCAACAAAGTTGCTATAGATACTAATGATGTCATAGTCACCACTGTAAATATGATAATATTTTATAAATTAATACATTGCATAAAGTTAAAACAGTAGCATTGGAGAAATAATAAATTATTTAGGTGAGTATTACCTAACTGTAAAAACTGTTTCTTTGCCTTTGGTTACACAAGTTACTTATGTACATTAATTTACATCATCTGTATTATTGTACCATGATGAACAGTTGTTGTAAGATTAGGAAAAAAATATGGCAATGTTCATGCAGAATATCACCAGTTACATCCCCCAAATCATACATCACTCACGCAATGTAACAATCCCATAATATATAATACTAGGTTTTATGACAGTTGTGGACACAATAGTAGTTCAACAATCTAGAGACAGAATACACAATTAAAAAGGGTTTTGAGGCAATCCACTGAAAATGTTACACCAAGAAAAAATGACATTGAAAATAGCCAAATAAGAACTAGGTGACAACAACATTACCACTGCTCAATAACATTGAAACTACAGAAAAGAAAAAACAATAATAGATAGATGCAGTCAAAGTCAAAGATAAAAGATGCACAACCATGGTTTTATCTAGAGATATTCTTTGGGAAGAAAACTGGGTATAGACAAGGCCGTGCATGGAGTGTCCTCAAAATTTTTGCTTGACCATCCAGTGCCATTATTGTCTAATGACAACCATCTTACCTAGTTGGGTGATTGTTTTTGTCAAATGTTATGTATATCAAAAGTACATGTATTGGAGTGGTGCCACATTTTTTGGATGAAGTAATTATCATGACATGTGTCTGTACCATCTGTCTGGAAATACATGCATTTCTGAAGTTTTGGAGAGAAACACATGGTCTTGGGTGGGGGAAACGTACCCTGGTCTCTTTCCCTCCCCTACCACATGAAAACCTGATAACATAATTATCTAGCTTTAATATCTTGGACCTGATCTTGATTGAAGAGCTAGCACTGCCCTCCATAAATTGTTAAAACAAATACAATCAAAATCCAAGAAAAGGTGATACAAAAAATTTCATACAGATATACAACCATAGCATCCTGAACTTTATTCAATAGCTAGCTTATTAAACTTGTGAAATTGTCAAAAATAACAAAAACATTTTATATAGACACAGCAACAAAATCTTTACGCACAAATTATGTCAACTCAATAGGATATTTGTTTCCATGCACGGACTATGTAATTATGATATACAATTAAATGTTTAAATGTTTTGTTTAGTGTTTTTGCTCATGAACTGTCAAAAGCCAGCAGAGAGAAGGGTATGGAAACAATGACAGACCAACAAACGTCTATTATATTAGATATGATGAAGACTTGGAAACTGTGGTCAGACATTTTCAAGAAAATATTAGTGATCTTCAACAGTTTATGGTAATTTTGGATGGTATTCGTGGGATTAATTTCAATAAGTGAATTGGTTAGTTAACTAACTTACTACACTTAATACATTAATCTGAAACTGACAATAGATAACTTAAAATGTATATTACTTTATGTTTTCACAATTGATAAGACAATGTTGTATTTTACATTATTTGATTAACTAAAATGCTTTTCTTACATTAAGTCATAACAAAAAGTGTTATAGGATTAACTTTTAATATCTTTCTCCTCTTCTTACATAGCTTTGAAATGGGTCTATTTCTTTTTTCACACACACACATACATCATGTACATACATAGTCAAAGTCAAAGATAAAAGATGCACAATCAAGGTTTTATCTAGAGATATTCTTTAGGAAGGAAACTGGGTACGGATAGACAAGGCTGTGTTTTTGCTTGACCACCACCATTTTGTCTAACGACAACCATCTTACCTAGTTAGGTGATTGTTTTTGTTGAATGTTATGTTACTTATGTATATCAAAGGTACATGTATTGGGATGGTGCCACATTTTGGGAGAGTAATTATCACGACATGTGTCTGGAAAAAAAACAATTTCTGAATTTTTTGGAGAGAAATATATTGTCTTGGAGGCAGAAACATACCATGGTCTCTTCCCCTCCTCCCCCCACTAGATAAAACTCGAACAAACAACTGCCCTCCATAAATTGTTAAAATAAACACAATCAAAGTCCAAGAAAAAGTGACACAAATTAGGGGGACAAATTCTGTTATTCTTAAGGAATTTAATTAAGGTTTTAAAAGTTTTATCTATAACAGTTATATCTAAATGTTCCTATAGAGTGTTAATTATTGAAAAACCTATAATGATAATGGAAGCTGATGTCACTCATTCTGCTTTTAGAGATACCAGAAGTCCCTCACTAGCAGCAGTAAGATACATAGTGATATTGTTCTAAACATTCTGGTCTCCTTCTAGCTTACTGCTAGCTTTGATAGACATACAATGGAATACAGAGCACAAGTAAAAGTACTCAAACATTGACAGGTACATTATAATATAATATAATTATATTTGGCATGTATACATCAATACATAGCACAAGTACTGTAATCATTATACATTGTAAGACATAAACCAAATCATTTATAGTACTATACAATGATCCTATGAATATTTTACAGTATTTTTTCTTATAGTCCTGACATACAACACTGACATTACACATTTGGAAGTATTTGGGACAGAACAAATTACTATGATGTTAAATGACATTTTATAAAAGTTCTACTTCAAGTAGTTTAAACCAGAATGTATTATCTTCTATTGAGATGGTATCAATGAGGGCCAATTTAAAAAGATACCCATAAAACTTCCATTGATCTGACACTAGACTATGTACATATTAGAATACAGATCTTACCACATAGGTAGACTAACAGTACAGGTTACAGTAACATAGACACACAGGTAATATAGTCCTGTAATGTCCTAATTTATAAGTAAATAACAAAAGTGATCTCTTATTTATGTCAACAAATTATTATATTGTTATTAAAAAAAATTTGTAATTAGTTATTCTCTTTAGCTAAAATTTTATTGTAAAGAGCTGCATTACCAATTAGATTATTGAACATATGCTGTATAGAAAGTTTTTCAAGACTTAGAGCCAGGTTATTAGCCTGGTATCACATTTTTGATTGTCCAAAAAAGCCACCATGCAACATTATTCTGTGATAAAAGGCAAAATCAGGTTACTTCTCTGTAAATATTCTTATGTGTGCTTAGTAATGACTAAGAAGGAAATGTTCCCCAAGGAATTTTAATACTCTTATTTTAGCGAATCACAATGACCCTTTTACAAACCATTTCCTTATAATGTATAATACAGTACAAACTGAAATATTTAACTATCTATGGTTTTAAATTTTGTTTCTAATAACGTTTTGTCATATGCAATGTAACTTGTTGAATGAAACATGCTACTTGCAATGATCATACCATGTGTATTGGATTGTTGCTGATTACAATCAAGTCACTAACATTAGTAATGGATCTATACTGTACTGTTTTTCATTTATAACTGTAAGTGATATAACATTTTGTCATTTTTTTAGTAAGGTAAGGGAGGCAATGTACCAGCTAGTACTACTGTTGACACACATATTGTACATTCTACTGAATTTGACTTCTTCTACATTCTCATCCTGGAATCCAGGGACATCATATATGTATAATGTAGGCTATATAACAACATACATTATATATAACATTGGTGACTTGTCATGAGTGGATGCAGAAAGTGTTGGAGGATAAAGTAACCCTAGACTCTCGCTAATATATTTTCATTGGCAGTTGAGAAATCAACCAGATCCAGATATCCTTCCATCAGACCAGGACATTCCAATGTAATCAAGAGCCAGAACTCTAGTAACACAGGAATATCTTAGCAATCTCTCATTTTGAGTGATTTTTCAGAGCCAGTTATTAGCATTCTGCTAGCTTCACGGTAATAGCCTATTAGCAACTCAACATGGAATCAATGGGAACATTGGTATCATGAACAACAGACTGATCACTCTGACATTCTAGAATTCCTTGATTTTGAATTTGATTAGGGTAAGGATTGTTGTTCATTAATTGCACCACGTATCCCTGTCCACTATATTGCCTTTTGTTGAAATGTTTACAAATTAGGAAACACCCCTTATCTTAAGAACACTAAATTAAAGATGCTTGACACTTTCATCCTCCTAGACAGTGTTTTGGTCAGTGGATACTGAATTAAACCACATTTAAGCCACACCTTGAAAGAGCTCTGGCTTGCTAAGTTCCCTGTGGGCTTTTAGTCAGTAAGTACATTTCAAATATTTTACAATAGGAGTGAATATTGTATTACTAACCTATTTGTCAAAAGTCTTAGATCAAAAAGGTCCACCCTGCTCACTAAGTGAGTATTAGTCAACAAAATCACATTGTGATCTGTGATACACTCTCCCACTTCTTTGGATTAATATTGTATTATCTGTTTTTAAACATGATTATTTACAAATGGTTTGTAACAGTAGGAACCATTAACATCAACTGGAACATCAATTTTATATAACAATAATCAATGAGTTGTACAATGTAAATGCTCAGTACACATAGAGCATAGAGGCTTTTTCTGATTATATCAAGAAGGTAGAGATGAGTATATCACAACATGAAGGCTCTTCCGAACTATAATATCCAATCAAAATTTGTAAATCAAATAGAAATACTGCAAATGTAACCAGAGTAAAAAGTGGCCAAACTGCATTTCTGCATTTCAGGCATCTCTAATACAAGATTTTGCTATTTCACTGTGTGTGAAATTTATGTAGAACTGTAGATTTACAGATTTGTATATAGTGTTACAACTTCACAACTTTATATAATAACACAGAATATGCTCAACACATAATGTCAAAGAAACAGAGCCTTAAGAATAATGACATTTGTCAGTGTTTGTTGATCCCACAGACATTGTGGTTTTGTGGTTAAACTTTGCATATATATATATATATACCTATGGTTTAGAATAACTGTTTGAAGAGTTGGTCATCTTATTCCAAGTTACTAATAAGTTCTCATTGTCAACACAGTAAATAAATATTACCATAATTTAGTACCTACTGGGCTGAGTGTTCTGGATTGAAGTGATTATCTTAAAATGATGCAGTCTAATTGTTGTATTTGTTATTTATTTGTTGTTATTTATTTAGACCCTCCTCTTGCTTCACTCAATAGACTTTTGTATGTGCAATTTATTAACAAGATTATATATATTGTTCCTTAACATTGTTCCAACAAATTAAAATTTTAACAATTGTAAAATTAGCTAGCTTTGTCTTTCAAAGATTGCATACAAGATGACATCATTTATATCAAGTAAAAATACCTATAGAAAATGACAACAGATTAATTAACTCATTTGATTGATGACTATAAGTTACAATATACAAACAATTGTATATATCAAGAACATGCATTTACAAGAGCTCATATACATAGTCAATTAGCAACTACAGACAAAGTATTATTTTTTTAAAATACACTGAACCAGTCAAGTAAGTATAATTTATTATTACTCACAAAATTACAGCGAAAATTGCCACTATAACTGAAAGTGTCCACCAACCACCAACATTCATGTTCATAAGCAAATTATAAACTACAAATATAATTAAATAAAAAATCAAAATTTCATGTTATTAGCCTTTCAGGGGGGATATTTCCCCCTCTCTTGGCTTTGGCTTGCCCTCCCCTTTGGAATGCTGAGAATTTTTCTTTTACACGTGAGTCAATTCAAATGTTTATAAAAGCTTTAATGGCACAAATTATCAATAAATGATAACAATAGATAAAATACATTCTATACAACAATTCTTCTAGGTTTTTTAATCTAATAGGTTTAACTATCTGTGCATACGTAAGCAAGCTATAGCTTTTATACCAGTCAAGATGTGACCTAACTGTCAGTGTACTATGCAAGTGTCAATGATGTGTTTATACACATCATTGACGCTTGAATAGTACATTGACAGTTAGGTTGTGACCTAACAGCTAATGTACTATACAAGTGTGAAATTACATAAAAATACAAGGTCAATAATTGTAATTTATACCTGGCAGATGTAAAGTATGTTTGTGTGATGGCTCAGGAACATAGAATATATAAGCATAATTTACTCCTGGCAAATGTAAACTATGTTTGTGTGAAAAAAAGCCTCAGATTGCACCAAAATGTGTCAAATCAAATGCAAAAAGTATTTTTCCGGGTGGCATGTCCCGGATCCTTCTAGTTTGTCATGTGCAAAGCACGCAGCCCACCACTCTCCCATTACATCTCATTTCACCTTGTCCAAAAACCTGAAAGACACCCTGTAAGTGAATCTATAGTTAAATTGACTAAGTACTTTATCATTTAGTAAGGACATTATATAGAATCCTACCTCTTTCACTATATGTGAATGAGGATCACTTCTTTCAGGTATCTTTAAAAATTCATGAATCTTTTACCCTGTTTGTTTACTGTTAACAATCTTGCCCTCCACTGCCTTTAATAGTATCTCCCATGTAGCTTTTTCACCACATTCATCTAACCATTTGCCAATTATTTTAGCCAGATTTACTTCTACTGGATTATTGCTTTCTTTTAGGCTGTCTAGATCTGCTGAGCAGACTCCAAGTGCTCTACCTATCATGTACTATTTGTTTTTAATATGCACCAATACTTTTACGGCATCTTCTTTGTTGGAACTTTGGAAGTAATCTTGCTAATATCTGTAGTAGAAAACAATTTACAAAGAATATATATATATACATATATGTCTTTAGAAATCATCCATAGCTTTAAATATCAGAATGACATTTGAAAATGTATTAAAGTTTTCTTTGAAAATGACATGATCTAGGAAAAGTTTTTATATACTAATAATCCAAACATAAACAAAGTAGCAATAATAGCAATATGCATATAACTAGCAATACATTGATATCACTTAGTTTCTAACTGTCATTGTCCAAAAGAAAGTAAAGTTTAGAATTAGTATTGTATATATATGAAGCTTCCAACTTATTCTTTAAACAATGGACATATATGGGAGAGGCTTTAGATCTAAAGAAATAAACACAACTCCATCTGTCCATCTGGCTTTAGATCTAAAGAAACCTATAAACACAACTCCATCTGTCCATCCATTAACCACGTTAGTTCTAATAGGTGTTAGTTGTGTCCTCATTATAAAGTATCATGAGCAGCCACAGAGTTGAAACATGAGGATTAGGAGATAAACTACCTCGAGAAGTCAGTGAATGCATGTCTTAATTGTTTCTCTGACATTGTAGATTTGTTTATTATGCCATTTTCTATACTCTTCTAATTCTAATTTTTTTTCTGTAGCAAATCTATCAAGTCCATCGTGTACATCATTATTATAGTTTATATTTCTGTAATATATTTCCAACCATTACACAGAATAGGATTCATTCTTGTGAGTGTTGATAGAAATAATTTTAAAGAATAATTGTTGATGTAGAATAAATCAAAAAGTAAACAAAATCAATGTGCAAAACTAAGTCCACACTCTAGTTTATTGTTATGTATATAAAATAGGCTATAACAGCAACAAAAATGGCTCCTAACACCAGCATAGACCAAATATAATTCTTTCCTAGTGAGAAAAGAAGATATAATTTATGCATTAAAAAGTCAGAAAAATAATGTAACTGAAATCCAAAATCAGATGTAAGTGATAACACTAACTAAATCAAATAAGGAAAAGTCTAGTACAAGATACCTAATTTTTTTATTTAACATTATAGTTATATAGTTATACCATTCATCTTAATAGGTTTTTCTTGAACTGGAGGAGGAAGATTAAAAGTGGTAATCACTTGACCTATATAGAGTAACACAGGAGCAATTGCTAAATTAATTTTCTTAATTTTACCAGGTTGATAAGAAGGGAGATATTCATTCCTGATATCATGTCTTTTTAAGAAGTGAAATATATTCTCAACTACTTGTTTGTGTTTTACAGGTCGATCCTCGATAACAGTGATGATCTTTTTCCAAGACACTTCAGATGTTCTCTCACCTATCCAAACTTGAAGAATTTCTGAGAGTCTTCTGGTATCATTATATGTTGCATTGTATTGAATAGACATGATATCATCATAAGACACAGCAAGTTGTACACCAATAGTATCCCACTTGTACTTAATGTCATGAAGTAGTGTCATCAAGTGTTCTTTCTTGGGCTCTTTACCTAGTAATGAGAAAATGTGAAAGATGATTCAACTAATTCAATGATAAAATTTTCCATTAACTTGAACATTCATAACTCACATAATAATTCATCAGAAATTCCTAATGGATGATATGATGATGGCACATGGATAGAAGAATTACTGGTGGACAAAAACATGCTGGAAGAAGGAATAGTATTGGAAGGAGTGCTGGCAGAGTGAGCTATATTAACAAAAGGAGGATACATTTCGATGTTATTACTTCAATATTTTGGAAAAGCACAGGTGATATTTTATATGACATATTATGAGTATATTCTATTTTTAATGTCACTTACTTGTTGTTTCCTGTTTCTGTTCTAATTCATAAGTAGAAATTAGCAAACTCATTTATTCCATTAAAAGTGAGCTTTAGGTCAGTGAGTTCTTTCTTATCTTTGAGAGAAACCTTAAAACTTAGGCACGGCAAGGCAGTGTCTGGTTGACATTTATCAACGACCTTCCTAGAAAGCTTAAACAATACAAAATTTAAAAGTTTCACAAATTAAAATAGGACTTTACTTGAAATGGAGTAATGATTGGTACAATGTCATAATTCTCATTAGTGGTTGTAACCACAAATATGTCAGGATTAAAGAAAGGACCTAGGTCTCTCCTTTTCTAGTTTTCAAAACATTTCTCTGTTCTCACTCTCTAATATAGATATACAACATGTATACAGTGGTAATATAGGGTTGTAGTTCTTTTTTATGGCTGCATACCTCATGAAAAGGTCCAAGATCTTTCGTGACCACTGCTCGTATTTCCCAACAAAACTTCTTCACCTCCTTAAAAAAACTACCATTGCATAACTGCATTGAAATAGAAACCCCTTTATTTTTTTAACAACAATACCAATGACACAAAAATCAGGGATTCTTATGACACCAGAATTTTCATAAGGTCTGAACACTTGGTCATAATTAGTTGGTAACAGCTCAAACTTGTAAGGTGGTGGTCCGTTAGCTCTGATAAATGCTAGCTGTTGACTTTCCTCTTGTGACCTGAGCACAAGAATATGTTGGAGATGAAGCTTAATAGGTTTGGAGAATGTTCTTGTTGTTTTAATATTGTAGAAACAGCTAACAAGCTCAACGTCAGGAGGAAGGATGATCTCTGACTCTTCTGGTGAAACTACATTGACCTCAATTTTGACTTCTTGCCCTTCTTGCACTGATGATGGTGGAATGACAAACTTGACTCCATATTCTGGTTTCTCAAAAACTTGCTCTTCATTGAGGTATTCAATATTCCATTTGGACACATCTTCCAAAACTAAATAATACAAATGAATAAAGTAGGAGTAATACATTTTCTATAGTACTAAACAATTTTAATATCATACTAAATGGGCACTCAGAGGTGTTGCTACCATTATATACTGGTAATTTGAAAACTCATTTTGCCATAAAAACATTATGAAAACTAAACATATTTTGGTGCTAGTACAGATAGAGGGAAAGAATGAAGAAGAATAATTTGACTTTTTAATTAGTTCCCACTTTTCCACCTTAGCAACATTTTATATAATGTTATTACAATTCTTGTAAAAAGACTTGATAAAGTCAAGTAGGTACTTATGTAGGTCTAATTTTAAACTGTTAACAATTATTTAAGATATCACAAATGTGGCAGCCATTTTTTCCAGCCCAACCCTACACATTAAGCACTATGTGCTTAATATTATGATTGTAAGTATATGAGTTGTGTAAGATGTTTAACTAACTTTTGTAATCCAGTTGAAATGTTGCTTGACTACTAACATGAGCACCTGAATTACTTTGTTGGTCATCATTTTGAGTTAAAGTACTTTCTCTGTCTTTTGACTTATTGTCTTCTACAGTGATGTAACATAAATACCTTATATTTGCTGGAGATAGCTAACACAATTTAATCATAATTTCATGTCATCAGCCTTTAAATTTAGTGAATCTATAGTTAAATTGACTACGTTCTTTATCATTTAGTAAAGGCATTACATAGAATCTTACTTCTTTCACTATGTGGGTGAGGATCACTTCTTTCAGGTATCTTTAAAAATTCACGAATCTTTTGCCCTGTTTGTTGGCTGTTAACAATCTTGCCCTCCACTGCCTTTAATAGTACCTCCCAGATATCTTCTTTAGCATGTGTGTCTAGCCATTTGCCTATCTTATTAGCCAGGTTTACTTCTACTGGATTATTGCTATCTTTTAGACTCTCTAGATCTGCTGAGCTGACTTCATATGCAACACCTATTATGCACCATTTGTTTTTAATAGGCATCAATACTTCTATAGCATCTCTTCTTGAAGGAACTTTGGAAATAATCTGGCTAGTATCTATAGTAGAAAACAAATTATAAGGACTAATATATACATACATATATATATATATATATATATATATATATCTTCAGTAATCTTGCATAGTTTTAAATATCAGAAAATAAATCAGAAATTGTATTAAAGTTTTCTTTGAAAATGATATGATGTAGGAAAAGCTTATATAGTAATAATCCAAACAGAAACAAAGTGGTAATGATAGCAATATACATAACTTGTAATACATGGATACACAAAATACTAGATTATAATATTGATGAGTGCAGCTTTGACATCACTTAGTTTCTAACTGTCATAATCCAAAAGGAAATAAATTTAGAATTGGTATAGTATATACACAAAGCTTCTAACTTATTCTTTCATCTCTTTACTTTGATGACACTTCAAAATTCACATAAACAATCTTGTGCTCTTTATAGTAGTTTCAAATCTTTGTGCTGTGTTATTATGTAGGAATGATGCTATTACCACTGCCACTACTTTCAATGTATTTTGTTCTTATTGAATTGATATTAACTAGAACAATTCCTACATCACATTACTTTTTAGAAAAGCTTTTATGTGCAATCAAACCAGAAATAGCTATATTAAATGGTAATGTATATTAAGTACACCTGTCTCTTATTAATAGAAGACAAAACTAATGTAAAGCTAAAACATTTCCAAAATATGTATTTAATTTTTCATGAATGCTGTTAGTGTGCTTTAGAAAAAACAAAACATCCATGAAAAAATGAGGCCAAATAGTTTACAATGGATTTGGATGTTCATTAACTTTCTACAGTACTCTCAGACATTATGACAACAACAAAATTAATCTGAAAATTTTAATAAAAATATTATATATTGCATATATGTAAGACAGACTTGTCTAGTTAACTTTTAGTTTACATTTATTAAAAATTTAGACAGAGAGTTGTATAAAGTAAGTTATCTCACTACTAAATTGCTATGTGAAACTGGTAAATGATATACCTAGGGTAAGTGTGCCATCTAACAGTTTAGACACATGCACATTAAATTAAAAGTAGTTGTGACATAATAGCATAGAAGCTCAAAGTGCTAACAAAGATCTCAGACTTGAAAGAGTGACATCACAGCACTGTGTCTAAATACAGTGCTGACATCAGCAGATACTGGGCTGTGACATCACTGTGAGTTTCAGTGGAATCAACCCACTAATATATGTTATAGCCCAACCTACATCATACTATTACCTCATACAGTATGCTGTGACATAAATAACCATCAAGCCTTTGGCTCTCGTGTTTTTTTTATATCACAGTTCAGGTATAACCAATACTTAAGAGCCACAAACAGTATACACTAACTTTTAAAGAGAAGTTGCTCAGATATAGTTTCAATGACATCTTCACTTAATGGAGGATCTGCAAGATCCTATGACAGAATGAAGTATGAATATGATGTAAGTATTATCCTATGCAGAATGTGTTATAAACACAATACACAAGAAATTGATAATAGATTATTCAAACTAACTTATACTTACCAAAGGGTTACGTCCAGCAAACACACTAAGTTGACTGCAACGTTCCTTTACTGACTTCTGACTTGATAATAATGGTGATGATGAGAAATAAGAACACCTATTCACTATGTGTTGAAGGTGGTCCTCTTGAAGTGATGATTTAGCACTGAAAAGTGCTTTTGTGACTGAGGGAGCAATGCAAAGAAAAGGGTCATGAGCTCCGACAATTTCTTCAACACCCACCGTCTCGGGGTCATTGTCTTTGTCCTCTGTAACATTACCTTTTGTAAGCACTGATCGAGCAACAACTTTTATATTGTAAAGTATGCGTTTATCCATGAGAAGACTACGAGCTTCTCCTACATCACTAGGAGCAATGAGGTACTCCTCACATTCAAATGAGAGAGTTTCTCAGATACTTAAGGAGGGAGAGAATGTGTCAGTTCACATGTCTCCTCTTTGAAAAAAATATAGCTCCATGACCTTTACAAAGACCATAAATCCAGTTGTGGCAAAACTGAGGTCATTTAAATTTTAGGTTGAGGTTTACTTAGACAATATATTGATTAAAAGTATCTAGTTCAGGCTTGTCAAGAAAAAAATCGCATCAGTTTTCAGGTAACTTTTGTGAATATAAAATTGATCAACCAGAGCAAAATTTCAATTTAAAGCTCTGATTGTAGAAGCTAATACAGCTTTAGTGGAGGGACTGTTGTCAGTTCAGCAGTCATCAAAACTGATAGCAGTGTTCACAGCAAAATTCTAGCAAGCCTCTGCACTATATACTTTAGAATGATGATATGTGATGAAATATAACTATTGTACTGATGCCCAAACTGGTTTATATAATAAATATAAATCTAATATAATTTTAGTTTATAGCTTGAGTAAAAGATTTAGGCTTACAATGTGAAAACAGAAAATTTAAGACTATGTGAAAAATAAGTTATTCTCATGATAGGGCCTATCTAGTTCCCACAAAGGACATTCTCCTCCTATTTAATCCTATTTAATTATTGCTGGTTGGGTGTGCTATGTGAGAATAATATCCTGAACAAGTTAAACACTTGATGACTGATAGATCTTGAAATATTATCTTATTATATTAAATAGATTGTAAACCACTCATCTAAACAAAAAGTGTTACTATTTATACAGTTGTTATCCAGTTATCAAATCAGGTGGATTTCATTTTGAAGTAAACAAACCCAATAGTATTTAAAAGAAACAAAAATCTATATTTGCTGTTACTATATAATATAATTAAATATCATCAGTGACAAAATGTCAATGGATAGTAAATGTAACCTTTAATTTACTAAAAGAAACAATTGCACAAAATCTAGAGGATATACCTGCAATAAAACAGAAAAAGTGATAAAACTCTGCTGATACATTAATTGAAAATGGTTACAATATTTGTTACAACAAATGATACATCTATAAGAATAACCATATATCTTCTTAAATAAGCATAAATTTATTATTTGGCTAAATTCAATGATATGTAGTAAATCAGTGTGAAAATACTAAAAGTCATACATAATCAAAACTTGCTTGTCAAGTCAGATGACTGTAACAAATAATAATGTTAGTGACAAAGTATGTTTACTTTTAAATCAATCATTTCTATAATTATAACACTAGTAATCATATCTAATTGGCCATAGTATTGCTAAAGAGTATAATTAATTGTACCTCCTGCATTTGGTGGTCATTACTGAGTTACATGTGATCCAGTAGATGTGCAGCTCCCAACTAGAAAAAAATTGACTTGTATAAACACAAAAGGCCATTCTGTTTAAAAGAAAAAGGACAAGACTACACGTAGTATCTTTGTCCTTTATGATCCATGCAGTTGCAATAAAAATCCAGGGTACTAGAATCTCTGCGGTATACTTATATGCCCATATCTCTAATATAAGAGTTTCATCAACCAGCTATGTGTAATTTTTCAATAAGGTTGATTAAAATAAGGTATTTACTAACTCCACCAGTATAAATTTATATGGAGCCTTGTATAAATACTATAATTCCAAATGTCATTACAATTATCTATTCTAACTAATTTATCAAGTTAGTTATATCTTTAGCTGTTGTAGAGATAACACAATAAAGCCGCATGACCCTATACTTTATAGATCTGACAATACAAGTTCTGTCTGCCACATAGACAGGAATAAATCAGCTGCATAATGTGTCAACTATTATGTAATGACATGTAACCTTACGTAATATTGTGAGATGGAGATTGTGTAATAAAGTAGTGTCATAAGTAAAATATACCTCCTTGTAAGAGTCCCTGTCGAACATTAGTTGCCAATGACTTATATTGAAAAGGTTCTTCTTCTAAAATCTTGATGATATTTCTCCAAGTAGTTGGGGTAGGTTGGCTATCAAGCCATCTCTGAAGTGTTTTTGACAACTTTACGTCATTTGTAGTATTCGTAGTAAACAAGCCATCAAGAGTATTATTATCAACCCCGAGTTGATCACCAATCTCATACCATTTAGAAGAAACTGAAGATAGAAATCCTAGCAATACGCGTTTCTCTGGTTTAGAATCTGTGACAATGTATAAAATATACTATATACTTAATTGCAGTTATGTTAATTATTAAGAGCCAGCTGTTGCTGTTAACCTAACAATGCAAAATGCATAATGATCTTTCATTGAGGCAAGACACTGCTATTAGTGTGGTTTATTAAAAAGCAAATTGGGTTGTGCAGATTGGCTAGCTTTCTATAACACTCTTAGACGTTATAAGTTAGCCATCTGGACTAACATAACACTGAAGTTTATTGCTAAGTTAAAAAAATCCATCAATGTTATACTAGCACACACCTTGTGTGTAAGGACCTTTATCAAGTTTATATTAAATAAACACTAGAAAGTTACATGTAGTAAATTGTCTCGATATAAAATTGTTACACAAAACTGGTTTTCATACTCACCTAGGACAGGTGTGTCATCTAACTTTTGAGGCACTAATTAGAGATATTATTTAATAAAACAAGGAACCACTAATAATATACACAAACCTTTAAAGAGGAGTCGCTCAGATATACTTTCTATATTGTGTTCATCTAACGGAGGATAAGCAAGGTCCTAAAAGAGTGTAGCTTAAGTATAATGCAGTACAGAATGTGTTATATGTATGAGATATAACAAGAGACTTATTGTATAATCTAAATAACATTTACTTACCAAAGGATTACGTCCAGCAAAAACACTAAGTTGACTACAACGTTCTTTTACTGACATGTTACTTAATGAAAATAAGAAAGAAGGACACTTATTTACTATGTGTTGAAAGTAGTTCCCTTGAAGCGAGAGGTTAGCACTGAAAAGTGCTTTTGTGACTGAAGGAGCAATGCAAAGAAAAGGGTCGTGAACTCCCACAATCTGTTCAATGCCTACCCTCTTCGTGTTGCTGTCATCTGTAACATTACCTTTTGTAAGCACTGATCGAGCAACATCTTTTATATTGTAAAGTATGCGTTTATCCATGAGAAGACTACGAGCTTCTCCTACATCACTAGGAGCAATGAGGTACTCCTCACATTCAAATGAGTGCATCTGACTATTCAATGTTATAATGATCTGAACAACATCATTAAAAACTTTGCGGCTTTTTTCAACATCATTTACTGATGTAACCACTGTAACACAACGATACTGCTCTGTTACTTCGACAATAACTTCGACTTCATCATCATCATTCACCCAATAAATGCCATTCATCCATACATCACAACGACGAGCAAACTTTAGGATTTGTGGATCAACAGCAAATTTTCCAGCTCTATTATGGCATGGAGGACAAAAAGTGTAGGAAAGAATGAAAAGGAGAAGATGAAGAAATCGTGTTGAGAGGAATTGGTTATGATCAGGACACCAGAGGCACCATCCCAACCCATTCTCTATTTTAAGATCTGTAGGGGGCTCAGCTTTAATGAGGGATGGAAAAAATAAGAGCTCCTCTGATGGCAGAGGAATTGAAGCTGATATATTGGTTTCAAACTTTTGTAGTGTATTAGATTCTAAAACATGACAGAACTGAAGACTCCTAAGGAACCCAATTAACATATCAGTATTGTGCTTTGGAAAATTTTTTTTGAGAATAGACTTAGGCACAATACCAGTATTACTAGCAATATTTTGATGGGCACGTTCAATTTCCTCAGGAGCAAAAAGAACACCATTGACTTCAGTGAGAAGAGTAGCTCTGTCAATAACTACCCAACTTTCAGCATCATCCTCATTTTTAAGGAACAAGATGAGACCCTTGTCACTTAAAATGGTTAGGAATTCTAATAAAACTGACCTTTCAGAAGGAAGTGAAGGGTCATCACGCTTTTGTAATATATCACATAGCTCCATCAGGCTAATGGCTATAATATTCTCTTTATTTTGAAGCAATTGCAAGAAGGAGAATTGAACGTGGCAGTAGAAACTAATTTTATCAGATTGATCAAGTACAGCTTTGCAGCTATAAGAGAGCATAATAACAAAGTTGTTGACATTTATTCCTCCAGGACGATGACATTCCATAGGTAGGAACCCACCATATTCTCGTGAAAGGTCAGCTTTTTTAACAACTTCAGCAACTAATTTTGAAATTTTCTCATAACCATTAGTCAGCTCATCGAGTCGACTTCCAATGACAAGTATTTGAGATGGCCTTGAGCTCGATAATTGAAGACTGGCACTCTTTATAAAATTAAACCAGTAGTATAAATCCCTTTCAATGATGTCAAGGTTGTCGGTCATTTTGGAAAGTATGGCAAAAACAGCAGGTGTGCGTAGCATGAGATTTTCTAGAATTGCTGAATGACTGCTGTAATACTCCTTATGACCTGCAAGATCATAAAGGACAACATTTCCCACTTCATGACTTGAAAAGGTATGCGCATTAATTCCAGTAGTAAGTAGTTCTACTGGAATAGGATCAGAAGTATTGAACTTGTAGTTAGGCGGTTTTTTAGCTCGCTCCATAATGATTGCTGCAAGTGAACTTTTACCTGCACCAGTGTTACCACAGAAAAAGACTTTGCTGTAGGATTCCACAGGAAAATTGTTTCGACATTGCTCAAATGGCTCAAACATCTTTAAAATACTGAAGCGATTTACATCATCACGATAAGCAAGTTCCATGGCTGTTTGTTCACGTTTGTTCTTAGCCATTGGGTTGACCTTTCCTGAAGACAAAAGGGACTTCACAACATCACCATAGCAACCTTGGCAAGCAGCATGAAGTGGTGTATTACCATCCTAAAAATTTAGGTAAATTGTAGTAATTGACATTCCTTTCATTACAGATTACAATGTGTGATTGATTGTTAGAATTACTTCATTTATACTTACATTTGAAAAGTTTACCTCATTTATAGTAATATTATTTTGTGTGTATTTTAGCAAGTTAGTTATTTTTGTTGCAAACAAACAATAAGAAATTTGTACTAATTAACAGATTGGTAGAATCTTTATTAAGAAATGAGGATTAGATACTTTGAAAAATGGCTCAACTTATCCATATATTCTACACAGACAAACATCTAAGCCTGCATAAAGAGAATTTGTTCTACTTCATTTTCTGATGTAAGTGTATCTACAGCGACAAAACTGACTGAAATCAGAGCAAAATTTTCAGAAATGTTTTAAAAACTTATCTATCATGCTCAGTTTCCAGAGGCTACCTTCTAATCAGTTGACACCATTCATATATGAGACTGAGCCTTCTATATAATTACAAAATAGCATATGGCTACTAACTGTTATGTACTATATGGAGATGCAACACTATTTAAATAGTTTCCATGCAACATCTTTATTTCTTATACCAATTATTTTGCATGTAATAGGCCCTCATATCAGGGTAAAACAACTTGGCTATTATTGACAAGACTAGTCTATCAAGCCACACCTTTCTCTTTGCTGATATACAAAAGGAAAGAAAGGTCACCATTGAGTCTATTTCAGTTGACCAATCAGATTCTACTACCAACATTACATAACAGGTAGTAGAAAGTAACACTATTATGGATATCATCTATTGGCTTATTAATATCTTGCCAGTACAAAGTGATATAAGTTGTTTGATGTTTGCAATATGAAACTGTAATATATAAATTGGTACATTAGGACTATAAGTCTCTTAATGTATTAATGTAGATAACATGTATTAAATGTTAATGTTGTAATTTATGTTTGGCTTCTTTGTTTAGACTTAGGAGGGTCTAGTTCAATAGACTATAAAACCAACAAATTGTTAATCATTATAAATGAAGTAATTTAATTTATAAAGCAGTAGGAAGCTAAGGTAAACACAACAATATGAACATTGAATTATAAGATGTAGTGGCTATGATCACTTTTAAAAATGATATCAAGGACCATAAAAAGTAAAGGATAGTACTATTTATATATGCATTCAATTAGAAAAGCTAACTTATAGCATTATTGATATGTCACCCTGACTTTCTCCTTTCTCTTTTCCTTTATAAACATAGTGCAATGTTGCTCAGTTGTTGTATTCCAAATCATTGTATGATTACTTTCTATGATAATCATTTTTAGTAGGCTGGTGAAAATTGTGACAAATAACAAATGAATCTTAGTATAAATGACATAAAAGTGATTGAATAAAATGCAGAATGTTTCCTTCCAATAATAGAAAATTATGAAGAAAATGTTTTAGGACATTGTATATGTTATATACCATTCTTTTTAGTGAATAAACCATAAAATGCGTGTCATAACTTACACAATCAGCAATGTCAGGGTTAGCACTGGCTTTAATAAGAAGCTGAACACATTCATTACTGCCTTTCTTAGCTGCAATGTACAAAGCAGTTTGGCCATTCTGTGTATATTTAAAAGGACAAATAACAAATGAATGTTAGTATAAATGACATAAAAGTGATTGAAAAAAAGGCAATAAGTTTCCCTCATAGTCATGAGCAAAAATGTCTTTAGCATGAGGTTAGTAGGCCTGTGAAAATGTTTTTACTTATGAAAATTTCTTACTTTTACTATTAAAACAGAATACTCTTCTGAATTTTGAAATGTACATGTTATATATCAATCTTGTTTAATGAATAAACCATAAAATGCATGTCACAACTTACATAATTAGCAATGTCAGGGTTAGCACTGGCTTTAATAAGAAGCTGAACACATTCATTATTGCTGTTCTCAGCTGCAATGTACAAAGCAGTTTGGCCATTCTGTGTATATGTAAAAGGACAAATAACAAATGAATGTTAGTATAAATGACATAAAAGTGATTGAAAAAAAGGCGATAAGTTTCCCTCATAGTCATGAGCAAAAATGTCTTTAGCATGAGGTTAGTAGGCCTGTGGAAATGTTTTTACTTGTGAAAATTTCTTACTTTTACTATTAAAACAGAATACTCTTCTGAATTTTGAAATGTACATGTTATATATCAATCTTGTTTAATGAATAAACCATAAAATGCATGTCACAACTTACATAATTAGCAATGTCAGGGTTAGCACTGGCTTTAATAAGAAGCTGAACACATTCATTATTGCCGTTCTCAGCTACAATGTACAGAGCAGTTTGGCCATTCTGTGTATATGTAAAAGGACAAATAACAAATGAATGTTAGTATAAATGACATAAAAGTGATTGAATAAAATCCAGTAAGTTTCCCTCATAGTCATGAGCAAAAATGTCTTTAGCATGAGGTTAAAAGGCCTGTGAAAATGTTTTTACTTGTGAAAAATTCTTATTTTTAACATTATAACAGTATACTGTTCTGAATTTTGAAATGTACATGTTATATATCAATCTTGTTTAATGAATAAACCATAAAATGCATGTCATAACTTACACAATTAGCAATGTCAGGGTTAGCACTGGCTTTAATAAGAAGCTGAACACATTCATTATTGCCTTTCTTAGCTGCAATGTACAAAGCAGTTTGCCCATCCTGTGTATATGTAAAAGGACAAATAACAAATGAATGTTAGTATAAATGACATTAAAGTGATTGGATAAAATGCAGTAAGTTTCCCTCATAGTCATGAACAAAAATGTCTTTAGCATGAGGTTAGTAGGCCTGTGAAAATGTTTTTACTTGTGAAAATTTCTTACTTTTAACATTAAAACAGAATATTCTTCTGAATTTTGAAATGTACATGTTATATATCAATCTTGTTTAATGAATAAACCATAAAATGCATGTCATAACTTACATGATTAGCAATGTCAGGGTTAGCACTGGCTTTAAAAAGAAGCTGAACACATTCATTATTGCCTTTCTTAGCTGCAATGTACAAAGCAGTTTGGCCATTCTGTGTATATTTAAAAGGACAAATAACAAATGAATGTTAGTAAAAATGACATAAAAGTGATTGAATAAAATGCAGAATGTTTCCTTCCAATAATAGAAAATTATGAAGAAAATGTTTTAGGACATTGTATATGTTATATACCATTCTTTTTAGTACATAAACCATAAAATGCATGTCACAACTTACACAATCAGCAATGTCAGGGTTAGCACTGGCTTTAAGAAGAAGCTGAACACATTTATTATTGCTTTTCTTAGCTGCAATGTACAGAGCAGTTTGGCCATTCTGTGTATGTAAAAGGACAAATAACAAATGAATGTTAGTATAAATGATGTAAAAGTGATTGAATAAAATGCAGTAAGTTTCCCTCATAGTCATGATAATAATTTCTTTAGCATGAGGTTAAACCAACATTAGACTTCTCATTATCAATTCATTAGGAAGAACATGGATGTAGTCAATATTCAATTGCTGTTACATGAAGTCATAACTACTGTCTGACAAATATTCATGAATCTGTTATCATGTACTCATGAACCGTTATGGGATATACACCACTCATTAGAATTTTAGGGAAATAATCTTTAATGGACTGAACTGTCAGACATTATTATTACAATTAAGTGGATTGTGGTCTATTTGAGTCGGTCTTTTTGCTTGGGCTATCATGTGCTTACATATTGATCCCAACTAAGTCAAACTAAGTCATAGTAATCAACTTAGGCCACAAATACATTATAATTCAACACACACTATACTGTACTACACATGTATTGTATTTGAGATGTGACATTAACAAGACTTGTGTCTGTTTGCCATTGGGTTTGTTTTACATACACAACACCTGTATCTACAATAACCCTCATGGTTGTACATATATATATACTTAACATTATCAATTACAAGTCAGCATACGTCATTTCCAATGTTAACAACAGCTCCTCTGGATAGAGCATCCTTAGTACCATCCAATTGTCCTTCTCTTGAAGATTTTAACAGTAAAGTGTCCTAAATAGAAAAGATAAAATTTTTTACATTAGAATACTCTTCTGAATTTTGAAATGTACATACATTTGTATAGAACACTTATACTTAGTGTATGTATGAACTTCAAAATGTGCAAATACCTTGCTACACTAATAAATATTCTTTTACCAAATTGTTCTTTTACTACCCAAACAACATTGACTAATAATTCCTGTACTTGTATGATTTTAATAAATATATATATATATATATATATATATATATATATATATATATATATGCATATTTGTATATTGCAAATGCTATAATTACATAAAATTTACATCATAATAAGTATTACAAATAGAAAGTAAGTTAAAAAGAGATTCACTACATATATACATATGTGTACAAACTATTAACATTATGACTTACAGTTTTTACAGCTTCTAAATTGTTGGCATTAGCATTAACTAACATCTTTATAATGACATCATTTTCAGTCCAATATGCTGCATGAAGTGCTGTACGACCATACTACATGATATAATAATATAAAAAGATGTGATATGAGTCAAAGTAAAACATAGATATAAAGATCAAAGCTTAAGTATTGGATATCTCACTGTCAAGTATTTTATAATCTACACCATTGGTCCAAAATACTCTCACTTATGCAAATGTGAAACACATGCTCATGAACATATCATATGACACTAGTCAAGACTATCTGTTGATAATAGCTAGCAAATACTGTATGATGGACATATTTTAAGGGGAAACATTTTCATGAATAGCATAATTTCAGATATTTCACCGTAAATAACTAACTTATACATGAGCACACCCTTCCACTATGGCAAAATAATGATGGAACGTGGCTCCTTCACAGTTGAAGCCATAGCTTAAGATGTGAAGCTTGACCTAGAGTAGTTGCTATTATTCCAGAAGATAGCATAACAGTCAAAAGAGTACTTCTAGGATCTGGTAAATATTGTCTGTATAAGAAGTAAGAAAACCTATACAAAGCCCTGGCTACAACGATACTTCTCACAAGGTTTCACCATAGATTATATGGGTTTATAATTTCACATGCTTAAAAAATCATGTGGCTCACTTAAAAACATCAACTGACTAGAGATTTGACAACTATTCTTTAAGAAAAAGGTCATTTTTAAGAGAAACTGCCACACAGTCTTTGCTAGATATGGTATATATAAAGCATCAAAAACTGGTGCAAAACATTTGAAAATTTATGTTCTTTTGAATTTATAGACAGATATCTATTATTTCTTAAGGATTACTTGATTTTTAATTCTATTGAAGGCTAACTTTATCAAAGTTTATCACCTTCAACCAAATCATTGGTCAACCTCAATTCACAAAGCCAATAGCCAGAGAAAACCTTATTTAAAAAGACTTGCTGAAGGTGGATTGAAAATTTATATTATTGACAAAGTGAAAGCTGTTTTGTGGAATTTTTCCATTCTCTAAAACCACCTCTGCAAAAACATATATATTTACATTAGGTTTTCATTGTAAACCATTTATTTTATACAGTATGAACTGTCAATTCATGAATAATAATTTTATAGGTACAGAGCATATAACACATGTAGCACGTCAAAGGTTACCATTTCATATAAGGTATGACCAGTACTTATTTTTCTAGAATAAAACTAGATACCCTTTATACTTTGTATTAACTAGGAAAACTTGTTAAAGTGACAACAATTGCTAGAACATATACAGGCAACTTTATGAAAAAATAAAAAGAAGAAATAATGTACAATTCAAGTATGTTTTGACCCTTGAACAATCTATTAAGTAGTTACAAGAGATTAGAGTTGATTTTTAAGATGTACACTTCATAAACACTGATACCTGTTGGGGAAATTATCACTAACAATGTTATCAGCAACAAAATAGGAAGGAAACTTCATTGTAGTCAATATTGATCAAACTATGTAGTAGAAGATTTAATGATGTCTGTAGTAACAAGTTAAAAACTACATCATAAGTTGTGTCTGTCTGTTTTAACAGTTTGTTTGTATTTCAAGCATTCTATAGCTTTCAGTCTTCCACTGACACTGTTGTTGATTTGCAATTTTTGTAACTTTAGTCAATGTTTTGCTGTGAACTCAGTATCTCCCAAACAATTATAAGATGAAATTTCCAATTATAGTCTTGTTTTATCTGATATAAAGAAGCTTGTCAATGCAATAACAATATGTACAGTGACTTCATTGGTCTCATACACATCATACCAACTTGGATATGTTTGGACAAATATTTTGGTATTCATCCAATAGGTATTGGAAAAGCACAGGATTACTCAGCAGTACAGTCATCATGAAAATCACAAAACACTGTCAATAATCCACTCTCAATTATCTTCAATTCTCAATGGTTTGATAAGCAACATGCTGGCTCAAGGTATCAGTTTATGAAATGTCACGTACCTCAATGTGAAATACTGAGTCAATACTTATTGTATACATCATGATGCCTTCAATACATATAAAATAAAAAGTCTACTCAAAATACAATTTTATATTTTCCCTTTGTATATATATACACACAAGAATCTGAGAATAGTTAAGTTCTTTAGGTCAACAGACTAAAGGTGTCATTATAATACCTAGAAATAATAATCATTTGGGTTGTAAAACCAAAACTGTCATGTTTATTAAAGACATAGAATGAATGTGTGATTTTACATGATTAATTCACATTCATCAAAATATAGTGTCAATAACACATGTTTGATGTGTTATGTGTATTTTGTTAGAAATATAGACAGCTATGATTACATTTGTATATGAATATGCCACTGACCTTGTCTGGAACATTCACTTTCACACCAGCATCTAGAAGGACTTGAACAACTTTATCATGACCTCTATAACATGATATATAGAGAACAGTTTTGCCAAACTATATAACAAAAAATCAAAATACATGTAATACTGAAACTAAATTATAAAGTCAACCCTTAACCTTAGTCATCAATAAATACCATGCGATAAATATGTCAGAGGCAATGGGACATTCATACTCTAGTGTATGACAGAAATATATAGGTGATTTATTAATGTTTCTTAACAAAAAAATTAATTCTACAATATTAAAACAATAAATTTGTTACAATCACTGTCATTCAAGTCTTCAGTAACACATGAAATTGATATAACATGAAATGATGTGTTTTAAGACAACTCATAATAAATTTAATAAATCTTGAAATGATTGTAAGGATGTATCTAAACAAGGTCATTATCCATAATTAATGATCTCATTCACTTCTTGTTGACAATTGTTGTAAAAAAATTCATTGTCAGTTGGACAATGACAGATATTTCTATTTATTGATAATATAATAGTATAGGAATTTTTAAAATGTCAATCCTGTTGTGGTAAAATGCTTTTTATTGCCATTTCATGAATTTTTTCGAATTTTTAATGTACTTGCTTGCATTGTTTTTATTTATTAGAAAACAACATTTTATAATAATATTATCTTTTAAAAGTGTGCATATATGTATGAATAATTAACTGAAATAGTCAACAAACTGGTAGTCAAATACTCTAAATCCATCAAATCAAGATCAGGGCTCTTTGTAAGATAGATAGACATTGACCACCATCTATTTTCCTATTCATCAATAACAAAAAAATCAATTCAATGTTAACAAAATCTGCCTTTTGTAGAAGCAACTATCAAGTTCTGTGACAATCACTATTTTATAAGAAATAAGCACGTTTTGAATTCTTTCATCAATTTATAATCAAGCAAGAGATATCAGTGCCTATGTATAGGGATGGCTCAAATTGTCCATTGAAATGTATTGTCAAAAAACACAAAATTATCTTACCCAAAACACATCAGTATGTCTCAATACTTGTCAGTCTTCCTCTCTAGGATTATGTCCATGTTGTGACTGATTTATAGGCTAAAGCAATGCTTCAAAGCATTACTGTAAATGTTGGTAAAATGCTGACTTGTTCATGTTTCTTCTTCTCTTCTGCTACTTATTTTTCTTTTGTCCATAACAAGAAGTCAAGAAGTAAATGATTTACCATCATTTTCACAGATGTAGCAAAATTTGAAACAAACTATCCACTTTTGTATCTTACATTTTGAGTGCTTTCAAATGAAATCAAATAATATTTTTAGAAAATGTTTTTTTATTTGCTTGTATATAATTTAATCACATGAAGTATCCAGCAGCCAATAGTTATTAGAACAAGTAAATAAAAATTTCCAAGAAGTTGATTAAATGCAGGGATAATGGTAGAAACATCTCAAACAATCCCAAAGTAGAATGGCAGAATGGAAATCCCAACATAGTTTCCACGATATCAATAGTGAAATATCTATTTTATTTCATAATAGTTGTTACAGAATCTTGAAGAAAACACTCCCATAACAATTCAACTAAAAGGTAGTCAACACAGCAAAATATAACATAAGTTTGTGTTCATATACTTTTATGTGCCTGTTATATAAGGATGTCCATACTGTCATTTCTACTTTAGGTTTGCTCAACCACCATCCCTACATTATATAATTTTTTTCCAAAATTTAATTTGTTTGTTTCCTTTACTTTTATTTGAATTATCAAATAGCTAAAATATGTTCATAATTAATGAATATTCGTCTATAATTATAGAATGGATGAGTGTCTCAAATATACCATACAACAAATCATTGCTCTATAACTTATAATACCTATTAAATAATGTATCCATCAGAAAGTAGAATTTATGTATGGATGTATAATCATACCAGAAAAAACAAACAAGAAATACCTAATTGAACTGGTAATGTGCTATAAATATAGATGATTGCCAAAAGAAAAACAAATCTGATCTCCTTTAAAACACTAATATAGATTACTGACAAAACTTAAAGTTGACACCACTTAGAATTCTAAGTCCTCGTTGTAAAACAGAATTGAATTCTATTTCCTTGTGAATATGATCATAACTCATAAAGATGGCATCTCCCACAGGGGCTACTTTCAAGTTCCATGTAAATTATTACTTTCATTACTAAAAGTGCTCAAAATAAGACTTCTAAAAATGGATACTTCATGTGAAAACATAACTCGCAGTGTAAACATAGCCTTCAAAGCCCCCAACTTTATAGTTATTATGGTCTAAAAAGATTAATGAAGGAAGAATATCGTGCCATCCCTACATAGGTGATGCTTCTATCTGTCTGAATAAAGAGAGCCACAATTTCAACAACTATTCATTTGTCTTCATCAGGATAAATGATGGAACAAGTAACAAAATTTAAAATAGGAATAAGCAAGGAACGATAAGGGTATGATAAATAAAAAACAAACAAACAAAAGGGATTATAGTTCCAAGTTAAACATTAGCAGAGATAATTACTTAACAAAGAAATTTATATACACAATAAATAACTATTACTAAAACTAGAGGTAGAAAAGCAAATATAAATTACAAGACAGAGATAGAAAACACTTCATGAGGCGTGGGAAAAACATATGCAGACATGAATCAATAAAAATTGCTTTGAATGACCTGACTGACACAAACTGCCAAACACAACTAAAATTATATACACTGAGGCTCAAAAATTATTTAGGTTTAGAATATTCTACCAAAAAAAACACAGAGGACTTTATATCGTTCACCTATCTAATATCAATTCTTCCAATGACTCTCTCATTATATTATTCAAAAGACAACTACAATAACCAATATTATATCTGTCAGATGATTATTTCATCTGACAAACAGTAGCTTTTTAACAGTCTGTACATCATATTTGGTATATTCTTAAAAGACAATAGTTCAAACTTTATTATAATAGTAAACCAATTAATGTCTATTTTTAGTGAAAAAAAGTTAAATTTTCCCTTCAATTATGCAGTCTTTCTCATATAACATATGTACATGAACACTTACTTTGTTGACAAGGTCTAGATTGGCTCCTTTCTGTGTTAAAAGCAAAACAACATCTTTGTGTCTTTTCATTGCTGCTAACATGACTGGAGTAGATCCCTCCTAAATATATGATAATAACCACATTAACATGAACCCAAACATTATATCATAACATCAAATAATTATTTATACCAATACTGCTATATACAAGCACATTAGTAATATTATAAATACAAAATATTATATTTAGTCAAACAAGATATAACTAAAAAAATTACTCTCAACAATTGACATAACACTACAAATATAAATTGGACTCTTCACAGTAGTCTGTGACAATAATAACAAATTATTTTAAGTAACACAGAGAAAAAGCAATTATAGATTAATTGTACAAGCTTAAATAATCATACATCTTCCACTATTACCAGCCAACAAGATATTGATAATAAATATTTTTAATTAGTAATACATTATCTTCGTAGTAACTTCTTCAATATCATTGTTAGCATGCAAAGTAATACAACAAAATCATTTAGTAATAGACATGTTTAAACAAAATATGACTCAAATCACTCTCAACAATTAACAAAATATTATAAATATAAAGTCAAAACTGTGACAATAATTAATGAAAGGCACTAAAGTGCCGAACCTCGCTGTAGTTTCTAAGTTATTTATAAATTCTATGCCAGCTTAGGCCCAGCTATGATGTTGTTATTGCAAGAAAATTTATTAACATTCCAGAAGGTGTGGTTATAAAATGGTAAGCTTTGTCATTCTGTATATGCTCATTAATTGTTGCTTGATTTCTAGCTTTGCCATGTTTGTGAAGCAGTAACTGAGTAAGTGATAGTATCATTCAATTGCCAAGCAAGATTAAGTGCTAATTTCGTGATGAAAAGTTTCTCTGAGTCTTTACATGACCCTTTAAAAGTATCAATATTTCATATACAAAATTTATTGTAACTTGAAGATAAAACGTTCTTTGGAAACGTCCCGTAGTACAAATATAAATCAATATATTATCTATTAGTACCAGTCTTTTCAGTGCTTGGAGACGTTTTCTGAATGCGTTACTTCGCTCCAAGTCCACAAAACATTTTTCAGAACTTTTCTAACGATTACTTCGACCAACGGCCTTCTGTCTTGCTGATCCGCATTCCTCTGAGATTGTTTACAACATACTAAAAAATCTCCACGTTAAGTTTTTTTACTTTTCGAGAAACGGCACTTGACCTCTGCAGCCTGAAAATTCTTTTGCGAGTTTTAAGCTTCTGTTTTCCTTGACGATGTTCTTGATACTACTGTTGTAAAGTCCACATGTTTTTCTATTCGTTGCTAAACGTTGGTAGCTGCTAATGCTTCGGTTGCCAAGTTATAGCAGTTCAAAAAGAACAACTCTGGTAACAGACACACACACACACACACACACACACACACAGACTACAGTACCCTCGCTATGCGCCCACGCACAGCGAGGTTAACAACCCCGGTAACAGATACACACACTGACAGACTACAGTACCCTCGCTACGCGCCCACGCACAGAGAGGTTAATAACAAATAAAGGCATATACATTACATAAAAACATAACCTCTTGCACAAAATATAATCATTCAAACCTTATATAATAGATGTGGAAAACAATAGAGTAAAAAATGTAGATGGAATATTCAATACCTTTAGGATTTATATTACATTATATCACACTTACTAACTATTAAATTGTAGAGGACACATTCAGATGAGAAGTAATTACAGCACAATTGATGTAGAAAAAGAAAACAATAGAGTAAATAAATGTCAACTTCATATTAAATACATTTACAACTTATATTACATTAAATCACACTTACTTGCTATTAAATTGTAGAGGACACATCAGTTGACAAGTAATTACATTACAATTGATGTGTAAAAAGAAAACAATAAAGTAAATAAATGTCAACTTCACATTTAACACACTTAGGACTTATATTGCATTATATCACACTTACCAACTATTAAATCATTGAGGACACATTCAGATGACAAGTAATAACAGAACAATTGATGTGTAAAAAGAAAACAATAAAGTAAAAAAAATCAACATCACAATTAATACACTTAGGACTTATATTACATTATATCACACTTACTTCCTATTAAATTGTAGAGGACACATTCAGATGACAAGTAATTACAGCACAATTGATGTGTAAAAAGAAAACAACAGAGTAAATAAATGTCAACGTCAAATTTAATACACTTAGGACTTATATTACACTATATCACACTTACCAGCTATTAAATTGTAGAGGACACATTCAGATGACAAGTAATTACAGCACAATTGATGTGTAAAAAGAAAACAATAGAGTAAATAAATGTCAACATCAAATTTAATACACTTAGGACTTATATTACACTATATAACACTTACCAGCTATTAAATTGTAGAGGACACATTCAGATGACAAGTAATTACAGCACAATTGATGTAGAAAAAGAAAACAATAGAGTAAATAAATGTCAACATCAAATTTAATACACTTAGGACTTATATTACACTGTATCACACTAACCAGCTATTAAATTGTAGAGGACACATTCAGATGACAAGTAATTACAGCACAATTGATGTAGAAAAAGAAAACAATAGAGTAAATAAATGTCAACGCCAAATTTAATACATTTAGGACTTATATTACATTATATCACATTTATCAACTATTAAATTGTTGAGGACACATTCAGATACAGTACAATTGATGAGTAAAAAGAAAACACAAAAGTAAAAAAATGTCAACATCACATTCAATACAGTTAGGACTTATATTCCATTATATCAAACTTACTCGCTATTAAATTGTAAAGGATACATTTACATGACAAGTAATTACAGCACAATTGATGTAGAAAAAGAAAAATATAGAGTAAATAAATGTTAACTTCACATTTAATACACTTACAACATATATTACATTAAATCACACTTACTTGCTATTAAATTGTAGAGGACACATTAAGATGACAAGTAATTACAGCACAATTGATGTGTAAAAAGAAAACAATAGAGTAAATAAATGTTACGTCAAATTTAATACACTTAGGACTTATATTACATTGTATCACACTTACCCGCTATTAAATTTTAGAGGACACATTCAGATGATAAGTAATTACAGCACAATTGATGTAGAAAAAGAAAACAATAGAGTAAATAAATGTCAACTTCACATTTAACACACTTAGGACTTATATTACATTATATCACACTTACCAACTATTAAATTGTTGAGGACACATTCAGATACAGTACAATTGATGAGTAAAAAGAAAACAATAAAGTAAAAAAATGACAACGTCACATTCAATACAGTTAGGACTTATATTCCATTATATCAAACTTACTCGCTATTAAATTGTAAAGGACACATTTACATGACAAGTAATTACAGCACAATTGATGTAGAAAAAGAAAAATATAGAGTAAATAAATGTCAACTTCACATTTAATATACTTACAACATATATTACATTAAATCACACTTACTTGCTATTTAATTGTAGAGGACACATTCAGATGACAAGTAATTACAGCACAATTGATGTGTAAAAAGAAAACAATAGAGTAAAAAAAATCAACATCGCAATTAATACACTTAGGACTTATATTACATTATATCACACTTACTTCCTATTAAATTGTAGAGGACACATTCAGATGACAAGTAATTACAGCACAATTAATGTGTAAAAAGAAAACAATAGAGTAAATAAATGTCAAATTCACATCCAATACAATTAGGAATTATATTACATTATATCACACTTACGTCCTATTAAATTGTAGTGAACACATTCAGATGACAAGTAATTACAGCACAATTGATGTGTAAAAAGAAAACAATAGACTAAATAAATGTCAAATTCACATCCAATACACTTAGGAATTATATTACATTATATCACACTTACGTCCTATTAAATTGTAGAGGACACATTCAGATGACAAGTAATTACAGCACAATTGATGTGTAATAGAAAACAATAGAGTAAATAAATGTTAACGTCAAATTTAATACACTTAGGATTTATATTACACTATATAACACTTACACGCTATTAAATTGTAGAGGACACATTCAGATGACATGTAATAACAGCACAATTGATGTAGAAAAAGAAAACAATAGAGTAAATAAATATCAATGACACATTAAATACACTTAGGATTCATATTACATTATCACACTTACCAACTATTACATTGTAGAGGACGCATTCAGATGACAAGTAATTACAACACAATTGATGTAGAAAAAGAAAACAATAGAGTAAATAAATGTCAATGACACATTCAATACACTTAGGATTCATATTACATTATATCACACTTACCAACTATTAAATTGTAGAGGACGCATTCAGATGACAAGTAATTACAGCACAATTGATGTAGAAAAAGAAAACAATAGAGTAATTAAATGTCACTTCACATTTAATACACTTAGGACTTATATTACATTATATCACACTTACCCACTATTAAATTGTAGAGGACACATTCAGATGACAAGTAATTACAGCACAATTGATGTGTAAAAAGAAAACAATTGATTAAGAAGATGTTAACTTCACATTTAATACACTTAGGACTTATATTACAATATATCACACTTACTGGCTATTAAATTGTAGAGGACACATTCAGATGACAAGTAATTACAGCACAATTGATGTGTAAAAAGAAAACAATACAGTATATAAATGTCAACTTCACATTCAATACACTTAGAACTTATATTACATTAAATCATACTTACTTCCTATTAAATTGTAGAGGACACATTCAGATGACAAGTAATTACAGCACAATTGATGTAGAAAAAGAAAACAGTAGAGTAAAAAAATGTCAACTTCACATTTAATACACTTAGGACTTATATTACAATATATCACACTTACCAACTATTAAATTGTAGAGGAAACATTCAGATGACAAGTAATTACAGCACAATCGATGTGTAAAAAGAAAACAATAGAGTAAATAAATGTCAATGTCACATTCATTACACTTAGGACTTATGTTACATTATATCACACTTACCAACTATTAAATTGTAGAGGAAACATTCAGATGACAAGTAATTACAGCACAATTAATGTGTAAAAAGAAAACAAAAGAGTAAATAAATGTGAACGTCACATTCAATACACTTGGACTTATATTACATTATATCACACTTATAAACTATTAAATTTGGAAATGACACATTCAGATGACAAGTAATTACAGCATAATTGATGTGTAAAAAGAAAACAATAGAGTAAATAAACGTCAACATCACATTCAATACACTTAGGACTTATTTACATTATATCACACTTACTGGCTATTAAATTGTAAAGGACACATTCAGATGACAAGTAATTACAGGATAATTGATGTGTAAAAAGAAAATAATAGAGTAAAAAATGTCAACATAACATTTAATACACTTAGGACTTATATTACATTATATCACACTTACGTGCTATTAAATTGTAAAGGACACGTTCAATTGACAAGTAATTACAGCACAATTGATGTGTAAAAAAAACCCCAATAGATTAAGAAAATTTCAACGTCACATTCAATAAACTTAGGAATTATATTACATTATATCACACTTATCCACTATTATATTATAAAGGACACATTCAAATTATAAGTAATCACACCACAATAAATGGTAGTTACAACACAATAAATGTGGAAAAGAAAACAATAAAGTAAATAAAATGTAAACATTGCAAGTAATCTATCAGAAAAGAATATTAACATAGTGACCTTTCTTCATATTTTTCACATGTCTTATGTACATATGAATATGGTTATAACTAATTAATGCTTAATAAATGGCTTCTCACACACAGGCTAATTCAAAGGTCTCAACCTATAAACTGTAACTGTCATTGTTAAGGTGGCAGTACGGTGAAAGTCAGAAGCCAAATAATTTTATTATAATAATATTTATACTATATTCATAATATTCATAATATATTTATCAAGACATATTTGTGGTTGGTTTGCATTCTAAGCTACACAAAACGCCCTATATCTAAGTATGTCTAGAGGAAGATAATGACATACCTCTTCACATTCCAGTGGTTTTGTAGCTAATGTTAATGAGCAATGACAAATCGTTGTACTAAGGTACATTTATCTCAGCTCAAATACTACAAACAGGTAAGAAATCTTGAAAAACCCTACCCAACTTGTGTACGAGTAATCTTATCAAGCCAATTTTTAAAATTGGTGTTCGATTTTCCAAAGGCCCTTAAAGATTTGACTCTGATTAGTGTATCTCAAAACGTATAGCAGTAATTAAAAAAGCTTTCATAGGATTATAGATCTGATATAACTGTAATAGCAAGGTAAGTTTCTAATGCCTACCTATAAGAAGTTTTTAGAAAAATGTACCTTTCTTCTGGATACTGCTATTCCACGAACTCTTGGTTTATACATGCAATTGTTTTCAATTTTTTATCAAAGTTGAAGACCATTGATATAATGTAGTAGTCAAAGGATGGTATTAAAACGAGAAAAGATATAGTAAAAAAGTTAAGCTATAAATATTATTAATGCCACGATACCGCCGCCACCTTAAAGCATTAAAAATAACACTTATAAAGGCATTTGCATTACATAAATCATAACCTCTTCTACAAAAGTGATCATTAAAGCCTTATTATACTTTTGGAATTATCTTGGAACAAACAGAACTATAAGTAGAATGAAGAAAAAACATCATATTGCACTGTAAAAATTGATTTGTTGATTTAACCATTATATAGAGGTTGCATGTAGCAAACTTAGTGTGATGTGAATGTAAACATAACATTGGTTTGATTACTGATATACTACTAGCTACATAAACTGTACTACATCAGTAAACAAAACAGTCTTATCTCTACTTTTAATTTCATACTAACTCTGTTATATGCAACCTGTATAACAATATATTGCTTAAATCAACAAATCAGTTTTTACAGTGTGTACTTACACCAATGCTACCTCCTGCATCATATATTTTTACGATCAGGTACAATTGTCTAGTATCATTATAATATAAATGACATGTCTTGTCTAATAGTTACTAGCCATTGACATGGCTTGAAAATTACACTTCATTCTCATGATCCAAATTACCTTAGTAACAATATTGACATTGGCATTTTGGTTGACTAATACTTCAACAATATCTGCATATCCTTTGTCACTTGCATAATGAAGGGCTGCCCATCCTTCCTATTACATATAACATACAAATAATCAATTGTAAAATTAAACCATTAACTCTACCATAACAGTATATACATAAAGACCTTGTCTTTTATTTTAACTCTCCACTTTGTCATTATCATTATAACATATTACTTATATATATTGTGTAAATGTAAGTCATATTGTACAGGAAGGACATGACTACATCTATTACTAATAATTAAGCTCTCATACTTGAATAACTGTTTTAACACTAATTTTTGCAAGATGGATTAAATTTTATACAGTTAGAGTGTAATATGAGGGACTGGTATACAATATGCAAACAGAAAAACATATTAGAACATACTATTATGTCAACAGTTCAACTGAAAAAAATACGTAGCTACTTATGTTGCTTAGCATATTAACTACCATCATCTTTGCACTTTCATATGACTCTTTAATTACATTATTCACAAGTCTACTACAATAATGAGCATTAGCTTTGTCTGACAGTTATTGTATCCCTTTCTCCTTACAATATTCATTATATTTGGTATATTCTTAAAAGACAATATTTCAGACTTTATTATAATAGTATATCAAATAGTGCCACTTTTAGAAAAAGAAGTAACATTTTAACTTCACTTATACAGCTTTTATCATATAACATATGTATATAAACACTTACTTTGTTCACAACATTAAGATTGGCTCCTTTCTGTGTTAAAATCAAAACAACATCTTTGTGTCCATTCATTGCTGCTAACATAATTGGAGTGGATCCATCCTAAATATATTATAATAACTACATTAACATGAATCAAAAGAATATATCATAACATCTGTTCATTATTGATACCAACACAGCTATATATAGTAAAGCATTAACATTATAAATCTAGACAATATTACATATAGTTAAACAAAATATGACTCAATCATTCTCAACATTGACAAAACATTATAAATATAAATTCAATATGGTGACAATAATAAATAAACTTTTTTGTGGCACAGAGGAAAAATGTATTCACAATTAGGGCATAATACATGTACAACAATCATCAATGCTACATGTTCTTACAATATAAAAAATATACAAGGAACTCCTTCTACACACACTTGGGTTAAATTATTTACACAAAGTTTAAATAATCATGAATCATTCTACATTTAATTCAATACACATACAACTTATACAACAATATATCACACATTAAAACTATTACATTACCTGTCATATTCAATACAATTAAAATTTATATTACATTATATCACACTTACTGGCTATTAAATTGTAAAGGACACATTCAGATGACAAGTAATTACAGCACAATTGATGTGTAAAATGAAAACAATAGAGTCAATAAATGTCAACTTCACATTCAATACACTTAGAACTTATATTACATTATATCACACTTACTTCCTATTAAATTGTAGAGGACACATTCAGATGACATGTAATTACAGCACAATTGACGTGTAAAAAGAAAACAACAAAGTAAATAAATGTCAACATCATACTCAATACACTTAGGACTCATATTGCATTATATCACACTTACTTGCTATTAAATTGTAGAGGACACATTCAGATGACAAGTAATTACAGCACAATTGATGTGTAAAAAGAAAACAATAGAGTAAATAAATGTTGACTTCACATTCAATACACTTAGAACTTATATTAGATTATATGACACTTACCCGCTATTAAATTGTAGAGGACACATTCAGATGACATGTAATTACAGCACAATTGACGTGTAAAAAGAAAACAATAGAGTAAATAAATGTCAACATCACACTCAATACACTTAGGACTTATATTGCATTATATCACACTTACTGACTATTAAAGTGTAGAGGACACATTCAGATGACATGTAATTACAGCACAATTGATGTATAAAAAGAAAACAATAGAGTAAATAAATGTCAACTTCACATTCAATACACTTAGGACTTATATTACATTATATCACACTTACATGCTATTAATTGTAAAGGACACATTCAGATGACATGTAATTACAGCACAATTGATGTGTAAAAAGAAAACAATAGATTAAGAAAATATCAACGTCACATTCAATAAACTTAGGATTTATATTACATTATATCACACTTATCCACTATTATATTATAAAGGACACATTCAAATTATAAGTAATCATACTACAATTAATGTGGAAAAGAAAACAAAAGTTAAACAAAATGTAAACATTGCAAATAATCTAATGTAATGGAATATTGACATAGTGACCTTTCTTCATATTTATCACCTGTCTATGTACATATAATATGGTTATAACTAATTAATGCTTAATAAATGGCTTCTCACACACAGGCTAATTTCAAAGGTCTCAATCTATAAACTGTAACTGTCATTGTTAAGGTGGCAGTACGGTGGAAGTCAGAAGCCAAATAATTTTATTATAATAATATTTATACTATATTCATAATATTCATAATATATTCATCAAGACATATTTGTGGTTGGTTTGCATTCTAAGCCACACAAAACACCCTATGTCTAAGTATGTCTAGAGGAAGATAATGACATACCTCTTGACATTCCAGTGGTTTCGTAGCTAATGTTAATGAGCAATGACAAACTGTTGTACTAAGGTACATTTATCTCAACTCTAATACTACAAACAGGTAAAAAATCTTGAACAACCCTACCCAACATGTGTATGAGTAATCTTATCAAGCCAATTTTTAAAAATGGCATTCAATTTTCCGAAGGCTCTCAAAGATTTGACTCTGATTAGTGTATCTCAAAATGTATAGCAGTAGTTAAAAAAGCTTTCATAGGATTATAGATCTGATATAATTGTATTAGCAAGGTAAGTTTCTAATGTCTACCTATAAGAAGTTTTTAGAAAAATGTACCTTTCTTCTGGATACTGCTACTGCAGTAACACTTGATATATACATGCAATTGTTTTAAATTTTCTTTCCAAGTTGAAGACCATTGATATAATGTAGTAGTCAAAGGATGGTATTAAAATAAGAAAAGATATAGAAATTATATAATAAAAAAGTTAAGCTATAAATATTATTAACGCCACCATACCGCCACCTTAAAGCACTAAAAATAACACTTATAAAGGCATTTGCATTACATAAATCATAACCTCTTCTACAAAAGTGATCATTAAAGCCTTATACTTTTGGAATTATCTTGGAACAAACAGAACTATAAGTAGAATGAAGAAAAAACATCATATTGCACTGTAAAAATTGATTTGTTGATTTAACCATTATATAGAGGTTGCATGTAGCAAACTATTAACATTTAATTACCAATTGTTTTATTATGTTGGTAAATATCCATCATATTGCCATCATCCACACAACATATGTAGATCTTATGTATTTTCCATCGAAGATTACATCAATAAACCAACAGTGGGATTTTTTTGATGAAATTATCCAATAGTAAAAGCATTGTAATACAAAAACCAATTGGAAAGGATTGGAAAACAACAGTTGGAAACAGGTATCATTTCCCTGTGTTAGTGTGATGTGAATGTAAACATAACATTGGTTTGATTACTGATATACTAGTAGCTACATAAACTGTACTACATCAGTAATCAAAACAGTCTTATCTCTACTTTTAATTTCATACTAACTTTGTTATATGTAACCTGTATAACAATATATTGCTTAAATCAACAAATCAGTTTTTACAGTGTGTACTTACACCAATGCTACCTCCTGCATCATATACTTTTACGGTCAGGTACAATTGTCTAGTATCATTATAATGTTGATGCTATGTCTTGTCTAATAGTTACTAGCCATTGACATGGCTTGAAAATTACACTTTATTCTCGTGATCCAAATTACCTTAGTAACAATATTGACATCGGCATTTTGGTTGACTAATACTTTAACAATATCTGCATATCCTTTGTCACTTGCATAATGAAGGGCTGCCCATCCTTCCTATTACATATAACATACAAATAATCAATTGTAAAATTAAACCATTAACTCTACCATAACAGTATATACATAAAGACCTTGTCTTTTATTTTAACTCTCCACTTTGTCATTATCATTATAACATATTACTTATATATATTGTGTAAATGTAAGTCATGTTATACAGGAAGGATATGACTACATCTATTACTAATAATTAAGCCTTAATATTTGGATAACTGTTTTAATATTAATTTTTACAAGATGGATTAAATTTTATACAGTTAGAGTGTAATATGAGGGACTGGTATACAATATGCAAACAGAAAAACATATTAGAACATACTATTATGTCAACAGTTCAACTGAAAAAAATACGTAGCTACTTATGTTGCTTAGCATATTAACTATCATCATCTTTGTACTTTCATATGACTCTTTAATTACATTATTCACAAGTCTACTACAATAATGAGCATTAGCTTTGTCTGACAGTTATTGTATCCCTTTCTCCTTACAATATTCATTATATTTGGTATATTCTTAAAAGACAATATTTCAGACTTTATTATAATAGTATATCAAATAGTGCCACTTTTAGAAAAGAAGTAACATTTTAACTTCACTTATACAGCTTTTATCATATAACATACGTACATAAACACTTACATTGTTCACAACATTAAGATTGGCTCCTTTCTGTGTTAAAATCAAAACAACATCTTTGTGTCCATTCATTGCTGCTAACATAATTGGAGTGGATCCATCCTAAATATATTATAATAACTACATTAACATGAATCAAAAGAATATATCATAACATCTGTTCATTATTGATACCAACACAGCTATACATAGTAAGGCATTAACATTATAAATCTAGACAATATTACATATAGTTAAACAAAATATGACTCAATCATTCTCAACATTGACAAAACATTATAAATATAAATTCAATATGGTGACAATAATAAATAAACTTTTTTGTGGCACAGAGGAAAAATGTATTCACAATTAGGGTATAATACATGTACAACAATCATCAATGCTACATGTTCTTACAATATAAAAAATAAACAAGGAACTCCTTCTACACACACTTGGGTTAAATTATTTACACAAAGTTAAATAATCATGAATCATTCTACATTTAATTCAATACACATACAACTTATACAACAATATATCACACCTAAAAACTATTACATTACCTGTCATATCCAATACAATTAAAATTTATATTACATTATATCACACTTACTGACTATTAAATTGTAGAGGACATATTCAGATGACAAGTAATTACAGCACAATTGATGTGTAAAAAGAAAACAATAGAGTAAATAAATGTCAACTTCACATTCAATACACTTAGGCCTTATATTACATTATAATACACTCACTGGCTAATAAATTGTAAAGGACACATTCATATGACAAGTAATTACAGCATAATTGATGTGTAAAAAGAAAACAATAGAGTAAATAAATGTCAACTTCACATTTAATACACTTAGAACTTATATTATATTAAATCAAACTTACTTGCTATTAAATTGTAGAGGACACATTCAGTTGATAAGTAATTACACCACAATTGATGTAGAAAAAGAAAACAATAGAGTAAATAAATGTCAATTTCACAGTTAATATACTTAGAACATATGTTACATTAAATCACACTTACTTGCTATTAAATTGTAGAGGACACATTCAAATGACAAGTAATTACAGCAGAATTAATGTGTAAAAGAAAACAATAAAGTAAATAAATGTCAACTTCACATTCAATACACTAATGACATATATTACATTATATCACACTTACCAACTATTAAATTATAAAGGACACATTCACATGACAAGTAATTACAGCACAATTGATGTGTATAAGAAAACAATAGAGTCAATAAATAAATATCAACTTCACATTCAATACACATAGGACTTATATTACATTATATCACACTTACCAACTATTAAATTGTAAAGGACACATTCAGATGACAAGTATTAACAGCATAATTTATGTGTGCAAAGAAAACAATAGAGTAAATAAATGTCAACTTCACATTCAATACACTTAGGACTTATATTACATTATTTCACACTTACCAACTATTAAATTGTAGAGGACACATTCAGATGACAAGTAACAACAGCACAATTGATGTGTAAAAAGAAAACAATAGAGTAAATAAATGTCAACGTCAACTTCAAAACATTTAGGACTTATATTACATTATATCACACTTACTTCCTATTAAATTGTAGAGGACATATTCAGATGACAAGTAATAACAGCACAATTGATGTAGAAAAAGAAAACAATAAAGTAAATAAATGTCAACATCACATTCAAAAAACTTAGGACGTATATTACATTATATCACACTTACCAACTATTAAATTGTAGAGGACACATTCAGATGACAAGTAATTACAGCACAATTGATGTGTAAAAAGAAAACAATAGAGTAAATAAATGTCAACTTCACATTCAATACACTTAGGACTTATATTATATTATATCACACTTACCAACTATTAAATTGTAGAGGACATATTAAGATGACAAGTAATTACAGCACAATTGATGTAGAAAAAGAAAACAATAGAGTAAATAAATGTCAAATTCACATTTAATACACTTAGAACTTGTATTATATCAAATCACACTTACTTGCTATTAAATTGTAGAGGACACATTCAGTATATAAGTAATTATAGCACAATTGATGTGTAAAAAGAAAACAATAGAGTAAATAAATGTCAAATTCACATTTAATACACTTAGAACTTATATTACATTAAATCACACTTACTTGCTATTAAATTGTAGAGGACACATTCAGATGACAAGTAATTACAGCATAATTGATGTGTAAAAAGAAAACAATAGAGTAAATAAATGTCAACGTCAACTTCAAAATATTTAGGACTTATATTACATTATATCACACTTACTTCCTATTAAATTGTAGAGGACATATTCAGATGACAAGTAATAACAGCACAATTGATGTAGAAAAAGAAAACAATAAAGTAAATAAATGTCAACATCACATTCAAAAAACTTAGGACGTATATTACATTATATCACACTTACCAACTATTAAATTGTAGAGGACACATTCAGATGACAAGTAATTACAGCACAATTGATGTGTAAAAAGAAAACAATAGAGTAAATAAATGTCAACTTCACATTCAATACACTTAGGACTTATATTATATTATATCACACTTACCAACTATTAAAATGTAGAGGACATATTAAGATGACAAGTAATTACAGCACAATTGATGTAGAAAAAGAAAACAATAGAGTAAATAAATGTCAAATTCACATTTAATACACTTAGAACTTGTATTATATCAAATCACACTTACTTGCTATTAAATTGTAGAGGACACATTCAGTATATAAGTAATTATAGCACAATTGATGTGTAAAAAGAAAACAATAGAGTAAATAAATGTCAACTTCACATTTAATACACTTAGAACTTATATTACATTATATCACACTTACCAACTATTAAATTGTAAAGGACACATTCAGATGACAAGTAATTACAGCACAATTGATGTGTAAAAAGAAAACAATAGAGTAAATAAATGTCAAATTCACATTTAATACACTTAGAACTTATATTACATTAAATCACACTTACTTGCTATTAAATTGTAGAGGACACATTCAGATGACAAGTAATTACAGCATAATTGATGTGTAAAAAGAAAACAATAGAGTAAATAAATGTCAACGTCAAATTTAATACACTTAGGACTTATATTACATTATATCACACTTACCCGCTATTAAATTGTATAGGACACATTTGGTTGATAAGTAATTACAGCATAATTGATGTGTAAAAAGAAAACAATAAATTAAATAAATGTCAACTTCACATTCAATACACTTAGAATTTATATTACATTATATTACACTTACTTGCTATTAAATTGTAGAGGACACATTCAGATGACAAATAATTACAACAAAATTGATGTGTAAAAAGAAAACAATAGAGTAAAAAAATGTTAATATCGCATTTAACACACTTAGGATTTATATTACATTATATCACACTTACCGACTATTAAATTGTAGAGGACACATTCAGATGACAAGTAATTACACCACAATTGATGTGTAAAAAGAAAACAATAGAGTAAATAAATGTCAACTTCACATTTAATACACTTAGAATTTATATTATATTATATCACACTTAGGGTAAATAAATGTCTACTTCATATTCAAAACACTTAGGACTTATATTACATTATATCACACTTACGTCCTATTAATTTGTAGAGGACACATTCAGATGACAAATAATTACAACAAAATTGTTGTGTAAAAAGAAAACAATAGAGTAAAAAAATGTCAATATCGCATTTAACACACTTAGGATTTATATTACATTATATCACACTTACCGACTATTAAATTATAGAGGACACATTCAGATGACAAGTAATTACAGCACAATTGATGTGTAAAAAGAAAACAATAGAGTAAATAAATGTCAACTTCACATTTAACACACTTAAAATTTATATTATATTAAATCACACTTACTTGCTATTAAATTGTAGAGGACACATTCAGTTGATAAGTAATTACAGCACAATTGATGTGTAAAAAGAAAACAATAGAGTAAATAAATGTCAAATTCACATTTAATACACTTAGGATTTATATTACATTATATCACACTTACTGGCTATTAAATTGTAGAGGACACATTCAGATGACAAGTAATTACAGCACAATTGATGTGTAAAAATAAAAAAAATAATAGAGTAAATAAATGTCAACTTCAAATTTAACACACTTAGAATTTATATTATATTAAATCACACTTACTTGCTATTAAATTGTAGAGGACACATTCAGTTGATAAGTAATTACAGAACAATTGATGTGTAAAAAGAAAACAATAGAGTAAATAAATGTCAACTTCACATTTAATACACTTAGAACTTGTATTATATTAAATCACACTTACTTCCTATTAAATTGTAGAGGACACATTCAGTTGATAAGTAATTACAGCACAATTGATGTGTAAAAAGAAAACAATAGAGTAAATAAATGTCAAATTCACATTTAATACACTTAGAACTTATATTACATTAAATCACACTTACTTGCTATTAAATTGTAGAGGACACATTCAGATGACAAGTAATTACAGCATAATTGATGTGTAAAAAGAAAACAATAGAGTAAATAAATGTCAACGTCAAATTTAATACACTTAGGACTTATATTACATTATATCACACTTACCCGCTATTAAATTGTATAGGACACATTTGGTTGATAAGTAATTACAGCACAATTGATGTAGCAAAAGAAAACAATAGAGTAAATAAATGTCAACTTCACAGTTAATACACTTAGAACTTATATTACATTAAATCACACTTACTTCCTATTAAATTGTAGAGGACACATTCAGATGACAAGTAATAACAGCACAATTGATGTGTAAAAACAAAACAATAGTATAAATAAATGTCAACGTCAAATTTAATACACTTAGGACTTATATTACATTATATCACACTTACCTGCTATTAAATTGTAGAGGACACATTCAGATGACAAATAATTACAACACAATTGATGTGTAAAAAGAAAACAATAGAGTAAATAAATGTCAACTTCACATTCAATACACTTAGGACTTATATTACATTATATCACACTTACCATCTATTAAATTGTAGAGGACACATTCAGATGATAAGTAATTACAGCAAAATTGATGTGGAAAAAGAAAGCAATAGAGTAAAACCAACAATATCACATTTAATAAACTTAGGAATTATATTATATTATATCACACTTATCCACTATTATATTATAAAGGACACATTCAAATAATAAGTAATCACACCAAAATAAATGTGGAAAAGAAAACAAAAGGTAAAAAAAATGTAAACATTTTTTTAATTCAATACAATGGAATATTGATTTAGTGACCTTTCTTCATATTTATCACCTGTCTTAGGTACATATGAATATGGTTATAATTAATTAATAGATAAAAAGGGTTTCTCACACAGAGGCGACTTCAAAGGTTTCTATAAACACTAACTGTCACTGTTAAAGCACTCAAAGTAACACTTATAAAAGTATATATATATCATAAAAACATAGCCTCTTCTACAAAAATGATCATTAAACTCTTATACATTTGGAATTATCATCGCATAAACAGAAATAAAAGAAACATCATACAGTACTTATACCAATGCTACCTGCTGCATGATATATTTTTAAGGACAGGTACAATTATCTCATATCATTACAATGTTGATGCTATGTCTTCTCTAATAGTTACTAGTCATTAACACAGCTTAAATATTACTCTTTACTCTCATGATCCAAATTACCTTAGTAACAATATTGATATCAGCATTTTGGTTGACTAATATTTCAACGATATCTGCATATCCTTTCTCACTTGCATAATGAAGGGCTGCCCATCCTCTCTATTACATATAACATACAAATAATCAATTGTAAATTAAAACATTCACTCTACAATAACAGTACATACACATAGATCTTGTCTTTTGTCTTATCTCTCTATATTCTCATCATAATTAGAACATATTACAATCATATATTGTTCAAATGTAAGTCATGTTGTACAGGAAGGACACGACTACATCTATTTCTAATAAGCCTTCATTACTTGAATAACTGTTTTAACACTACGTTTGTCAAGATAGTTTAAATTATATACAGTTAGAGTGTAATATGAGGGACCGGTAAATAACATGCAAACAGAAAAAAATATTAGAACATACTATTATGTCAATGGTCCAGCTGAAAATAATACGTAGCTATTTATTTTGCTTAGCATATCAACTATCATCATTTTTAATTCTGGATTTGTCACAATAGCATAAAAATACACTAATGAAACTACAATTTAAACAATTTAAAATGAACATTTGTCAAACAAGAGATGCTTCAATTCACGCCCTTCATTGCTATTTTAGTAAGCACCTGATACGACTAGAGAAAAGTTATGATATTGTCATGTCTATCCATCTCATGATGTCCAATGATAAGAAGTTGGTAAATTGGTTAATCACACATCTTATAAAAATACACTTTTTACATTGTGATAAGAACTTTGTATCCTTTTTCCTTCCAATATTCTTTATATTTGACATATTATTTAAAGACAATATTTCAAACTATATTTTAATAGTATAATAACTACTGCCATTTAAAAAAAGGTACATTTTAATTTTACTTATGCAGCTATTATCATATAACATATGTACATTAACACTTACATTGTTGACAAGGTTTAGATCAGCTCCTTTCTGTGTTAAAATCAAAACAACATCTTTGTGTCCATTCATTGCTGCTAACATGACTGGAGTAGATCCATCCTAAATATATTATAATAACTACGTTAACATGAATCAAAAGAATATATCATAACATCTGTACATTATCAATACCAACACAGCTATACATAGTAAAGCATTAAATTAACATTAGCATTTATAATTATTTATAATATGTCAACATCACATTCAATACACTTAGGATTTATATTACATTATATCACACTTACTGGCTATTAAAGTGTAGAGGACACATTCAGATGACAAGTAATTACAGCACAATTGATGTGTAAAAAGAAAATAATAGAGTAAATAAATGTCAACTTCACAATTAACACACTTAGAACTTATATTATATTAAATCACACTTACTTGCTATTAATTTGTAGAGGACACATTCAGTTGATAAGTAATTACAGCACAATTGATGTAGAAAAAGAAAACAATAGAGTAAATAAATGTCAACTTCACAGTCAATACACTTAGAACTTATATTACATATTATCACACTTACATCCTATTAAATTGTAGAGGACACATTCAGATGACAAGTAATTACAGCATAATTGATGTGTAAAAAGAAAACAATAAATTAAATAAATGTCAACTTCACATTCAATACACTTAGAATTTATATTACATTATATCACACTTACTTGCTGTTAAATTGTAGAGAACACATTCAGATGACAAGTAATAACAGCACAATTGATGTGTAAAAACAAAACAATAGAGTAAATAAATGTCAACGTCAAATTTAATACACTTAGGACTTATATTACATTATATCACACTTACCTGCTATTAAATTGTAGAGGACACATTCAGATGACAAGTAATTACAACACAATTGATGTGTAAAAAGAAAACAATAGAGTAAATAAATGTCAACTTCACATTCAATACACTTAGGACTTATATTACATTATATCACACTTACCATCTATTAAATTGTAGAGGACACATTCAGATGACAAGTAATTACAGCAAAATTGATGTGGAAAAAGAAAGCAATAGAGTAAAACCAACAATATCACATTTAATAAACTTAGGAATTATATTATATTATATCACACTTATCCACTATTATATTATAAAGGACACATTCAAATAATAAGTAATCACACCAAAATAAATGTGGAAAAGAAAACAAAAGGTAAACAAAATGTAAACATCACAATTAATTCAATACAATGGAATATTGATTTAGTGACCTTTCTTCATATTTATCACCTGTCTTAGGTACATATGAATATGGTTATAATTAATTAATGGATAAAAAGGGTTTCTCACACAGAGGCGACTTCAAAGGTCTCTATAAACTGTAACTGTCACTGTTAAACCACTCAAAGTAACACTTATAAAAGTATATATATATCATAAAAACATAGCCTCTTCTACAAAAATGATCATTAAACTCTTATACTTTTGGAATTATCATCGCATAAACAGAAATAAAAGAAACATCATACAGTACTTATACCAATGCTACCTGCTGCATGATATATTTTTAAGGACAGGTACAATTATCTCATATCATTACAATGTTGATGCTATGTCTTGTCTAATAGTTACTAGTCATTAACACAGCTTAAATATTACTCTTTATTCTGATGATCCAAATTACCTTAGTAACAATATTGATATCAGCATTTTGGTTGACTAATATTTCAACAATATCTGCATATCCTTTCTCACTTGCATAATGAAGGGCTGCCCATCCTCTCTATTACATATAACATACAAATAATAATTGTAAATTAAAACATTCACTCTACAATAACAGTACATACACATAGATCTTGTCTTTTGTCTTATCTCTCTATATTCTCATCATAATTAGAACATATTACAATCATATATTGTTCAAATGTAAGTCATGTTGTACAGGAAGGACATGACTACATCTATTTCTAATAAGCCTTCATTACCTGAATAACTGTTTTAACACTACGTTTGTCAAGATAGTTTAAATTATATACAGTTAGAGTGTAATATGAGGGACCGGTAAATAACATGCAAACAGAAAAAAATATTAGAACATACTATTATGTCAATGGTCCAGCTGAAAATAATATGTAGCTATTTATTTTGCTTAGCATATCAACTATCATCATTTTTAATTCTGGATTTGTCACAATAGCAAAAAAATACACTAATGAAACTTCAATTTAAACAATTTAAAATGAACATTTGTCAAACAAGAGATGCTTCAATTCACGCCCTTCATTGCTATTTTAGTAAGCACCTGATACGACTAGAGAAAAGTTATGATATTGTCATGTCTATCCATCTCATGATGTCCAATGATAAGAAGTTGGTAAATTGGTTAATCACACATTATATAAAAATACACTTTTTATATTGTGATAAGAACTTTGTATCCTTTTTCCTTCCAATATTCTTTATATTTGGCATATTATTTAAAGACAATATTTCAAACTATATTTTAATAGTATAATAACTACTGCCACTTAAAAAAAGGTACATTTTAATTTTACTTATGCAGCTATTATCATATAACATATGTACATTAACACTTACGTTGTTGACAAGGTTTAGATCAGCTCCTTTCTGTGTTAAAATCAAAACAACATCTTTGTGTCCATTCATTGCTGCTAACATGACTGGAGTAGATCCAGCCTAAATATATTATAATAACTACGTTAACGTGAAACAAAAGAATATATCATAACATCTGTACATTATCAATACCAACACAGCTATATATAGTAAAGCATTAAATTAACATTAGGATTTAAAATTATTTATAATATGTCAACATCACATTCAATACACTAAGGATTTATATTACATTATATCACACTCACTGGCTATTAAATTGTAAAGGACACATTCAGTTGATAAGTAATTACAGCACAATTGATGTAGAAAAAAAAAACAATAGAGTAAATAAATGTCAAATTCACATTTAATACACTTACAACTTATATTACATTAAATCACACTTACTTGCTATTAAATTGTACAGGACACATTCAGATGACAAGTAATAACAGCGCAATTGATGCGTAAAAAGAAAACAATAGATAAGAATAAAAATGCCAACGTCACATTCAATACACTTAGGATTTATTTAATATTATATCACACTTAGGTCCTATTAAATTTTAAAGGACACATTCAGATGACAAGTAATAACAGCACAATTGATGTGTAAAAAGAAAACAATAGAGTAAAAACTGTGAATGTCATATTCAACATACTTAGGATTTATATTACATTATATGACTCTTACCCTCTATTAAATTATAAAGGACATATTCAGATGACAAGTAATTACAGCACAATCAATGTGTAAAAAGAAAACAATAGAGTAAAAAATGTCAACATCATATTCAATACACTTAGGATTTATATTACATTATATCACACTTACTTGCTATTAAATTGTAGAGGACACATTCAGATGACATGTAATAACAGCACAATTGATGTAGAAAAAAAACAAACAATAGAGTAAAAAGATGTCAAATTCACATTTAATACACTTAGAACTTATATTACATTAAATCACACTTACTTGCTATTAAAAGTGTGGAGGACACATTCAGATGACAGTAATTACAGCACAATTGATGTGTAAAAAGAAACAATAGAGTAAATAAATGTCAACGTCAAATTAATACACTTAGGACTTATATTACATTATATCACACTTACCCGCTATTAAATTGTAGAGGACACATTCAAATGACGAGTAATCACAGCACAATTGATATATAAAAAGAAAACAAAAGAGTAAATAAATGTCAACTTCACATTTAATACACTTAGGACTTATATTACAATATATCACACTTACCAACTATTAAAATGTAGAGGACACATTCAGATGATAAGTAATAACAGCACAATTTATGTGTAAAAAAAATAGAGTTAGTAAATGTCAACTTCACATTTAATACACTTAGAATTTATATTACATTATATGACACTTACCCGCTATTAAATTGTGGAAGACACATTCAGATGACATGTAATTACAGCACAATTGACGTAGAAAAAGAAAACAATAGAGTAAATAAATGTCAACTTTACATTTAATACACTTAGAACTTTTATTATATTATATCACACTTACTTCCTATTGAATTGTAGAGGACACATTCAGATGACAAGTAATTACAGCACAATTAATGTGTAAAAAGAAAACAATAGAGTAAATAAATGTCAACTTCACATTCAATACATTTAGGACTTACATTACATTATATCACACTTACCCACTATTAAATTGTAGAGGACATATTAAGATGACAAGTAATTACAGCACAATTGATGTGTAAAAAGAAAACAATAGAGTAACTAAATGTCGACTTCACATTTAATACACTTAGAATTTGTATTATATTAAATTACATTTACTTGCTATTAAATTGTGGAGGACACATTCAGTTGATAAGTAATTACAGCACAATTGATGTAGAAAAAAAAACAATAGAGTAAATAAATGTCAAATTCACATTTAATACACTTAGAACTTATATTACATTAAATCACACTTACTTGCTATTAAAAGTGTGGAGGACACATTCAGATGACAGTAATTACAGCACAATTGATGTGTAAAAAGAAACAATAGAGTAAATAAATGTCAACATCAAATTAATACACTTAGGACTTATATTACATTATATCACACTTACTCGCTATTAAATTGTAGAGAACACATTCAAATGACGAGTAATCACAGCACAATTGATATGTAAAAAGAAAACAATAGAGTAAATAAATGTCAACTTCACATTTAATACACTTATGACTTATATTACAATATATCACACTTACCAACTATTAAAATGTAGAGGACACATTCAGATGATAAGTAATAACAGCACAATTTATGTGTAAAAAAATACAGTTAGTAAATGTCAACTTCACATTCAATACACTTAGAATTTATATTACATTATATGACACTTACCCGCTATTAAATTGTAGAAGACACATTCAGATGACATGTGATTACAGCACAATTGACATAGAAAAAGAAAACAATAGAGTAAATAAATGTCAACTTCACATTTAATACATTAGAACTTATATTATATTATATCACACTTACTTCCTATTAAATTGTAGAGGATACATTCAGATGACAAGTAATTACAGCACAATTGATGTGTAAAAAGAAAACAATAGAGTAAATAAATGTCAACTTCACATTCAATACATTTAGGACTTACATTACATTATATCACACTTACCCACTATTAAATTGTAGAGGACATATTAAGATGACAAGTAATTACAGCACAATTGATGTGTAAAAAGAAAACAATAGAGTAAATAAATGTCAACTTCACATTTAATACACTTAGGACTTATATTACAATATATCACACTTACTGGCTATTAAATTGTAAAGGACACATTCAGTTGATAAGTAATTACAGCACAATTGATGTAGAAAAAGAAAACAATAGAGCAAATAAATATCAAGTTAACATTCAATACACTGAGAACTTATATTACATTATAGGACACTTACCCGCTATTAAATTGTAGAGGACACATTCACATGACATGTAATTACAGCGCAATTGATGTGTTAAAAGAAAACAATAGAGTAAATAAATGTCAACTTCACAATCTATATACTTAAGACTTATATTACATTATATCACACTTACTGGCTATTAAATTGTAGAGTACACATTCAGATGACAAGTAATTACAGCACAATTGATGTTTAAAAAGAAATCAATAGAGTAAATAAATGTCAACTTCACATTCAATACACTGAGAACTTATATTACATTATAGGACACTTACCCGCTATTAAATTGTAGAGGACACATTCACATGACATGTAATTACAGCGTAATTGATGTGTTAAAAGAAAACAATAGAGTAAATAAATGTCAACTTCACAATCTATATACTTAACAGTTATATTACATTATATCACATTTACCAACTATTAAATTGTAGAGGACACATTCAGATGACAAGTAATTACAGCATAATTGACGTGTAAAAGAAATCAATAGAGTAAATAAATGTCAACTTCACATTCAATACACTTAGGACTTATATTACATTATATCACACTTACCCGCTATTAAATTGTAGAGGACATATTAAGATGACATGTAATTACAGCACAATTGATGTAGAAAAAAAAACAATAGAGTAAATAAATGTCAAATTCACATTTAATACACTTAGAACTTATATTACATTAAATCACACTTACTTGCTATTAAAAGTGTGGAGGACACATTCAGATGACAGTAATTACAGCACAATTGATGTGTAAAAAGAAACAATAGAGTAAATAAATGTCAACATCAAATTAATACACTTAGGACTTATATTACATTATATCACACTTACTCGCTATTAAATTGTAGAGAACACATTCAAATGACGAGTAATCACAGCACAATTGATATGTAAAAAGAAAACAATAGAGTAAATAAATGTCAACTTCACATTTAATACACTTATGACTTATATTACAATATATCACACTTACCAACTATTAAAATGTAGAGGACACATTCAGATGATAAGTAATAACAGCACAATTTATGTGTAAAAAAATACAGTTAGTAAATGTCAACTTCACATTCAATACACTTAGAATTTATATTACATTATATGACACTTACCCGCTATTAAATTGTAGAAGACACATTCAGATGACATGTGATTACAGCACAATTGACATAGAAAAAGAAAACAATAGAGTAAATAAATGTCAACTTCACATTTAATACATTAGAACTTATATTATATTATATCACACTTACTTCCTATTAAATTGTAGAGGATACATTCAGATGACAAGTAATTACAGCACAATTGATGTGTAAAAAGAAAACAATAGAGTAAATAAATGTCAACTTCACATTCAATACATTTAGGACTTACATTACATTATATCACACTTACCCACTATTAAATTGTAGAGGACATATTAAGATGACAAGTAATTACAGCACAATTGATGTGTAAAAAGAAAACAATAGAGTAAATAAATGTCAACTTCACATTTAATACACTTAGGACTTATATTACAATATATCACACTTACTGGCTATTAAATTGTAAAGGACACATTCAGTTGATAAGTAATTACAGCACAATTGATGTAGAAAAAGAAAACAATAGAGCAAATAAATATCAAGTTAACATTCAATACACTGAGAACTTATATTACATTATAGGACACTTACCCGCTATTAAATTGTAGAGGACACATTCACATGACATGTAATTACAGCGCAATTGATGTGTTAAAAGAAAACAATAGAGTAAATAAATGTCAACTTCACAATCTATATACTTAAGACTTATATTACATTATATCACACTTACTGGCTATTAAATTGTAGAGTACACATTCAGATGACAAGTAATTACAGCACAATTGATGTTTAAAAAGAAATCAATAGAGTAAATAAATGTCAACTTCACATTCAATACACTGAGAACTTATATTACATTATAGGACACTTACCCGCTATTAAATTGTAGAGGACACATTCACATGACATGTAATTACAGCGTAATTGATGTGTTAAAAGAAAACAATAGAGTAAATAAATGTCAACTTCACAATCTATATACTTAACAGTTATATTACATTATATCACATTTACCAACTATTAAATTGTAGAGGACACATTCAGATGACAAGTAATTACAGCATAATTGACGTGTAAAAGAAATCAATAGAGTAAATAAATGTCAACTTCACATTCAATACACTTAGGACTTATATTACATTATATCACACTTACCCGCTATTAAATTGTAGAGGACATATTAAGATGACATGTAATTACAGCACAATTGATGTAAAAAAAGAGAACAATAGAGTAAATAAATGTCAAATTTCACATTTAATACACTTAGAACTTATATTACATTAAATCACACTTACTGGCTATTAAAAGTGTAGAGGACACATTCAGATGACAGTAATTACAGCACAATTGATGTATAAAAAGAACAATAGAGTAAATAAATGTCAACGTCAAATTAATACACTTAGGACTTATATTACATTATATCACACTTACTCGCTATTAAATTGTAGAGGACACATTCAAATGACAAGTAATTACAGCACAATTGACATGTAAAAAGAAAACAATAGAGTAAATAAATGTCAAATTCACATTTAATACACTTAGGACTTATATTACAATATATCACACTTACCAACTATTAAATTGTAGAGGATACATTCAGATGACAAGTAATTATAGCACAATCGATGTGTAAAAAGAAAACAATAGAGTAAATAAATTTCAACGTCAAATTAATACACTTAGGACTTATATTACATTATATCACACTTACCCGCTATTAAATTGTACAGGACACATTCAGTTGATAAGTAATTACAGCACAATTGATGTAGAAAAAGAAAACAATAAAGTAAATAAATGTCAACTTCACATTCAATACACTGAGAACTTATATTACATTATATGACACTTACCCGCTATTAAATTGTAGAGGACACATTCACATGACATGTAATTACAGCGCAATTGATGTAGAAAAAGAAAACAATAGAGTAAATAAATGTCAACTTCACATTTAATACACTTAGAACTTATATTATATTATATCACACTTACTTCCTATTAAATTGTAGAGGACACATGCAGATGACAAGTAATTACAGCACAATTAATGTGTAAAAAGAAAACAATAGAGTAAATAAATGTCAACTTCACATTCAATACATTTAGGACTTACATTACATTATATCACACTTACCCACTATTAAATTGTAAAGGACATATTAAGATGACAAGTAATTACAGTACAATTGATGTGTCAAAAGAAAACAATAGAGTAAATAAATGTCGACTTCACATTTAATACACTTAGGACTTATATTACAATATATCACACTTACCAACTATTAAATTGTAAAGGACATATTCAGTTGATAAGTAATTATAGCACAATTGATGTAGAAAAAGAAAACAAGAGTAAATAAGTGTAAAATTCACATTCAATACATTTAGGACTTATATTACATTAAATCACACTTACTCGCTATTAAAAGTGTAGAGGACACATTCAGATGACAGTAATTACAGCACAATTGATGTGTGAAAAGAAAACAATAGAGTAAATAAATTTCAACGTCAAATTAATACACTTAGGACTTATATGACATTATATCACACTTACCCGCTATTAAATTGTAAAGGACACATTCAGTTGATAAGTAATTACAGCACAATTGATGTAGAAAAAGAAAACAATAGAGCAAATAAATATCAAGTTCACATTCAATACACTGAGAACTTATATTACATTATAGGACACTTACCCGCTATTAAATTGTAGAGGACACATTCACATGACATGTAATTACAGCGCAATTGATGTGTTAAAAGAAAACAATAGAGTAAATAAATGTCAACTTCACAATCTATATACTTAAGACTTTTATTACATTATGTTACACTTACTGGCTATTAAATTGTAGAGGACACATTCAGATGACAAGTAATTACAGCACAATTGATGTGTAAAAAGAAAACAATAGAGTAAATAAATGTCAAATTCACATCCAATACACTTAGGAATTATATTACATTATATCACACTTACGTCCTATTAAATTGTAGAGAACACATTCAGATGACAAGTAATTACAGCACAATTAATGTGTAAAAAGAAAACAATACAATAAAAAAAATCAACATTGCAATTAATACACTTAGGACTTATATTACATTATATCACACTTACTTCCTATTAAATTGTAGAGGACACATTCAGATGACAAGTAATTACAGCACAATTGATGTAGAAAAAAAAAACAATAGAGTAAATAATTGTCAAATTCACATTTAATACACTTAGCACTTATATTACATTAAATCATACTTACTGGCTATTAAAAGTGTAGAGGACACATTCAGATGACAGTAATTACAGCACAATTGATGCATAAAAAGAACAATAGAGTAAATAAAAGTCAACGTCAAATTAATACACATAGGACTTATATTACATTATATCACACTTACTCGCTATTAAATTGTAGAGGACACATTCAAATGACAAGTAATTACAGCACAATTGATATGTTAAAAGAAAACAATAGAGTAAATAAATGTCAACTTCACATTTAATACACTTAGGACTTATATTACAATATATCACACTTACCAACTATTAAATTGTAGAGGACACATTCAGATGATAAGTGATAACAGCACAATTTATGTGTAAAAAACAATAGAGCAAATAAATATCAAGTTCACATTCAATACACTGAGAACTTATATTACATTATATGACACTTACCTGCTATTAAATTGTAGAAGACACATTCAGATGACATGTAATTACAGCACAATTGATGTAGAAAAAGAAAACAATAGAGTAAATAAATGTCAACTTCACATTTAATACACTTAGAACTTATATTATATTATATCACACTTACTTGCTATTAAATTGTAGAGGACACATTCAGATAACAAGTAATTACAGCACAATCAATGTGTAAAAAGAAAACAATAGAGTAACTAAATGTCAACTTCACATTCAATACACTTAGGACTTGTATTAAATTATATCAAACTTACCCGCTATTAAATTGTAGAGGACACATTCAGATGACATGTAATTACAGCACAATTGATGTGTCAAAAGAAAACAATAGAGTAAATAAATGTCAAATTCACATTTAATACACTTAGAACTTATATTACATTAAATCACACTTACTTGCTATTAAAAGTGGAGAGGACACATTCAGATGACAGTAATTACAGCACAATTGATGCGTAAAAAGAAACAATAGAGTAAATAAATGTCAACGTCAAATTAATACACTTAGGACTTATATTACATTATATCACACTTACCCGCTATTAAATTGTAGAGGACACATTCAAATGACAAGTAATTACAGCACAATTGATATGTAAAAAGAAAACAATAGAGTAAGTAAATGTCAACTTCACATTTAATACACTTAGGACTTATATTACAATATATCACACTTACCAACTATTAAATTGTAGAGGACACATTCAGATGATAAGTAATAACAGCACAATTTATGTGTAAAAAAATAGAGTTAGTAAATGTCAACTACACATTCAATATACTTAGAATTTATATTACATTATATGACACTTACCCGCTATTAAATTGTAGAAGACACATTCAGATGACATGTAATTACAGCACAATTGATGTAGAAAAGAAAACAATAGAGTAAATAAATGTCAACTTCACATTCAATACACTGAGAACTTATATTACATTATAGGACACTTACCCGCTATTAAATTGTAGAGGACACATTCACATAACATGTAATTACAGCGCAATAGATGTGTTAAAAGAAAACAATAGAGTAAATGAATGTCAACTTCACATTCTATATACTTAAGACTTTTATTACATTATATTACACTTACTGGCTATTAAATTGTAGAGGACACATTCAGATGACAAGTAATTACAGCACAATTGATGTGTAAAAAGAAAACAATAGAGTAAATAAATGTCAAATTCACATCCAATACACTTAGGAATTATATTACATTATATCACACTTACGTCCTATTAAATTGTAGAGAACACATTCAGATGACAAGTAATTACAGCACAATTAATGTGTAAAAAGAAAACAATACAATAAAAAAAATCAACATTGCAATTAATACACTTAGGACTTATATTACATTATATCACACTTACATCCTATTAAATTGTAGAGGACACATTCAGATGACAAGTAATTACAGCATAATTGATGTGTAAAAAGAAAACAATAGAGTAAATAAATGTCAAATTCACATCCAATACACTTAGGAATTATATTACATTAAATCACACTTACTTCCTATTAAATTGTAGAGGACACATTTAGTTGACATGTAATTACAGCACAATTGATGTAGAAAAAAAACAATAGAGTAAATGAATGTCAACTTCACATTTAATACACTTAGAACTTATATTACATTATATGACACTTACTTGCTATTAAATTATAGAGGACACATTCAGATGACAAGTAATAACAGCATAATTGATGTGTAAAAACAAAACAATAGAGTAAATAAATGTCAACTTCACATTTAATACACTTAGGACTTATATTACATTATATCATACTTACCAACTAATAAATTGTAGAGGACACATTCAGATGATAAGTAATTACAGCAAAATTGATGTGGAAAAAAAAAACAATAGAGTAAAACCAACAATATCACATTCAACAAACTTAGGAATTATATTATATTATATCACACTTATCCACTATTTTATTATAAAGGACACATTCAAATAATAAGTAATCACACCAAAATAAATGTGGAAAAGAAAACAAAAGGTAAACAAAATGTAAACATCACAATTAATTCAATACAATGGAATATTGATTTAGTGACCTTTTTTCATATTTATCACCTGTCTTAGGTACATATGAATATGGTTATAATTAATTAATGGATAAAAAGGGTTTCTCACACAGAGGCGACTTCAAAGGTTTCTATAAACACTAACTGTCACTGTTAAACCACTCAAAGTAACACTTATAAAAGTATATATATATCATAAAAACATAGCCTCTTCTACAAAAATGATCATTAAACTCTTATACTTTTGGAATTATCTTCGCATAAACAGAAATAAAAGAAACATCATACAGTACTTATACCAATGCTACCTGCTGCATGATATATTTTTAAGGACAGGTACAATTATCTCGTATCATTACAATGTTGATGCTATGTCTTGTCTAATAGTTACTAGTCATTAACACAGCTTGAATATTACTCTTTATTCTGATGATCCAAATTACCTTAGTAACAATATTGATATCAGCATTTTGGTTGACTAATATTTCAACAATATCTGCATATCCTTTCTCACTTGCATAATGAAGGGCTGCCCATCCTCTCTATTACATATAACATACAAACAATAATTGTAAATTAAACATTCACTCTACAATAACAGTACATACACATAGATCTTGTCTTTTGTCTTATCTCTCTATATTCTTATCATAATTAGAACATATTACAATCATATATTGTTCAAATGTAAGTCATGTTGTACAGGAAGGACATGACTACATCTATTTCTAATAAGCTTCATTACTTGATTAACTGTTTTAACACTACGTTTGTCAAAATAGTTTAAATTATATACAGTTAGAGTGTAATATGAGGGACCAGTAAATAAAATGCAAACAGAAAAACATATTAGAACATACTATTATGCCAATGGTCCAGCTGAAAATAATACGTAGCTATTTATTTTGCTTAGCATATCAACTATCATCATTTTTAATTCTGGATTTGTCACAATAGCAAAAAAATGCTTCAATTCACACCCTTCATTGCTATTTTAGTGTGCACCTGATACGACTAGAGAAAAGTTATGATATTGTCATGTCTATCCATCTCATGATGTCCAATGATAAGAAGTTGGTAAATTGGTTAATCACATCTTATAAAAATACACTTTTTACATTGTGATAAGAACTTTGTATCCATTTTTCTTCCAAAATTCTTTATATTTGGCATATTATCTAAAGACAATATTTCAAACTTTATTATAATAGTGTAATAACTACTGCCATTTAAAAAAAAGGTACATTTTAATTTTACTTATGCAGCTATTATCATATAACATATGTACATGAACACTTACGTTGTTGACAAGGTTTAGATCAGCTCCTTTCTGTGTTAAAATCAAAACAACATCTTTGTGTCCATTCATTGCTGCTAACATGATTGGAGTAGATCCATCCTAAATATATTATAATAACTACGTTAACATGAAACAAAAGAATATATCATAACATCTGTACATTATCAATACCAACACAGCTATATATAGTAAAGCATTAAATTAACATTAGCATTTATAATTATTTATAATATGTCAACATCACATTCAATACACTAAGGATTTATATTACATTATATCACACTCACTGGCTATTAAATTGTAGAGGACACATTCAGATGACAAGTAATTACAGCACAATTGATGTGTAAAAAGAAAACAATAGAGTAAATAAATGTCAACTTCACATTTAACACACTTAGAACTTATATTATATTAAATCACACTTACTTGCTATTAAATTGTAAAGGACACATTCAGTTGATAAGTAATTACAGCACAATTGATGTAGAAAAAGAAAACAATAGAGTAAATAAATGTCAACTTCACAGTTAATACACTTAGAACTTATGTTACATTAAATCACACTTACTTGCTATTAAATTTTAGAGGACACATTCAAATGACAAGTAATTACAGCACAATTGATGTGTAAAAAGAAAACAATAGATAAGAATAAAAATGCCAACGTCACATTCAATACATTTAGGATTTATTTAATATTAAATTGTAAAGGACATATTCAGATGACAAGTCATTATAGCACAATTGATGTGTAAAAAGAAAACAATAGAGTAAAAATGTCAGCATCACATTCAATACACTTAGGATTTATATTACATTATATCACACTTACATGCTATTAAATTGTAGAGGACACATTCAGATGACAAGTATTTACAGAACAATTGATGTGCAAAAAGAAACAATAGAGTAAATAAAATGTAAACATTGAAAGTAATCTATCAAAAAAGAATATTGACATACTGACCTTTCGTCACATTTATATCCTGCCTTATGTACATGTCAATATGGTTATGACTAATTAATGCATAAAATAGTTCTAATTAGTGCTGAAATGGATACCCAATCCTACCAGATATCTGATCACTAATTTTGTATCCAGATCTATAATATACTGTCCGGAGTACTGCATGTGACTATCATGTGTTTGTGCATGTGCTCTTTGAGTAGTAGTGAATGTGAGTATGGCAGGTAAAAGAAGTGTTGTATGGAACTTTTTTGAGGTTTTTAACAAAGATGGCAAGCCAAGAGCACATTGTAAAATGTGTAACAACCAGTCATTGGCTTATTCTGGTGGAACTGGAAACCTGCTACATCATTTACAAATGAAACACCCAACAAGGTTGGACCGCAATAAAGGAAAAAAGCAAACTACTCTCTCTTCGTTTAAACTCTAGTGAACGATCAATAGAAATAACCAAACTCATATCGTTATTTGTGGCACTTGACTTGTGTCCTATATCTGTTGTTGATGGAATTGGATTCAAAAAGCTACTCAATTACATCAAACCAGGCTATTGTGTACCATCCAGACCTCACTGCTTATTTTTCTAAATAAATATTTGCCTAGAACTTAGATAATGTTTTTCAATACTAATTAATTCATATTTACCACTTGCACAAGTTTTTTTACTTTATTCCGAAGTGATTGAACATTTAATTCTGATCAATGTTTACTTAATTAAGTGATTTAACTGGTTTAAGTGACAGGATATCTGGGTATCCTATCTAATTAATCTACCAGATATCTGGATTAATAAAACCAGTATCCGTTTCAGCACTACTTCTATTATACAGAGGCTATTTTAAAAGTCTCTATAAACTGCAACTGTTATTGTTAAAGCACTCAAAAATAACATTTATAAAGGAATATTTATTTTTAATAATATAGCTTCTACAACCTTATATAACAGATGTGTAAAAATAATACAATAGAGTAAATAAAATGTCAATGTCACATTCAATACACTTAGTATTTATATTACATTATATCATGCTTACCTCCTATTAAATTGTAAAGGACACATACATATGATAAGTAATCACAGCATAATAAATGTGGAAAAAGAAAACAATAGAGTAAATAAAATGAAAACATTGCAAGTAATCTATCAGAAAAGAATATTGACATAGTGACCTTTCTTCAGATTTATCATGTCTTATGTACATGTCAATATGGTTATGACTGATTAATGCATAAAAATAGATTCTCACACAGAGGCTAATTCAAAGGTCTCTGTAAACTGTCATTGTTAAAGCACTCAAAATAACACTTATAAAGGCATACACATTTTTAAAAACACAACCTTTTGTACAAAAAATTATTATTAAAACCTTATTGAACAGATGTGTAAAAAGAAAACAATAGAGTAAAAAAATGTCAACGTCACATTGAATATACTTAGGATTTATGTTACAATTTATCACACTTACCGACTATTATATTGTAAAGGACACATTCAGATGACAAGTAATTGCAGCACAATTGATGTGTAAAAGAAAAAAGTAGAGTAAAAAAACCCTGTCAATGTCACATTCAATACACTTAGGATTTATTTTATATTATATCACACTTATGTCCTATTAAATTATAAAGGACACATTCAGATGACAGGTAGTTACAGCACAATAAATGTGGAAAAGAAAACAATAAAGTAAATAAAATGTAAACATTGCAAGTAATCTATCAGAAAAGAATATTGACATAATGACCTTTCTTCATATTTTTCACATGTCTTATGCACATATGAATATGGTTATAACTAATTAATGCTTAATTAATGGCTTCTCACACACAGGCTAATTTCAAAGGTCTCAATCTATAAACTGTAACTGTCATTGTTAAGGTGGCAGTACGATGGAAGTCAGAAGCCAAATAATTTTATTATAATAATATTTATACTATATTCATAATATTCATAATATATTCATCAAGACATATTTGTGGTTGGTTTGCATTCTAAGCTACACAAAACGCCCTATATCTAAGTATGCCTAGAGGAAGATAATGACATAGCTCTTCACATTCCAGTGGTTTTGTAGCTAATGTTAATGAGCAATGACAAACCGTTCTACTAAGGTACATTTATCTCAGCTCTAATACTACAAACAGGTAAGAAATCTTGAACAACCCTACCCAACATGTGTACGAGTAATCTTATCAAGCCAATTTTTAAAAATGGCGTTCCATTTTCCGAAAGCTCTCAAAGATTTGACTCTGATTAGTGTATCTCAAAACGTATAACAGTAATTAAAAAAGCTTTCATAGGATTATAGATCTGATATAACTGTAATAGCAAGGTAAGTTTCTAATGTCTACCTATAAGAAGTTTTTAGAAAAATGTACCTTTCTTCTGGATACTGCAATTCCACGAACTCTTGATTTATACATGCAATTGTTTTAAATTTTTTATCCAAGTTGAAGACCATTTATATATTGTAGTAGTCAAAGGATGGTATTAAAATAAGAAAAGATATAGAAATTATATAGTAAAAAGTTAAGCTATAAATATCATTAACGCCACCATACCGCCACCTTAAAGCACTAAAAATAACACTTATAAAGGCATTTGCATTACATAAATCATGACCTCTTCTACAAAAGTGATCATTAAAGCCTTAAACTTTGAAATTATCTTGAAACAAACAGAACTATAAATGAAATGAAGAAAAACATGATATTGCACTGTAAAAATTGATTTGTTGTTTTAACCATTATATAAAGTTTGCATGTAGCAAACATATTAGTGTGATGTGAATGTCAACATAACATTGGTTTGATTACTGATATACTACTAGCTACATAAACTGTACTACATCAGTAATCAAAACAGTGTTATCTCTATTTTTAATTTCATACTAACTTTGTTATATGTAACCTGTATAACAATATATTGCTTAAATCAATAAATCAGTTTTTACAGTGTGTACTTACACCAATGCTACCTCCTACATCATATATTTTTACGGTCAGGTACAATTGTCTAGTATCATTATAATGTTGATGCTATGTCTTGTCTAATAGTTACTAGCTATTAACATGGCTTGAAAATTACACTTCATTCTCATGATCCAAATTACCTTAGTAACAATATTGACATCAACATTTTGGTTGACTAATACTTCAACAATATCTGCATATCCTTTGTAACTTGCATAATGAAGGGCTGCCCATCCTTCCTATTACATATAACATACAAATAATTAATTGTAAAATTAAACCATTAACTCTACCATAACAGTACATACATATAGACCTTGTCTTTTATCTTAACTCTCCACTTTGTCATTATCATTATAACATATTACTTATATATATTGTGTAAATGTAAGTCATGTTGTACAGGAAGGACATGACTACATCTATTACTAATAATTAAGCTCTCATACTTGAATAACTGTTTTAACACTAATTTTTGCAAGATGGATTAAATTTTATACAGTTAGAGTGTAATATGAGGGACTGGTATACAATATGCAAACAGAAAAACATATTAGAACATACTATTATGTCAACGGTCCAACTGAAAAAAATATGTAGCTACTTATGTTGCTTAGCATATTAACTACCATCATCTTTGCACTTTCGTATGACTCTTTAATTACATTATTCACAAAAGTACTACAATAATGAGCATTAGCTTTGTCTCCTTACAATATTCATTATATTTGGTATATTCTTAAAAGACAATATTTCAGACTTTATTATAATAGTATATCAAATAGTGCCACTTTTAGAAAAAGAAGTAACATTTTAACTTCACTTATACAGCTTTTATCATATAACATACTTACATAAACACTTACTTTGTTCACAACATTAAGATTGGCTCCTTTCTGTGTTAAAATCAAAACAACATCTTTGTGTCCATTCATTACTGCTAACATGACTGGAGTGGATCCATCCTAAATATATTATAATAACTACATTAACATAAATCAAAAGAATATATCATAACATCTGTTCATTATTGATACCAACACAGCTATATATAGTAAAGCATTAACATTATAAATCTAGACAATGTTACATATAGTTAAACAAAATATGACTCAAATCGCTCTCAACATTGACAAAACATTATAAATATAAATTCAATATGGTGACAATAATAAATAAACTTTTTGTGGCACAGAGGAAAAACGTATTCACAATTAGGGTATAATACATGTACAACAATCATCAATGCTACATGTTCTTACAATATAAAAAATAAACAAGGAACTCCCTCTACACACACTTGGGTTAAATTATTTGCACAAAGTTAAATAATCATGAATCATTCTACATTTTATTCAATACACATACAATTTATACAACAATATATAACACCTAGCAACTATTACATAACCTGTCATATTCAATACAATTAAAATTTATATTACATTATATCACACTTACTGGCTATAAAATTGTAAAGGACACATTCAGATGACAAGTAATTACAGCATAATTGACGTGTAAAAAGAAAACAATAGAGTAAATAAATCTCAAGGTCACATTCAATACACGTAGCACTTATATTACATTTTATAACACTTACCCGCTAATAAATTGTAGAAGGCACATTCAGATGACAAGTAATTACATTACAATTGATGTGTAAAAAGAAAACAATAGAGTAAATAAATGTCAACTTCACATTCAGTACACTTAGGACTTATATTAAATTATATCACACTTACTTCCTATTAAATTTTAGAGAACACATTCAGATGACAGGTAATTACAGCACAATTGATGTGTAAAAAGAAAAAAATAAAGTTAATAAATGTCAACTTCACATTTAATACACTTAGGACTTATATTACATTATATAACACTTACGTCCTATTAAATTGTAGAGGACACATTCAGATGACAAGTAATTACAGCATAATTAATGTGTAAAAAGAAAACAATAGAGTAAATAAATGTCAACTCTCACATTCAATACACTTAGGACTTATATTACATTATATCACACTTACGTCCTATTAATTTGTAGAGGACACATTCAGATGACAAATAATAACAGTACAATTGATGTGTAAAAAAAACAATAGAGTAAATAAATGTAAACTTCACATTTAATACACTGGGGACTTATATTACATTATATCACACTTACTACCTATTAAATTGTAAAGGACACATTCAGATGACAGGTAATTACAGCACAATTCATGTGTAAAAAGAAAACAATAGAGTAAATAAATGTTAGCTTCACATTCAATACACTTAGGACTTATATTGCATTATGTCACACTCACTGGCTATTACATTGTAGAGGACACATTAAAATGACAAGTAATTACAGCACAATTGATGTGTAAAAAGAAAACAATGGAGTAAATAAATGTCAACTTCACATTTAATACACTTAGGAGTTTTATTACATTATATTACACTTACTAGCTATTAAATGTTAGAGTACACATTTAGATGACAAGTAATTACAGCACAATTGATGTGTGAAAAGAAAACAATAGAGTAAATAAATGTTAGCTTCACATTCAGTACACTTAGGACTTATATTACATTATATATCACACTTACTTCCTATTAAATTGCAAAGGACACATTCAGATGACAAGTAATTACAGCACAATTGATGTGTAAAAAGAAAACAATAGAGTAAATAAATATCACATTCAATACACTTAGGATTTATATTACATTATATCACACTTACGTCCTATTAAATTGTAGAGGACACATTCAAATGACAAATAATTACAGCACAATTGATGTGTAAAAAGAAAACAATAGAGTAAATAAATGTCAACTGCACATTTAATACACTTAGGACTTATATTACATTATATCACACTTACGTCCTATTAAATTGTAGAGGACACATTCAGATGACAAGTAATAACAGCACAATTGATGTGTAAATAGAAAACAATAAAGTAAATAAATGTCAACTTCACATTCAATACACTTAGGACTTATATTACATTATATCACACTTACTTGCTATTAAATTGTAGAGGACACATTCAAACAATAAGTAATCACACCAAAATAAATGTGGAAAAGAAAACAAAAGGTAAACAAAATGTAAACATCACAATTAATTCAATACAATGGAATATTGATTTAGTGACCTTTCTTCATATTTATCACCTCTCTTAAGTACATATGAATATGGTTATAATTAATTAATGGATAAAATGGTTTCTCACACAGAGGCGACTTCAAAGGTCTCTATAAACTGTAACTGTCACTGTTAAAGCACTCAAAGTAACCCTTATAAAGGTATATATATTACATATAAACATAGCCTCTTCTACAAAAATGATCATTAAACTCTTATACTTTTGCAATTATCTTCGCATAAACAGAAATAAAAGAAACATCATACAGTACTTATACCAATGCTACCTGCTGCATGATATATTTTTAAGGACAGGTACAATTGTCTCCTATCATTACAATGTTGACGCTATGTCTTGTCTAATAGTTACTAGTCATTAACACAGTTTAATATTACTCTTTATTCTGATGATCCAAATTACCTTAGCAACAATATTGACATCAGCATTTTGATTGACTAATATTTCAACAATATCTGCATATCCTTTCTCACTTGCATAATGAAGGGCTGCCCATCCTCTCTATTACATATAACATACAAATAATCAATTGTAAATTAAAACATTCACTCTACAATAACAGTACACACACATAGATCTTGTCTTTTGCCTTATCTCTCCATATTGTCATCATAATTAGAACATATTACAATCATATATTGTTCAAATGTAAGTCATGTTGTACAGGAAGGACATGACTACATCTATTTCTAATAAGCCTTCATTACTTGAATAACTGCTTTAACACTACGTTTGTCAAGATAGTTTTAATTATATACAGTTAGAGTGTAATATGAGGGACCGGTAAATAACATGCAAACAGAAAAACATATTAGAACATACTATTATGTCAATGGTCCAGCTGAAAATAATATGTAGCTATTTATTTTGCTTAGCATATCAACTATCATCATTTTTAATTCTAGATTTGTCACAATAGCAAAAAACTACACTAATGAAACTTCAATTTAAACAATTTAAAATGAACATTTGTCAAACAAGAGATGCTTCAATTCACACCCTTCATTGCTATTTTAGTGAGCACCTGATAAGACTAGAGAAAAGTTATAAAGTTATTGTCATGTCTATCCATCTCATGATGTCCAATGATAAGAAGTTGGTAAATTGATTAATCACATCTTATAAAAATACACTTTTCATTAACATTGTGATAAATACTTTGTATCATTTTCCTTCCAATATTCATTATATTTGGCATATTATTTAAAGACAATATTTCAAACTTTATTATAAAAGTGTAATAACTACTGCCATTTAAAAAAAGGTACATTTTAATTTTACTTATGCAGCTATTATCATATAACATATGTACATGAACACTTACGTTGTTGACAAGGTTTAGATCAGCTCCTTTCTGTGTTAAAATCAAAACAACATCTTTGTGTCCATTCATTGCTGCTAACATGATTGGAGTAGATCCATCCTAAAAATATTATAATAACTACGCTAACTTGAATCAAAAGAATATATCATAACATCTGTACATTATCAATACCGACACAACTATATATAGTAAAGCATTACATTAAGATTTATAATTATTTATAATATGTCAACATCACATTCGATACACTTAAGATTTGTATTACATTATATCACACTCACTGGCTATTAAATTGTAGCGGACATATTCAGATGACAAGTAATAAGAGCACAATTGATGTGTAAAAAGAAAACAATAGAGTAAATAAATGTCAACATCAAATTCAATACACTTAATATTTATACTACATTATATCACACTTACTGGCTATTAAATTGTACAGAACACATTCAGATGACATGTAATTACAGCACAATTGATGTGTAAAAAGAAAACAATAGAGTAAATAAATGTCAAATTCACATTCAATACACTTAAGATTTATATTACAATATATGACACTTACATGCTATTAAATTGTAAAACGACACATTCAGATGACAAGTAATAACAGCATAATTCATGTGTAAAAAGAAAACAATAGAGTAAATAAATGTCAACTTCAAATTCAATACACTTAGGATTTATATTACATTATATCATACTTACAAACTATTAAATTGTAGAGGACACATTCAGATGACAAGTAATTACAGCACAATTGATGTGTAAAAAGAAAACAATAGAGTAAATAAATGTCAACTTCACATTCAATACATTTAGGACTTATATTACATTAAATCACACTTACCAACTATTAAATTATAAAGGACACATTCAGACGACAAGTAATAACAGCACAATTGATGTGTAAAAAAAAAAACAATAGAGTAAGTAAATTTCAACTTCACATTCAATACACTTAGGATTTATATTACATTTTATCACACTCACTGGCTATTAAATTGTAAAGGACATATTCAAATGACAAGCAATTACAGCATAATTGATGTGTAAAAAGAAAAAATAGAGTAAAAAAAGTCAACTTCACATTCAGTACACTTAGGACTTATATTAAATTATATCACACTTACGTCCTATTAAATTATAGAGGATACATTCAGAAGACATGTAATTACAGCAAAATGTATGGGTAAAAAAAACAATAGAGTAAATAAATGTCAACTTCACATTCAATACACTTAGGACTTATATTACATTATATCACACTCATTGGCTATTAAATTGTAGAGGACACATTCAGATGACAAGTCATTATAGCACAATTTATGTGTAAAAAGAAAACAATAGAGTAAATAAATGTCAACGTCACATTCAATACACTTAGGACTTATATTACATTATATCACACTCATTGGCTATTAAATTGTAGAGGACACATTCAGATGACAAGTCATTATAGCACAATTTATGTGTAAAAAGAAAACAATAAAGTAAATAAATGTCAACGTCACATTCAATACACTTAGGATTTATATTACATTATATCACACTTATGTCCTATTAAATTGTAGAGTACACATTTAGATGACAAGCAATTACAGCACAATTGATGTGTAAAAAAAAACAATAGAGTAAATAAATGTCAACATCACATTTAATACACTTAGAACTTATATTACATTATATCATACTTACTGACTATTAAATTGTAAAAGGACACATTCAGATGACAAGTAATAGCAGCATAATTGATGTGTAAAAAGAAAACAATAGAATAAAAAATGTCAACATCACAATTAATACACTTAGGATTTATATTACATTATATCATACTTACTGGCTATTAAATTGTAAAGAACACATTCAGATGACAAGCAATTACAGGATAATTGATGTGTAAAAAGAAAATAATAGAGTAAATAAACGTCAACGTCACATTCACTAACTTAGGACTTATATTAAATTATATCACACTTACGTCCTATTAAATTGTAAAGGATAGATTCAGATGACATGTATTTACAGCAAAATGTATGTGTAAAAAAACAATAGAGTAAATAAATGTCAACTTCACATTCAATACACTTAGAACTTATATTACATTATATCACACTCAATGGCTATTAAATTGTAGAGGACACATTCAGATGACAAGCAATTACAGCACAATTGATGTGTAAAAAGAAAACAATAGAGTAAATAAATGTCAACGTCAAATTCAATACACTTAGGATTCATATTACATTATATCATACTTACAAACTATTAAATTGTAGAGGACACATTCAGATGACAAGCAATTACAGCACAATTGATGTGTAAAAAGAAAACAATAGAGTAAATAAATGTCAACTTCACATTCAGTAACTTAGGACTTATATTAAATTATATCACACTTACGTCCTATTAAATTGTAGAGGATACATTCAGATGACATGTATTTACAGCAAAATGTATGTGTAAAAAAAACAATAGAGTAAATAAATGTCAACATCACATTTAATACACTTAGAACTTATATTACATTATATCACACTTACTGACTATTAAATTGTACAAGGACACATTCAGATGACAAGTAATAGCAGCATAATTGATGTGTATAAAGAAAACAATAGAGTAAAAAATGTCAACATCACAATTAATACACTTAGGATTTATTTGACATTATATCATACTTACTGGCTATTAAATTGTAAAGGACACATTCAGATGACAAGCAATTACAGCATAATTGATGTGTAAAAAGAAAATAATAGAGTAAATAAATGTCAACTTCACATTCACTAACTTAGGACTTATATTAAATTATATCACACTTACATCCTATTAAATTGTAAAGGATAGATTCAGATGACATGTATTTACAGCAAAATGTATGTGTAAAAAAAACAATAAAGTAAATAAATATCAACTTCACATTCAATACACTTAGAACTTATATTACATTATATTACACTCAATGGCTATTAAATTGTAGAGGACACATTCAGATGACAAGCAATTACGCACAATTGATGTGTAAAAAAAAAACAATAGAGTAAACAAATGTCAACGTCAAATTCAATACACTTAGGATTTATATTACATTATATCATACTTACAAACTATTAAATTGTAGAGGACACATTCAGATGACAAGCAATTACAGCACAATTGATGTGTAAAAAGAAAACAATAGAGTAAATAAATGTCAACTTCACATTCAGTAATTTAGGACTTATATTAAATTATATCACACTTACGTCCTATTAAATTGTAGAGGATACATTCAGATGACATGTATTTACAGCAAAATGTATGTGTAAAAAAACAATAGAGTAAATAAATGTCAACTTCACATTCAATACACTTGGGACTTATATTACATTATATCACACTTAATGGCTATTAAATTGTAGAGGACATATTCAAATGACAAGCAATTACAGCATAATTGATGTGTAAAAAGAAAAAATAGAGTAAATAAATGTCAACTTCACATTCAGTACACTTAGGACTTATATTAAATTATATCACACTTACATCCTATTAAATTGTAGAGGATACATTTAGATGACAAGTAATTACAACACAATTGATGTGTAAAAAGAAAACAATAGAATAAATAAATGTCGACATCACATTTATTACACTTAGAACTTATATTACATTATATCACACTTACTTCCTATTAAATTGTAAAAGGACACAATCAGATGACAAGTAATTACAGCACAATTGATGTGTAAAAAGAAAACAATAGAGTAAATAAATGTCAACTTCACATTCAATACACTTAGGCTTTATATTACATTATATTACACTTACCAACTATTAAATTGTAGAGGACACATTCAGATGACAAGTAATTACAGCACAATTGATGTGTAAAAAGAAAACAATAGAGTAAAAAATGTCAACGTCAAATTCAATATACTTAGGATTTATATTACATTATATCACACTTACTTCCTATTAAATTGTAAAAGGACACAATCAGATGACAAGTAATTACAGCACAATTGATGTGTAAAAAGAAAACAATAGAGTAAATAAATGTCAACTTCACATTCAATACACTTAGGCTTTATATTACATTATATTACACTTACCAACTATTATATTGTAGAGGACACATTCAGATGACAAGTAATAACAGCACAATTCATGTGTAAAAAGAAAACAATAGAGTAAATAAATGTCAACTTAACATTCAATACACTTAGGATTTATATTACATTATATCATACTTACCAACTATTAAATTGTAAAAGACACATTCAGATGACAAGTAATAACAGCACAATTGATGTGTCAAAAGAAAACAATAGAGTAAATAAATGTCAACTTAACATTCAATACACTTAGGACTTATATTACATTATATCATGCTTACTGGCTATTAAATTGTAAAAGGACACATTCAGATGACAAGTAATAACAGTATAATTGATGTGTAAAAAGAAAACAATAGAGTAAAAAATGTCAACATCACAATTAATACACTTAGGACTTATATCACACTTACTGGCTATTAAATTGTAAAGACACATTCAGATCACAAGTAATTACAGCATAATTGATGTGTAAAAAGAAAACAATAGAGTAAATAAATGTCAACTTTACATTCAATACAATTAGGCCTTATATTACATTATATTACACTTACAAACTATTAAATTGTAGAGGACACATTCAGATGACAAGTAATAACAGCACAATTGATGTGTAAAAAGAAAACAATAGAGTAAATAAATGTCAACTTCAAATTCAATACACTTAGGATTTATATTACAATATATCATACTTACAAACTATTAAATTGTAGAGGACACATTCAGATGACAAGTAATAACAGCACAATTGATGTGTAAAAAGAAAACAATAGAGTAAACAAATGTCAACTTCAAATTCAATACACTTAGGATTTATATTACATTATATCATACTTACCAACTATTAAATTGTAGAAGACACATTCAGATGACAAGTAATAACAGCACAATTGATATGTAAAAAGAAAAAAATAGAATAAATAAATGTCAACTTCACATTCAATACACTTAGGACTTATATTACATTATATCATGCTTACTTGCTATTAAATTGTAGAAGGACACATTCAGATGACAAGTAATAACAGCACAATTGATGTGTAAAAAGAAAACAATAGAGTAAATAAATGTCAACGTCAAATTCAATATACTTAGGATTTATATTACATTATATCATACTTACAAACTATTATATTGTAGAGGACACATTCAGATGACAAGTAATAACAGCACAATTCATGTGTAAAAAGAAAACAATAGAGTAAATAAATGTCAACTTAACATTCAATACACTTAGGATTTATATTACATTATATCATACTTACCAACTATTAAATTGTAAAAGACACATTCAGATGACAAGTAATAAAATCACAATTGATGTGTCAAAAGAAAACAATAGAGTAAATAAATGTCAACTTAACATTCAATACACTTAGGACTTATATTACATTATATCATGCTTACTGGCTATTAAATTGTAAAAGGACACATTCAGATGACAAGTAATAACAGTATAATTGATGTGTAAAAAGAAAACAATAGAGTAAAAAATGTCAACATCACAATTAATACACTTAGGACTTATATCACACTTACTGGCTATTAAATTGTAAAAGACACATTCAGATGACAAGTAATAAAATCACAATTGATGTGTAAAAAGAAAACAATAGAGTAAATAAATGTCAACTTTACATTCAATACACTTAGGCCTTATATTACATTATATTACACTTACCAACTATTAAATTGTAGAGGACACATTCAGATGACAAGTAATTACAGCACAATTGATGTGTAAAAAGAAAACAATAGAGTAAATAAATGTCAACTTCAAATTCAATACACTTAGGATTTATATTACAATATATCATACTTACAAACTATTAAATTGTAGAGGACACATTCAGATGACAAGTAATAACAGCACAATTGATGTGTAAAAACAAAACAATAGTATAAATAAATGTCAACGTCAAATTTAATACACTTAGGACTTATATTACATTATATCACACTTACCTGCTATTAAATTGTAGAGGACACATTCAGATGACAAATAATTACAACACAATTGATGTGTAAAAAGAAAACAATAGAGTAAATAAATGTCAACTTCACATTCAATACACTTAGGACTTATATTACATTATATCATGCTTACTGGCTATTAAATTGTAGAAGGACACATTCAGATGACAAGTAATAACAGCAAAATTTATGTGGAAAAAGAAAACAATAGAGTAAATAAACGTCAACTTCACATTTAATACACTTAGGATTTATATTACATTATATCACACTTACTGGCTATTAAATTGTAGAGGACACATTCAAATAATAAGTAATCACACCAAAATAAATGTGGAAAAGAAAACAAAAGGTAAACAAAATGTAAACATCACAATTAATTCAATACAATGGAATATTGATTTAGTGACCTTTCTTCATATTTATCACCTCTCTTAAGTACATATGAATATGGTTATAATTAATTAATGGATAAAATGGTTTCTCACACAGAGGCGACTTCAAAGGTCTCTATAAACTGTAACTGTCACTGTTAAAGCACTCAAAGTAACCCTTATAAAGGTATATATATTACATATAAACATAGCCTCTTCTACAAAAATGATCATTAAACTCTTATACTTTTGGAATTATCTTCGCATAAACAGAAATAAAAGAAACATCATACAGTACTTATACCAATGCTACCTGCTGCATGATATATTTTTAAGGACAGGTACAATTGTCTCCTATCATTACAATGTTGATGCTATGTCTTCTCTAATAGTTACTAGTCATTAACACAGCTTAAATATTACTCTTTACTCTCATGATCCAAATTACCTTAGTAACAATATTGATATCAGCATTTTGGTTGACTAATATTTCAACGATATCTGCATATCCTTTCTCACTTGCATAATGAAGGGCTGCCCATCCTCTCTATTACATATAACATACAAATAATAATTGTAAATTAAAACATTCACTCTACAATAACAGTACATACACATAGATCTTGTCTTTTGCCTTATCTCTCCATATTCTTATTATAATTAAAACATATTACAATCATATATTGTTCAAACTAAGTCATATTGTACAGGAAGGACATGACTACATCTATTTCTAATAAGCCTTCATTACTTGAATAACTGCTTTAACACTACGTTTGTCAAGATAGTTTTAATTATATACAGTTAGAGTGTAATATGAGGGACTGGTAAATAACATGCAAACAGAAAAACATATTAGAACATACTATTATGTCAATGGTTCAGCTGAAAATAATACGTAGCTATTTATTTTGCTTAGCATATCAACTATCATCATTTTTAATTCTGGATTTGTCACAATAGCAAAAAACTAAACTTTAATTTAAACAATTTAAAATGAACATTTGTCAAACAAGAGATGCTTCAATTCACACCCTTCATTGCTATTTTAGTGAGCACCTGATAAGACTAGAGAAAAGTTATGATATTGTCATGTCTATCCATCTCATGATGTCCAATGATAAGAAGTTGGTAAATTGATTAATCACATCTTATAAAAATACACTTTTCATTAACATCGTGATAAATACTTTGTATCATTTTCCTTCCAATATTCATTATATTTGGCATATTATTTAAAGACAATATTTCAAACTTTATTATAATAGTGTAATAACTACTGCCATTTAAAAAAGTTACATTTTAATTTTACTTATGCAGCTATTATCATATAACATATGTACATGAACACTTACGTCGTTGACAAGGTTTAGATCAGCTCCTTCCTGTGTTAAAATCAAAACAACATCTTTGTGTCCATTCATTGCTGCTAACATGACTGGAGTAGATCCATCCTAAATATATTATAATAACTACGTTAACTTGAATCAAAAGAATATATCATAACATCTGTACATTATCAATACCGACACAACTATATATAGTAAAGCATTACATTAGGATTTATAATTATTTATAACATGTCAACATCGCATTCGACACACTTAAGATTTGTATTACATTAAAATACATTCACTGGCTATAAAATTGTAAAGGACACATTCAGATGACAAGTAATAACAGCACAATTGACTTATATTACAATACATCACACTTACGTCCTATTAAATTGTAGAGTACACATTTAGATGACAAGCAATTACAGGACAATTGATGTGTAAAAAGAAAACAATAGAGTAAATAAATGTCAACATCACATTCAATACACTTAGGATTTATATTAGATTATATCACACTTACGTCCTATTAAATTGTAGAGGACACATTCAGATGAAATGTAATTACAGCAAAATATATGTGTAAAAAAACAATTGAGTAAATAAATGTCAACTTCACATTCAATACACTTAGGACTTATATTACATTATATCACACTCACTGGCTATTAAATTGTAGAGGACACATTCAGATGACAAGTAATTACAGCACAATTAATGTGTAAAAAGAAAACAATAGAGTAAATAAATGTCAACGTCACATTCAATACACTTAGCATTTATATTACATTATATCACACTTTTACGCTATTAAATTGTAAAGTACACATTTAGATGACAAGCAATTACAGCACAATTGATATGTTAAAGAAAACAATAGAGTAAATAAATGTCAACATCACAATTAATACAATTAGGACTTATGTTACATAATATCACACTTACTGGCTATTAAATTGTAAAGGACACATTCAGATGACAAGCATTTACAACATAATTGATGTGTAAAAAGAAAACAATAGAGTAAATATATGTCAACTTCACATTCAATACACTTAGAACTTATATTACATTATATCACACTTACCAACTATTAAATTGTAAAAGGACACATTCAGATGACAAGTAATAACAGCACAATTGATGTGTTAAAGAAAACAATAGAGTATAAAATGTCAACATCACAATTAATACAATTAGGACTTATATTACATAATATCACACTTACGTCCTATTAAATTGTAAAGGACACATTCAGATGACAAGCATTTACAACATAATTGATGTGTAAAAAGAAAACAATAGAGTAAATAAATGTCAACTTCACATTCAATATACTTAGGACTTATATTATATTATATCACACTCACTGGCTATTAAATTGTAAAGGACACATTCAAATGACAAGTAATTACAGCACAATTGATGTGTAAAAAGAAAACAATAGAGTAAATAAATGTCAATGTCAAATTCAATACACTTAGGACTTATATTACATTATATCACACTCACTGGCTAATAAATTGTAAAGGACACATTCAGATGACAAGTAATTACAGCACAATTGATGTGTAAAAAGAAAACAATAGAGTAAATAAATGTCAACTTCACATTCAATACACTTAGGACTTATATTACATTATATTACACTTACCAACTATTAAATTGTAGAGGACACATTCAGATGACAAGTAATAACAGCAAAATTCATGTGTAAAAAGAAAACAATAGAGTAAATAAATGTCAACTTCACATTCAATACACTTAGGATTTATATTACATTATATCACACTTACCAACTATTAAGTTGTAGAGGACACATTCAGATGACAAGTAATAACAACACAATTGATGTGTAAAAAGATAATAATAGCGTAAATAAATGTCAACTTCACATTCAATACACTTAGAACTTATATTACATTATATCATGCTTACTGGCTATTAAATTGTAAAAGGACACATTCAGATGACAAGTAATAATAGCACAATTGATGTGTAAAAAGAAAACAATAGAGTAAATAAATGTCAACTTCACATTCAATACACTTAGGATTTATTTTACATTATATCACACTTACCAACTATTAAATTGTAGAGAAATATTCAGATGATGAGTAATAACAGCACAATTGATGTGTAAAAAGAAAACAATAGAGTAAATAAATGTCAACATCACATTCAATACACTTAGGACTTATATTACATTATATCATGCTCAATGGCTGTTAAATTGTAAAGGACACATTCAGATGACAAGTAATTATAGCACAATTGATGTGTAAAAAGAAAACAATAGAGTAAATAAATGTCAACGTCAAATTCAATACACTTAGGATTTATATTACATTATATCACACTTACGTCCTATTAAATTGTAGAGTACACATTTAGATGACAAGCAATTACAGCACAATTGATGTATAAAAAGAAAACAATAGAGTAAAAAATGTCAACTTCACATTTAATACACTTAGAACTTATATTACATTATATCATGCTTACTGGCTATTAAATTGTAAAAGGACACATTCAGATGACAAGTAATAACACCACAATTGATGTGTAAACAGAAAACAATAGAGTAAAATATGTCAACTTCACATTTAATTCACTTAGAACTTATATTACATTATATCACACTTACGTCCTATTAAATTGTAAAAGGACACATTCAGATGACAAGTAATAACAACACAATTGATGTGGAAAAAGAAAACAATAGAATAAATAAATGTCAACTTCACATTCAATACACTTAGGATTTATATTACATTATATCACACTTACTTGCTATTAAATTGTAGAGGACACATTCAAATAATAAGTAATCACACCAAAATAAATGTGGAAAAGAAAACAAAAGGTAAACAAAATGTAAACATCACAATTAATTCAATACAATGGAATATTGATTTAGTGACCTTTCTTCATATTTATCACCTCTCTTAAGTACATATGAATATGGTTATAATTAATTAATGGATAAAATGGTTTCTCACACAGAGGCGACTTCAAAGGTCTCTATAAACTGTAACTGTCACTGTTAAAGCACTCAAAGTAACCCTTATAAAGGTATATATATTACATATAAACATAGCCTCTTCTACAAAAATGATCATTAAACTCTTATACTTTTGGAATTATCTTCGCATAAACAGAAATAAAAGAAACATCATACAGTACTTATACCAATGCTACCTGCTGCATGATGTATTTTTAAGGACAGGTACAATTGTCTCCTATCATTACAATGTTGACGCTATGTCTTGTCTAATAGTTACTAGTCATTAACACAGTTTAATATTACTCTTTATTCTGATGATCCAAATTACCTTAGTAACAATATTGATATCAGCATTTTGGTTGACTAATATTTCAATGATATCTGCATATCCTTTCTCACTTGCATAATGAAGGGATGCCCATCCTCTCTATTACATATAACATACAAATAATCAATTGTAAATTAAAACATTCACTCTACAATAACAGTACATACACATAGATCTTGTCTTTTGCCTTATCTCTCCATATTGTCATCATAATTAGAACATATTACAATCATATATTGTTCAAATGTAAGTCATGTTGTACAGGAAGGACATGACTACATCTATTTCTAATAAGCCTTCATTACTTGAATAACTGCTTTAACACTACGTTTGTCAAGATAGTTTTAATTATATACAGTTAGAGTGTAATATGAGGGACCGGTAAATAACATGCAAACAGAAAAACATATTAGAACATACTATTATGTCAATGGTCCAGCTGAAAATAATATGTAGCTATTTATTTTGCTTAGCATATCAACTATCATCATTTTTAATTCTGGATTTGTCACAATAGCAAAAAACTACACTAATTAAACTTCAATTTAAACAATTTAAAATGAACATTTGTCAAACAAGAGATGCTTCAATTCACGCCCTTCATTGCTATTTTAGTGAACACCTGATAAGACTAGAGAAAAGTTATGATATTGTCATGTCTATCCATCTCATGATGTCCAATGATAAGAAGTTGGTAAATTGATTAATCACATCTTATAAAAATACACTTTTCATTAACATTGTGATAAATACTTTGTATCATTTTCCTTCCAATATTCATTATATTTGGCATATTATTTAAAGACAATATTTCAAACTTTATTATAATAGTGTAATAACTACTGCCATTTAAAAAAAGGTACATTTTAATTTTACTTATGCAGCTATTATCATATAACATATGTACATGAACACTTACGTTGTTGACAAGGTTTAGATCAGCTCCTTTCTGTGTTAAAATCAAAACAACATCTTTGTGTCCATTCATTGCTGCTAACAAGACTGGAGTAGATCCATCCTAAAAATATTATAATAACTACGTTAACTTGAATCAAAAGAATATATCATAACATCTGTACATTATCAATACCGACACAACTATATATAGTAAAGCATTACATTAAAATTTATAATTATTTATAATATGTCAACATCACATTCGATACACTTAAAATTTGTATTACATTATATCACACTCACTAGCTATTAAATTGTAGCGGACATATTCAGATGACAAGTAATAAGAGCACAATCGATGTGTAAAAAGAAAACAATAGAGTAAATAAATGTCAACGTCAAATTCAATACACTTAGGATTTATATTACATTATATCACACTTACTGGCTATTAAATTGTACAGGACACATTCAGATGACAAGTAATTACAGCACAATTGATGTGTAAAAAGAAAACAATAGAGTAAATAAATGTCAACATCACATTCAATACACTTAAGATTTATATTACAATATATCACACTTACATGCTATTAAATTGTAAAAGGACACATTCAGATGACAAGTAATAACAGCACAATTCATGTGTAAAAAGAAAACCATAGAGTAAATAAATGTCAACGTCAAATTCAATACAATTAGGATTTATATTACATTATATCATACTTACGTCCTATTAAATTGTAGAGGACACATTCAGATGACAAGTAATTACAGCAAAATGTATGTGTAAAAAAAACAATAGAGTAAATAAATGTCAACTTCACATTTAATACACTGAGGACTTATATTACATTATATCACACTTACTTCCTATTAAATTATAAAGGACACATTCAGATGACAAATAATAACAGCACAATTGATGTGTAAAAAGAAAACAATAAAGTAAATAAATGGCAAATTCACATTCAATACACTTAGGATTTATATTACATTATATCATACTTACCAACTATTAAATTGTAAAGGACCCATTTAGATGACAAGCAATTACAGCACAATTGATGTGTAAAAAGAAAAAAATAGAGTAAATAAATGTCAACTTCACATTTAATATACTTAGAACTTATATTACATTATATCATGCTTACTGGCTATTAAATTGTAAAAGGACACATTCAGATGACAAGTAATAACAACACAATTGATGTGGAAAAAGAAAACAATAGAGTAAATAAATGTCAACTTCACATTCAATACACTTAGGATTTATATTACATTATATCACACTTATCCACTATTATATAATAAAGGACACATTCAAATAATAAGTAATCACACCAAAATAAATGTGGAAAAGAAAACAAAAGGTAAACAAAATGTAAACATCACAATTAATTCAATACAATGGAATATTGATTTAGTGACCTTTCTTCATATTTATCACCTCTCTTAAGTACATATGAATATGGTTATAATTAGTTAATGGATAAAAATGGTTTCTCACACAGAGGCGACTTCAAAGGTCTCTATAAACTGTAACTGTCACTGTTAAAGCACTTAAAGTAACCCTTATAAAGGTATATATATTACATATAAACATAGCCTCTTCTACAAAAATGATCATTAAACTCTTATACTTTTGCAATTATCTTCGCATAAACAGAAATAAAAGAAACATCATACAGTACTTATACCAATGCTACCTGCTGCATGATATATTTTTAAGGACAGGTACAATTGTCTCCTATCATTACAATGTTGACGCTATGTCTTGTCTAATAGTTACTAGTCATTAACACAGTTTAATATTACTCTTTATTCTGATGATCCAAATTACCTTAGTAACAATATTGATATCAGCATTTTGGTTGACTAATATTTCAACGATATCTGCATATCCTTTCTCACTTGCATAATGAAGGGATGCCCATCCTCTCTATTACATATAACATACAAATAATCAATTGTAAATTAAAACATTCACTCTACAATAACAGTACATACACATAGATCTTGTCTTTTGCCTTATCTCTCCATATTGTCATCATAATTAGAACATATTACAATCATATATTGTTCAAATGTAAGTCATGTTGTACAGGAAGGACATGACTACATCTATTTCTAATAAGCCTTCATTACTTGAATAACTGCTTTAACACTACGTTTGTCAAGATAGTTTTAATTATATACAGTTAGAGTGTAATATGAGGGACCGGTAAATAACATGCAAACAGAAAAACATATTAGAACATACTATTATGTCAATGGTCCAACTGAAAATAATACGTAGCTATTTATTTTGCTTAGCATATCAACTATCATCATTTTTAATTCTGGATTTGTCACAATAGCAAAAAACTACACTAATTAAACTTCAATTTAAACAATTTAAAATGAACATTTGTCAAACAAGAGATGCTTCAATTCACACCCTTCATTGCTATTTTAGTGAACACCTGATAAGACTAGAGAAAAGTTATGATATTGTCATGTCTATCCATCTCATGATGTCCAATGATAAGAAGTTGGTAAATTGATTAATCACATCTTATAAAAATACACTTTTCATTAACATTGTGATAAATACTTTGTATCATTTTCCTTCCAATATTCATTATATTTGGCATATTATTTAAAGACAATATTTCAAACTTTATTATAATAGTGTAATAACTACTGCCATTTAAAAAAAGGTACATTTTAATTTTACTTATGCAGCTATTATCATATAATGTATGTACATGAACACTTACGTTGTTGACAAGGTTTAGATCAGCTCCTTTCTGTGTTAAAATCAAAACAACATCTTTGTGTCCATTCATTGCTGCTAACATGATTGGAGTAGATCCATCCTAAAAATATTATAATAACTACGTTAACTTGAATCAAAAGAATATATCATAACATCTGTACATTATCAATACTAACACAGCTATATATAGTAAAGCATTACATTAGGATTTATAATTATTTATAACATGTCAACATCACATTCGATACACTTAAGATTTGTATTACATTATATCACATTCACTGGCTATAAAATTGTAAAGGACACATTCAGATGACAAGTAATAACAGCACAATTGATTTATATTACAATACATCACACTCACGTCCTATTAAATTGTAGAGTACACATTTAGATGACATTTAGATGACAATTTAGAATAGGACTAGGCTATACATATATTTAGAATACCGGTTGGTGATACATACATTTAGAATAAAGGTAGGCTATACCTACATTTAGAATAGCGATTGACTATATGTAAATTTAGAATAGGGAAAGGCTATACATACATTTAGAATAGGGGTTGGCTATGTGTACATTTAGAATAAGAGTTGGCTATACAAACATTTCAAACAGGGTTAAGATAAATGTACATATAGAATAGAATGTACAAACATATATAATAAGGATAGTTTCTATGCTCATAAAGAATAGGGGTAGGCTCTATGCTCATAAAGAATAGGGCTATGATCTACGTACCTATAAAATAGGGGTAGGGTCTACACCCATATAGATTAGGGGAATGATCTATGTATATATAGAATAAGGGTAGGCTCTATGTGGATAACAATATGGGTATATATGGTCTATACACATATAGAATTGGGATAGGCTATACACACCTATAGAACACGTTTAGGCTATATGTACATTTAGAATAGGGATAGGCTGAATGTACATTTAGAATAAAGGATTGGCTAAATGTACATCTAAAATAGGGGTTAGATATATGTACACTTAGAATAGGGGTAGGGTATATGTACATTTAGAATAAGGATTGGCTATATATACATTTAGAATAGGAGTAGGCTATACATGCATTTACAATAGGGATAAGCTCTATGTGCATATAGAATAAAGGTAGGCTCTATGAGCATATTAAATAAGGATAGAACAGGTATAAGCTATACGTACATTTAGAATATGGGATAGGGTATATGTACATTTAGAATAGGGGTAGGCTATACCTACATTTAGAAAAGCGATTGGCTATACGTTCACATAAAATAGGGATAGGTTCTAAGCTCGTATAGAATAGGGATAGACTCTACGCACACATATAGAATGCAAACATTTAGAATAGAAATAGGCTATACATACACTTAGAATAGGGATAGGTTATATGTACATTTAGAACAAGGGTAAGCTATACATATATTTAAAATAGCAGTTGGCTATAAGTACAATTAGAATAGGTGTAGGGTATACGTACATTTAGAATAGGAGTAGGCTATACATACATTCAGAATAGGGGTTGGCTATATGTACATTTAAAATAGCGGTTAGCTATACATAAATTCAGAATAGCTGTTGGCCATACCTATATTTAGAATAGGGGTTGGCTATTCATACATGTGGAATAAAGGTTGGCTATATCTACATTTAGAGTTTAAGCATGGCTTGTCGAGTTTGTTGGTTATGCAGTGATTTAGTGGAAGCCAAAAGAGCAACAAACTTGTTCAGTGCTGTTGGAATGGAAAACAACTGGGTTTCTCGAATAACTTCTTTGCTTGATGTTATTGTTTCGAGAGATGATGGTCTCTCTTTATATATTTGTATTAAGTGCAAACTTCGAATTGTGTCTCTAGAGAAATCTCTTGCAGACTTAGAGGCATTCAAACAGCTGGTTCCTAGCTTCTTTAGAGCTTACAGTAGACCAGCAGAAAAGTTTTTTATCAGTACTACAAGTAACTATTCTAACATTGAGGTTAAAGGAATTTTGACGTCATAGTTGACGGAGGATTCCTAGAGTATACTATTTTCCAAAAAATCTGTGGAAATTAAACGCATGCGCAAACAGTAGTTACCAGGCGTTTAGTCTGGGTACGAGGCTAGGGTTGGCTATAAGTATATTTAGAAAAGAAGTAGGCTGGACGTACACATAGAATAGGAGTAGGCTCTATGTACATATAGAATAAAGGTCTCTTCTATGTACACATACAATAGTGGCAGGCTATATGTACATATAGAATAGGGGCAGGCTATATGTACATATAAAGTAGAGGTTGGCTATATCTATAAATAAAATAGGAATAGGTTCTATGTACTTATAAAGTAGGGATAGGCTATACAAACCTATAGAACACGGTAGGCTATATATACATTTAGAATAAGGATGGCTATACGTACATTTAGAATAGCGGTTGGTTATAAGTACTTTCAGAATAGAGGTAGGCTATACATACATTTAGAATAGGGTAGGCTATAAGTACATTTAAAATAGGGGTTAGCTAAATCTACATTTAGAATGGAGGTAGGCTATAAGTATATTTAGAATAGGGATTGGCTATACATACTTTTAAAATAGAAGTAGGCTAGACATACACATAAAATAGGGATAGGCTATACGTACATATAGAATAGGGGTATCCTCTATGTACATATAGAATAGGGATAGGCTATATGTAAGTATAAAATAGGGGTAGGCTCTATGTACATACAAAACAATGGTAGGTTGTATGTACATATAGAATAGTGGTAGGCTCTATGTACATGTATAATAGGGATAGGCTCTATGTACATATAGAATAGAGGTTTCTTCTATGTACACATACAATAGAGGCAGTACATATAGAATAGGGAGGCTACATGTACATACAGAATAGGGATAGGCTATATGTATAATAATATATATTAGGGGTAGGCTCTGCATACATATATAAGTAAATAGGGATAGGCACTGCACACATGTAGAATAGGGTTATGCTCAATGCATTGTAGAATAAGCATAGTCTCTACAAACATGTAGAATAGGGGTAGGCTCAACGTATATATAAAATAGGGATAGGCTTTACACATATGTAGAATAGGGGTAGGTTCTATGCACATGTAAAACAGGGATAGGCTCTACGCATATGTAGAATAGGGGTAGGCTTGGCACACATATATAATAGGGATTGGCTTTACACACATGCAGAAAAGGGGTAGGTTCTACACACATGTAGAATAGGGATAGATTATACTTACATATAGAATAGGGGTAGGTTCTATGTACATATCAAATTGGGATAGTTTCTACGTACATATAGAATAGGGATATGCTATATGTACACATAGATTGGGGATAGCTTCTATATACATATAGAATAGGGGTAGGTTCTATGTACATATAGAATAGGGGGAGGTTATATGCACACATAAAATAAGGATAGGTTCTATGTATAATTTTATTCAATATACTTAGAACATATACTACAATATAACACATATAGCAATTATCATATTGTAAAGGACACATCCAGAAGACAAGGTCCAACTGACAATAATATAACACATAGCTTTTTATGTTGTTTAGCATATCAACTATCATCATCCTTGACAATAAACAATTTAAATTAGAAATACAAATGATTGGTGATACCTTAATGAATATCATTGTTAGAATGCATAGTCATATAACGAAACACAACAAATAAATGCAGCAAAAAACAATAGAGTAACAAAGAATGTCAACGTTACATTTAATATACTTAGGATTTATATTATATTGCATCACACTTAATGACTATTATATTGTTAAGAACACAATCAGATGACAAGTAATTACAGCACAATAGATGCGGAAACAGATAACGATACCATAAAAAAATTTAAACATTGTATTCAATACACTTAGGATTTATGCCGCATTATATCACACTTACCAACTATTATATTGTAAAGGACACATTTAAATGACAAGTAATTATAGCACAATAGATGTGGAAACATAAACAGTAGAGTAAAAAAATGTCAACATACATCTCATTATTTGATAAAGCTTTTGTAATCAAACTACTTCTGTTAGTTACTTGATTACATAAACAATAAGAAAACAAAATGACAATAAAATCTAGTGTTAGTCAAATTTAAAGAAGATATTTTTAGACAGGTTGATTCATCTATTAAGTGTTAGATTTTAATACATAATAATAAAATAGATTTACCTCATTAGTAGAATTTATATCAGCTCCTCTAACAAGAGCATCTTTTACTCCTAACAAGTCTCCTTTCTGAGCAGACTCAATTAGATCTTTCTATGGTAAAAGAAAAAAGTATTAAGAAATATATGACAGGATTCCAATAAATCTAAAGATAAACATCTTCAATATAGTGTCAAAGGTAATTTCACTCAGGGATATATCTTGGGCTAAAAGTAAATAACCACTAATTAGCCTTATTACAGATTTAAGGTTATTGCTGAAAATGGATAACAGAACAGACACAGTTTGGCTATTATAATGTTATTGTCTTACTTTACTAAACAATGAAATAGTGTGTATGTATATAGATAGATAGATAGAGATAAGATAGAGATAGATAGATAGATAGATAGCGATAAAAGATATTATAGATATATATATATATATTGTCTATACAACATCTATATTATTTGAAGCTGACTATTTCACTGAAAAGGCACAGTGTCCATGTTTTAATCACAGAGGAATAAAGATGGTGAGCATTACATCTGACAAACTCAAAAACCTGATCGTTTAAGTAAGTACACTGATAAATTCTTATTTCATATTTCATATTAACCACAGTATGAAATTAAAATTTGACTTACTAAGGACAATTACTATGCATTACATAATAAAATCTTGCAATCTATTTTAGACATACAAAATTCATGGTTGCAGTAAAGTTTTCCTTGACAAACTTTACATAGTTGTAGGTATCCATTCAAGCAACAACCATAAAATTTTATCACATTAAATAAGCAAAAACATTAAATCTACTACACAAAGCAACAAAGTTATCTTAATATTAAATTAACCATTAACAGTTATAGGTTAATTAATATGTTACACATGGACAAGTCCATCAGTTAGTGAGTAAAAGTCACTTTTTAACGGAGTGTACAACAATGGTTATAGAAATAAAACAATAATTAAACTGGACAGTTAGATACCACTATTAATATAAATAGCAAAAATAGAATGCAGTAATATCATAGGGAACACCTTAATGTCTATGAAGTGACCTATCCACCACTTTATACTTTTACACAGTAATATACCAAAAGGATTATGATGTACTTACCATCTCCACTGGTCCATGATAACAGCACAAATGCATAAACTCACGAACAACAAGAATCATTTACAAGAGACAATTTCCTCAATAAAGGAATCCTTTGAACTTCACGCTAAAGTTAACAAATATTGTAATGAAGTTATTATAGATGCTGTACAAAAATTTAAAAAATTATGTGATCAATGTTCAGAAAAAAGTGAATATCGAACTGTCCAATGACAACTGCACGGCATCATTTCATGAGAAACGATCCAGAGAAATTAGATTCCTGTGTGGTCATACAGACAGTATATTGCATTGTTCTGACAACAATAGAGCTGACAATGTATTGCAGTTGTTCAAGGTAGTAGTCAGTACATATATGTGGTCTAAAATCACATACTTGTATTGTCAACTTCTACTGTTATAAATGAACTTCTGTCAGTTGGTCAACCTCTCATACTACTGACTATGGAATAGATTATATGACAAAACTCTACAGTTTGTATCACATACTCTTCACATCTGTTACTCATTATGTAAATTTATTGTCTTTGTATCATGTAAACATGATCTTGTGGTATTATGTACAATTTTAGCACATTTTTGTATATTGTTGTTAAAAGAAATTTATCAACTCTTTTATGATAAAATTAATTCAATTGTTAAACATTGTCAAAAAGTCCTTGAGCTCCTAAAATTGTCAAAAACGTCTTTTCTTTGAACAATTTAAAACTCCATTAGCGAGTTAAAAGTGAGCTAAAAAGTAACAAGAGAACATATTGCAACTATGGCAGATCATGATTGGTAAATTCAATGCTGGCCTGACAATTCTAGCCTAAGAGTGGAATTAAAATCCAGTTAAATAAGCCACGACATCTATGAAGGTTGAAGAAAGCTCTTCCTGATATACTGTTAAAAATATAGAACAATTTTGTTAGTGATGATCAAATAGATCAAATAGTTGAAGTCTAACCTTTAATATATTTCATATCCACAACATCAAGAGGGTTTCTTCCTTTACTTTTTGATCAGCTAAAAATATAGGAACAAATGAATCATCAATGTAATCACTTGTTACTTTTTGTTTTGATCATGTAAGATCATTTGCTTTTCTTATTAACTAAGGGAAAGATGTCTTTAAGTGCATACCATCAAACTTCATGATATACAAAATAACCTTACTTTTGGAGTTATATAAAGCTGCATATACTCATCTGAGATGTCTTTCTGAAGAGGCCTGATATAAAGGTTTAGCCTGGTTAGGGATATCTTTTAGATAGCAGTCATTCTACTAAATTACTTAGTCTCAATATGTGGTATGAGAATCAATCTATGATCTGGGAATGAGACTTTATTACAAAACTCTTAGTCTCATTCTAATTATTACTGCTATAGACTATAGTGGTTTTAAAGAGTGGAGAGCAACAAAAAGAGCTATGATAGTTTTTCCTTTATCTTGCACATGATACCTTCACAAAACACATCAATTAATATACACATACATGTATACGTGCACCTATTTAGGGTAGCTTCCATATCATTATTACATGTACATGTACCTATTGAGGGTAGTTTTAAATGTAGACAGTTTCTCTTGAAATTCTAATTGTTATTTCATAGAGAACTCCACAGTATTTTGATATAGTTCTTCTATTTTAGTATATTGATGTGTTTGATGATGTGATTGATGTATAACCTGAAAAGATCAGAATGATAGCTCTGAAGTATGAGATTCATATAATGAAAATTATGGAACCAGAATGAAACATGGGAGGAAACATTACTAGTAACACACTTACTTTAGATTGGTCATTCATCATGGTAGTATAACTCAACTAACTGATTCTCCAGTGCTATGATACGATCTTTACTTTTTACGGGTTCTCATTCCTAAGTGTCCAGGATTGAGTCTTTAGCCTCAAGATCAGAATGTAACTTTTCTATTGTCTCTTCTAGTTCTATTAGTCTCGTCAGAAGCTATGTAAGATGACATCTAAAAGGATTGTTGAATGGATGTATGGTATGTTGAATGGGTTCATAGTAAAACATAACAAATGATGAGTATCCATTACTTTTAACCACACCCACCAAACTTATAACTTCTGATAGTTCCTTGTCACTTTCATATTGTTTTAATTTTCCTTCTTGTTTTATTTTCATATGTTGAGTAGACTGTTACTCTTGCTAATGTTAAACACGCTACAACGTTTTGTGAGCTTAAGGTCATTGTTTTTAATCATAGTGTAGTAACTGGACCATGTGCTCGACAAAGACATGAAGAACTATTACAAGGAAGAACATGAAGTTTGTCAAACTCTATCAGCTCTCCTCCACATCACATCTACAGTTAAGAAAATAGATTCGTGAGCTTAATAATTTGTTGTACACTATAATTACTTCATAATTAGTAGATAAATCTACTAGAGCAACAAAAGGTTCAGTAGTATCGTATATATAGCACAGTTGAAGTATTACATTATTGCCATTATCATTCCTAGCACTCAACTAAAACATCAACTACAGAATAAAAATGATCAATTAGAATTTAACAAAGATATATAAAAGATCAATCTTACATAGAGTAGATGTTGAAGAACCTTTCTAGATCATCTCCAGTCTAGTTATTAATGTCTCACTATAGAATTAAAGGAAATAGTTAAGTACAACACTCAAATTAATGATAGATCAAACTTACAATCTAAGTTATCAGAGAATCTCAACATTATGTACATCTATATAGTAGATCAAAGACCTCCTAAATATTACTGTCCTTATAGTTATAGCATATATAATTTACAGTAGTCATCAGTTAATGTAGATCATTTCACAACCCGTGACCATTAAACCTGTACATCCTATTATAAAACATAAAAGTTCATTCAGTAGGACAATTGCACTATTTAATAAGTCAACTTACAGTAGGTATATTAACAAATGTCATCAGATCATCTCTAGTAGCTATAAATAGATTTACTAAATGTAATAGAATTTGTTTTGTTCTAAACATATAGTTAATATACATCCACAACCAACAGAACATCATTAATAATTCTAGTGTACAACAGTTCATGTCATTTATTAAAGAGAATAAATAAAGGATAAAGAGAAGAGCCTAGATTTCAGTATATATAAATAAAATACAAATACCAGGAAACTTTAAGTGTCATGTAAAAATTTTGATGCTAGAAAACCAATTCTTTAAATCCTTTAGACCAGAAAAAAAGATAAATTTTAGATCCCTAAAAGGAAGTAAAATCCAAGATATCAGAAATAAACAAGGAAAAACTCTAGGTGTCAGTATAAAAACGTTGATACAAGTGAAATCCTAGATGGCTGTAAAGAAATCAAGTAAAGTCCTTGATGTCATAGTAAAATACTAGATATCAGAAGCAAGCAAAAAAACAGATGCCAGTAATTAAAATCCTGTACCAGTAAAAAAAGGAAAATTCTAGATCCCTCTTAGATGCCAGTCAGAAACCTCTCCTAGTTACAATAAAACAATGAGTTATAGTTAAGAGCTTTATGTACATGTCATAGGGCTAAGTTATATTGTAATACAAGACATTTATGTGGTTGGGTAATGAAAGGTATGTAAGGTATGTACATGTCAGAGGACTAGGTTGGATCATATTATGAGAGAGGATGGGCATTAAGAAGTGTGTACATGTCATGGGACTCTCTTGGATGATATTACAACACCTTGGGTATTAAGAGGTGTTTTGGATCTTATTAAAATTGCTTGGGCATTAAGAGGTGTGTAGATGTCATGGGAGTATCTTGGATCATATTACAACAGCTGGGCATTAAGAGGTGTGTACATGTCATGGGAGCATCTTGGATCATATTACAACAGCTGGGCATTAAGAGGTGTGTACATGTCATGGGACTATCTTGGATGACATTACAATGGCTTGGGTATTAAGAGGTGTTTTTGGAGCATATTACAATAGCTGGGCATTTAGAGGTATGTAAAAGTCATGGGAATATCTTGGATCATATTACAACAGCTGGGCATTTAGAGGTGTGTACATGTCATGGGTCTAGCTTGGATTCTATTACAAGAGGTTGAGTATTAAGACATTATATACACTAGGTAACATTATGTAGTATGTATGATAAGATAAAATGTACATGTACTTGAGTAGGACAATGCTACATTATGTATAGGGCAATATGGGATAAGAACATGTCACAGGATTAAATTGTATATAAGGACCACAAAAGGTTTGTGTAAAATATGTTAATATGTTTGTTTATATGTTCACAGGACTAGGTTGTGTGATATAAGAGGTTTGTATATGTCACAGGACTATGTTTGGGTGATATATGTAGGATAAATATTATAATGCAAGTGGTCTTGTCAATATTATAATGGACAACAAGAGTGGATGTATTGACATAATTATTATAGTACTCATAATAGATTCAACATGTATACACAATAAATAGAGAGATTATATGGATATTTGAATATTACCATAAATTATAAGACTTAAAAAAAAATTACAAGTGTGTCTGAATGTCTTGAAGGGATCACAAGAGATTGGTATATGGAGATGTTATAGTGTGATAGAATTAACAAAGGATGTGAGTATGTACAAAGAACAAAGGATATGTGTACACACACATGCTTGTTATAGAATGTACTTGTTGATCAAAAGAGTTAAACATAATAATTATAGAAATAGCATACTATAGAATTACTCTCAAAGTTTGCACAAACTACAACTCTAGTACGTGACTTGTTTCAACAGTGTAGTTATCCAGTAGACACTACTGTTACATATTACAGGAAGTATGTTGCAAGAGAGTTGAAGTATGTTCTAAAATTAGACACTTGGATCCACAGAGTTCATGTACTTAGCAGGGAGGCTCTACTGGTCATTATATTTAACAGAATTATATGACTCCTCATTAGCTAGACTACATATGGTTAGTAACTACAACAAAAAGGAAAGGACCTTTCCCCTCTGACCTCATAGCAATTAGTGATTTATATGATTCTTGCTGTCTTAGTAATTGTAGAGTCATCTCCTTCAATTAAAATACTATTACAGCTGGAGCTGAATTGATTTTGAATAGAATATCTACCACTATAATAAAACAACAATTAAATTGTTCCACTAACCACACCTCAATAACCCAAAGATGTCCCACAGGACACACCATTGAGTCCTCTTTTGTTTTCTAATGTATAGTTCTTACCTAAAACCTTTACCTGTTCTCTGCTATATACTATAGCATGTATCAGTCACATGATTGCTCACATGATTACTCACATGTTCCACTAATGACATTGTACTGGATATAATTTAGTGATATGTACCATAAAAGGTCCATAATGATCATATGATAACATGGCTTCCTCTGAGTCCTCATCAAGAACACCTGAATATGTGTGTAGACACAAGCAAAGGAAAATGGACACACAAAAATATAATGAATGCATACTTTTGTCATAGCTGCATTAACAAGTGAATTAATATGTTTAACACATTATATCAATTATAGCTAATAATATGATAATTATTATATTACAGATATAATCTATTTTATAATAACATACCACTGCCCTCAACAAACAATCATTGACATACCAAACATAATAATGGGGTTTTCTTTAATATATCTATAAGACCACACCCATTAAATTAGAGTCACATGATCAATAGTTTCCTTACCAAGTTCATCTAAATAAAGTTGTATCAACATCACTTACTGTCTGAGCAAATATATTGTATCTACATGAGGTCTTATAATGGTTGCTATAGCAACAAAATAATGACTTCAACAAATATCCTTGGTGAGTCAGTTGAAGGTTGTTTATTGTAAATGTACACCTAAAAATATAACACATACATAATATGATATATTGTTATAATAACTAACTGTTTTGTAAAATTAATTTTGAGTCTCTTATAAAATTCCACTGCTGAGAAACCTCCACCTATACAAGTGTACATGTCTTATAAACCACACCCCCTCTTTATTATACATAACAACATAAAGTTTAGCAAGATTTAAGTGTAAAACAAAAGCCATATTGATTGAAACTAAACAAACTAGCAACAAGGAGACAAACAGACCGAAGTTCAGATGACTCTGAATACAACAAGGTAATAAAATGTACTAATAACAGGAGTCACCTCATAAATTAATTAACTTTAATAAACTATTTATTTAATCCAAAGTATGTATGAGTTTATAATAAGCATCAAGAGGAGGTGATTTAAGTTCCAATATCACTCAATCTACACAACAACAATGTGAGGTTGTGGGCTCCTTCACATACACATACATTTTCTAATTTTTCTTATTGATACATACTATAATAGCTAACTTCTTTTGTACAATATGTTTTAATAATATCTCTGTATTCATCATAAACTGATAATAAGTATTAGAGTATATTAATAGGAGTGACTGACTCCTTGTGATGTATCTACTAATATTATAGAGTGATAAGCTGATGTCACCTCATCAGAAAAGTTCACATATTAGCATTAATTATAGATCATCACATAATCAGAGAGCATTATATATTGAACATGACATCATGAGTATACAGATAACCACACCCACTCATTATTACTATGAGTGTTCATGTAAATTGATGAGACACAACTTGTCTTTAGAATCAGGTGAAACTAATGAGAGGGACATACTCTTAATACTAACTCCATGTTAGAAATAAGATGCTAATTATTGAGGGGTGTAGTCTGAAATACTAAATTCTTGTTCTATGAACAGTGTATCAGTATATCTCAACTAATCACAATGAAATGAACCCTGTAATTATTAACATAATTATACATCTCACATTTTTATTTTTTCCTACAAACACATCAGGATGAGTCTGTTCAACTAAATCAAATCTTGTCTACAAACAAAACTTGTAAAACAAACAAAAAACATGTAAACATGTACATATTGACATGTAACACTCACTTTGTCATATGATGTCCTACAATAGCCACATTTTGGAATAACTCTTGACTATCCATTAACTCTTATTGTTACTGACATGTATGATGAATCTCTCGATAGTAGGGCTATTTTAAATTAAATGGAATCTTTTATGAGACGACCAGAGTCATCTAAATCAAAAGAATCTTCCATTAAGTTGTGTTTGTCTCGCCAACGTAATTAATAAAACTGTACTACAGCACGTGGCGTATAATAAATATTTCGAAAATGACGTTAGTCATTGGAGAACGAAAAAAATGCTTCAAAAAGGATTGTTGGTGAGTTTTGGCTTTGTTTGAGACTAAACCTATAATTTTATGCACTCTTTGAGTATCGATATTATCAAACATTGTAATGATACAGTGAATTTGTAAAGTGACATCTAATTCACTCTGTGGTTCACCTTCAGCACATCAATAACGCTGTATAATTTTTGTAAATATTATTTATGATACTTTTATCGTTTAGCTGAATAGAAGAAAATTTTCTTTCAGTTTGAGGACAATACAACTGTGCATTCCCTTTTATGGAGGGAGCTGTTATCAGTGGACAATGTGTCATTTAATAATTTTGAAGAACTTGATGTTGGAATGAAGTTGCTTGCTCCTTGGTATATAGTCCTAATAATACATCTGATCGGGTTAGACTTGCTGGAGCAACAATTGTTGAAGAAAAGAAAGAAAATAGTTAGATGAATATATCCACATACAGGTATGTGTATGTAAAATGAGTTTCAATCAAGGTCACTTCAAATCATTGCAAGATCTGTTAATTTCTTAATCTATTTTGAAGTGTTGTATAAACTGAGGTAGGCCAATAAACCATAAGCATTCTATCAGTGAAAAATATTTCATTATCTTTAAAAAAGCTAAGTATAGTTACTGCTAGAAGCAGAAGACAAAGTCATTGCCATAGCAACCAATGAAAAGTCTGACAAAGCGACCCCATTTTCCACTTTAGCGTCCAAAATACCTTCCCAAACTATTTCAGAATCAAAGAGTATAATAGTTTATTTGGATTTCAATTGTCAAAGAAAAAGAACAGGTAATCTCAATTTGTTACATATACCAATTGATGCAAAATAGGCAGAAATGTTTGGAAGAATGACAGTATTTGTCTCAGGGTCAGTCATCAGATATGAAAGCCATTACTTGAAGAGAAGATAGAATAGGCCAATCAGATGTTGTAACTCTATTGTCTGGTAGAACAGATGTTCTGACTCCTCCCCCTCCTCCTCTTCCACATCAAACAAATTTAGAAAAATCACCATGAGTTATTTAATACTATGAATTTATAAACATTTTTATTATCTTATAGTATGAAGGTAGCCGATGAGTTTTTAAATCAAAGGTATTTCAAATGACCTTTCTAAAATTAAATCTTTAATCTTTCTCTCAAACCTGAACAAGGACCTAAACCTGCAGTATTACCAATAGTAACATCAACACCCTCTCCCCCTGTGTGACTTGTCTCGCCTCGTTAACTCCTCCTAAACCTTACTTTCCTTCATTGTCACATCCTCTCACATCCCAGACCAGCCCTATTCAACCCAAACCCCCAGTGACATCCTTACCAACGACAACAGCAACCCATGAAGCAATATTGCAACATTTTAAGATTCAACCTCAAACTGCAAGACCACGCCTACCAATCTCTTTACCAATGGAGGAGGTAAATCACAGGAGATCTTCTACAGTGTATGTACAACCTATGGGAATGCCACGCCTACCAACATTTCAAGTCCTTCTTCGCAATCAAAACATTCCACCTAAACTCCGCCCATCAAATCCATCAGGACCCGCAGCTGTAATTGCTACTTCACAACCAGTAAGATTACCAGTAACATGTAATGACGTCAGTAAGATGACATGTACAGTACATGTATATGTATAATAATATATATCTGTATGTAAAACTATGTTCATTATGTTAGGCTAGCATGCCAAAATTGAAGCCAATTGAGTTGCATAAACAGCCAGCTGTTTCTCTCTCAGTGACCCAATTACCAGGAGTACCATAAAGATTGTATGAAAAAAGAAGTCTCATTTCCAATCCTCATATTTCATTCTCATGTATAGAAACTGGGAAATATTTCAAAATTTAAATCTCATGTTTTTAGATTATCCAAACTTGAAGAAAGGAACAAAACTTTACATCAAATATCCAATCAGCTCTCATCAGAGATAGAGGAGTAACAGAAACAAACTAGAGCACTTGTTGAAGATGTAGAAACTAAAACTAGAGAAGTTGAAATAATAAGAGAACATTTACAGAGAACTGAACAAAGCATAAGTGTCTCTGAAGTAAGTTAAGATCAAATTGTGTCTATCTGGACATATCATGTACTAGTGTGTGTTCATTTATCATTTGAATCATGATCCATCCATTGATCACATATAAATTAGATGTCATTTTATTTATCTATTAATCCATTTATCTCTCAATCCATTGATACACCTCTGTATGTATCTATTAATCAATCTATTTGTCCATTTTTAGTAAGAGGCACTAAAGATTGAAACTGTTAAACAGAAATATGATGGTTGGTAAGAGAGGACAGATCAGTTGTCTTGTGAACTTGAAAGTGTGTAAGCTCTCTTAGAACAGACACAAAGAGACAAGTCTATGGAACAATCACTAAACTATCATCTTGAGGTTAGACTGTCTAATATAATCATATTTAAATTAAACTATTTGCAAGATATCTTAATTTTTATTTATTTGGTTACTGTGGAAAATAATGCTCAACAACTTAAAATAGAGGAAGGTCAGAAGCAGTTAAAAATCTACAAGATTTGAGAGTTAAAATGGAAACTGATCTGTTGAGACTGAGATCAGAGAGGACACAGGCATTAGAACGTAATGCTCAATGACTGGAAACTTGTGGTCCTGAAAACTATGCAAAATTACAGAAAGAGGTAATTGTTTGTTTCTCTTTTCAACCATCCATTCATGCACTACATGTATTCATCTATCCAAGTACCCATCCGTCCATTTAATCCATCTATGTATCCATCTATTTATCCATGCATCCATCCACACACCAACCATCTGTCCATGTACTCATCAATCTATTCACTGATCAATTCAATCACCTATCTATTCATTTAACCAGGTGGGTTTTCTTAACAACAAACTCAAGGAGGCAGACAAAGAAATCTCAAAACTTCAAGAATTCCTACAATTCAACTTCAAGGGTAGCAGAGAACTCCAACAATATCTTGATGTAGAACTAAATGAGAAAACTCCCCAACAAATTGAATCAAGAATTGATAATACATAAAGGAAAAAGACACAGCAAAAGAGAACTTGAAACATGTCAAAATAAGTTATGAAGAAAGACTACAGTACTTGCAAACACAACATTATGATGCAACTATCACTGAGCTCCATATAAGTTTGAAGCAGAACGAAGATGATATTGTAGCATTAATGACAAAGCTAAAGAGTACAAGGTTAAAAGACAAAAGTTATTGTGAATTGAATCAACATTTAGAACAAGACAAAGACAACTTAGCTTTGGAACTCTGTCAAAACAATGATATTATCAATAGTCTGCACCAGTGAATCCAATATCTTAAAGATGAAGAAGACCATGCCCACAATGAGGAATATACCAGTCGTTATTCTGATCAAGATCACTTGAATGACGACAATAAACAGGGGAGTGGTTCTAATGACAGAGAGGTGGAGCTACATATTCCATATACATTATCTGACTCACTTACTCATACAAAACCTAAACCAATTAGCCATTTTTCCATGGGATCGACACATTCCTTACATCCAATGATAGCTAACATTCTGACTATTCAAGACAATACCAAAGTGTTACCCACATCTGATGATCCCATTTTGTCAACCACCAGTCACATGACTTCAACACTTAGTTTATCGTCAGATAAACTACACCTCTCTAGAGAGAAACTGAAAGAGCAACAACACAAGCACTTATTAGTAGGGGTAGCTCCCCTTCAATCAAACCTATATAAATATCCTCACTGCTGAGAGGAGATACGTCAGATGTAGATGCTCAGATACCAAAGGGTACTGAACTATCAATCACTGTTGGTACAGGACAAAAGGAGATACCCACGTATGTAAAACCATACATATGTAGATCCATCAATAAATTTATAGGTCCATTACCATGTTTCATGGTTGTACAATATATCCATTGCAACATTTATACATCTATTAATAATTTACCATGCATCCATTGTTATTAATTGATCATCTATTGTTTTTTATATTTTAATATACCTTTTTTCAGGGCAAAATGAACAAGAAAAGAACAATGATGTAACATTTAAAGATGGAAAAAATCTTTTGAATGGTAAGATGAAGACAAGGAAATTAACATGTGTTCTCTCTCTCTCTCTCTCTCTCTCTCTCTCTCTTTGATTTTGGAGTTTGCATGTTGGAAATTTGACATTTGATTGGTTCTCCAATCAGTTATTTCAATACACTTCTTTTTGTTTAATTTATTTTGGCTTTTAATTGTTAAAATTAAGTTTATTTGTCAATTGACTTGTTTGTTGTTTTTAAAAAGTTAAGAGTTCAATACTCTCACAAAATATCAGCAAACCAGATGAGATCCATACAGATCAGAGAGACTACACAATCGTTATCACCATCCAATTCGAAGATCTTACTCTCTGTATAGTGTTATCTATACTTTTAAACTGTATGTTGCCATGGTGATAGCAATTTCATGCATGGTTATTATGGAATCCTTGTGCGTTTTCAGTATTATCATTACCACATTGATCTTGGAAAAAGACAGAAATTGTTTGATTTTGTTTGTGAGTTGTTAATTTTTATATAATAATAATTATTGTTAATGTTAATTTTAAAGCCATACACTGCTCAGTTGCTGCCATATAACAACATCATTTAATTACATGTACCCTGGAGTGATGTTATGTATTATGATTTAATATCCTCATAATTATTGTCTATTATAGAAGGGTCTACACCATACTGGATTTTTCTATCAGACTTCAGCATTTGATATCTCTAACAGAGTTGAAAATTCTCTACCATAAATCATCTTTCATGTTTACTCCTCTCATTTTATGTACTGATTGGAACTGTAATCAACTGGATGTATTTTCCTGTATTTACTGGAATATGATTGTAATAACAGGTCAATGTTTAGATGACAATCAATATTTTAAAGGAGATAGAACTTTAGTTTACTTCTCTCTCAAGCTAAAATGAACTGTCATTAAGGACACTCATTTTAAATGAATTTATTTATATAAGAGATGACTGAATGGATAGTGTGGGATTAATAAAGGAACAGCTGTTGACTGACCAGTGTCAGAGAGTTAATCATGGCAAACAGTTAAAACTTTATTGACTTTGGATTCAATATATTAAACCTTTTATAAGTATAGTTTATTAATATACCATTTCTACAATAACAATTATATATAGTTTTGCCACATTCTGAAATCTGATTGGTTGGTATTTGCTCTTCTAAAAAGGCGCAAATGTGGCATTGAACTAACCAATAAGATTTCTTGATTTCTGTTAAAGAACATACCGGTATATTGCTCTTATCGAAGTTATTAGTGTTCCTACAAAAGAACGTAGTTACTGATAAGTCTGGTTTGTCTGGTTACTGCGCATGCCCAGTAGAAAAGCCAGAAAATGTAGTATATAAATGTATATCTAGACTTGTGTCTCGTTTCTCTGACTGGATAGCTGATCATTCGCCCCTGGAATGCAGAGAGAACTGCCCTTTTCTCTATCACCTTGATTGAATCCAGCTATTTAGCAACCATATGTACACGACAACAATGTCGTTTTACTGTGTGCTATACCAAATGGACACTGTAGCAGTTATGTGAATTCAAGTTTAAAGACAGAGACAATTAAGTAAGTTTCCTTTCTTTATATCTCAGCGTCCTACTACATAGCCACCAGCCTTAATAAGTAGCTGTTTTAAAGTAACTAGACTTCCCTGACATTCTCCTCAGTTGTAGTCACTTGCAACAACCACCCTTCCTTGTTGAGCAACTTACAGTTCTATTACAAACATGTACTGGTAGCTTCCTTTCTAACCACTAGTTGTTAGTTAGTTTAAAGACCTAACATCATGTTCTATTCTTCAGTATTTTATCAGTTTCTTATATTCTATAGAAATAAGTAGAACTCTCTAACTCTTTCTACAAGTTAACTGTTATGTCTCTGTCATCTCTATCAATGATGTCATTGCTATATATTGTGGACTGGATTGATCTTTTAAAGAAGAACATAATTGCTGTTGTTACTGTTGTCTACAGTCTATTGTCTACAGTCAAGATACCTTCAGTTTTTGCTCATCTCTTGTGCAGAAAGTGCAATTAACATGAACCAAGGCCAACGACAAAAGAAAATATGCTTTTTATTGCAGCACAAAAAAGAGAAAGACAAAATATTCAGGTCAGAGTAAGTGTACATTGTGTGTGTGTGTGTGTGTGTGTGTGTAGAAAGCTTACTCCTGAGCTTTTTAGCTGTCTGGACTGATAATTGTTGTCCTTAAACATCTACATAGCCACCTCTTCTAGATACTTGATGACTTTGTGAGATTGTTCGACTTATTGTGTGAACCTAATTCTGTAGAACATGAGCTAACTCAGTTTTTAAATTAGCCTTAAGTTGGGCCATTTTGGCTGCCAAGTAGTAATTTATTCACACATAAAGCTGTTATATAAGTAGATTGAGAATCGTATGTATTCTGTAGAGAGGTTTTTGGTGTTGTGATTTAAATACTTACCTAAACAGAACTAGAATGGTTTATGCAAATGTCTTCCCAGACTATGAATTTTTTCACAAACCCCACAACTGACAACAGCTGACAATAAGCATACAGCATTAAGTTAAATGGTCCTGTCAGCTAGCTGACAAGCTGAGTAGTTGTACTTTGGCTTCACATTGAGAACCATATTGGAAACCTGAAATATACCTAGACACTTGTGTAGAATATACAGCTTGATTGTAAGTTCAATTTCTGTGGCACACTAGAATTAAGTCTTCGTCCCCCTCTCAACAGTTATAAGTAGCTTTACCTTGTAGTCTATATTAGAGAGGCTTTTATAATACTCAACCACTCATTATATACAGTTACTTGAGACTACACCAACAGTCCTGGTATGGCAGGGGTAGCTTTCCTCTTGGTTGTAGCTTCTAACTATATGTATTCTAGCTAATGAGGAGTCATCTTGTTAACTAAAATGACTAGTAGAGCCTCACTGGTAAGTACATGAACTCTTTGGGTCCAAGAGACTAACTTTAGAATATACTCTAACCCTCTTGTATGTTCTTGCTGTAATACGTAGCAGTAGTATCTACTGGATAACCACACTGTTGTAACAAGTCATGTACTAGACTTGTAGTCTGTACAAACGTTTGAGATCAATTCATGGTATGCAATTTTATAGTTATTTTAAAGCCTCACCATTGAATCCTCTAATTCTTGTGATCAACAAGTACACTCCCAATAAAAAGTATATCCTTTGTTATTTGTACATATACTCACACTTTTAATCCTATCACTCACACTACAACATGTGATCCCTACAACATACACTCAGACATGTTTGTAGCTTTTATTTAAGTCTCTTATTTTGTGGTAATATTCAGATATCTATATAATTATCTATCTATCTATTGTGTGTACATGACAAATCTATTATGAGTCCTATAATATGTCAATACATCCACTGTTGTTGTCCATTATAATATTCACAAGACCACCTATATCCTACATAATACAAACCTGTTATCACCCAAACTCAACCCTGTGACATATACAAACATCTTACAATGTATAATATCATACAACTTAGCCCTGTGAAGTATGAATATATAAATAAACAAAAATATTAACATACTTTATGCAACTGTCTTATTATTGATACCACAGAATGTCCTATGATACAACCTAACTATGTGACATACTTACACAAAAACATTTTGTGACCCTTATAATACAATTTAACTCTGACATCTTCTTGTCCTATATAAGGTATAATTTTGTCTTGTGACATGTGCATGCATAAAAGCCTTATTATGCCTACTATATAATGTCACTAGTGTATAAAGTCTTAATATTTAACCTCTTATAATAATACAATTCAACATAGTCTTGTGACATGTACATACGTCTTAATATCAAAAACATAAATGTCTTGTATTACAATATATCTTAGCCCTGTGACACATGCATAAACCTCTTAATACCCAATAACATGTAAGCATCCCTTGTATAATAATATAATCTCGTAGAGAAATCTCTCTTTTCATAATCTTTTTGTATCTTTATTTGTATAAATTCTATTTTTAACCAACCCTTTTGTGACCTCATACACTAAAAGTAACTACTTTTGTAAACAAATCTCCTATTCAGACCAAATCTACTAGTGTCTATAATTTACTAGTATCTTTGTTAAGAGTCTTGTATGTCACATTAGATTCTTGTTACTTTGTTTTATGCATGAAAGTTCTACTATTATAGCTATACACCTTTGGTATTTACTTGTTCTGACTTTTCGTCCAGCAATAGCCCCTGTTTATGTTACCTTGCATACACATTCCTTTGAGACTGTTCTGTAACACTGTATTATATTGTTTTCAACTGCCTATTATATCACATGTTATTGTATGTACTTGTGTTACATTTCTTAAAACTGTTATGACAAGTGTTTCTTTTAATGTTTGATCTAGTAATGTCTCCTGTGTTTCTATTTATTATTTATTGTTAATGTGTTGACATCATGTGTGGCTATGTTATATACAATAATAGACTTCTCATTTAGTTTTGTTAGTTATTGCTCTTGTGTTCTCTATTTTGTGTTATGATCTTATGCCACTCTCCCACATTATAGACTTTTTATTAAATTATACTACTATCTCCTGTGAATGTTACAAAGAACCCTGGTACTTATTTTTGTTCAGTAATAGTTCCTGTGTATGTTTTCTTACACATCCATCTCCTGAGACTGTTCTGTAACACCTAGTGTTGTATTGTTTTTAACCTCTTGTTATATCATATATTTGTATTTACTCCTTGGTTGATTTTTCAGTATTTATGTAGACTACAACTTGTTGTATTGCTATAGTCTAGTTATGTAGAACCTACAGAGTTCATGTATTGTAATATCTATATATAGTCTTATTCTCTTTGTCTTGCTTTATTTGTTATGTATTTTCTATGTATTCCATAATGTACTTAATACTGGTACTACATCACATTGTTTTATTGCAACTAGGAGAGGTCTCTCACTAGCAATAGCATATAATATACTTTTTTGATGAATTTCCTAGGTACTCAACTCAATCTTTAAGAACTGCTTTCCATATGAGCACATTACAATTGTAACTGACGAAATGCACTTTTTGTATGCCTTCAAGGTTTGTGTACAAGATAGATCTCTGTGCATATTGTTACTGACATATTTTTAATAGTTAGTAGATGATTAGAGATTGAATTACAATGACCTGACAGTCCTGCATATTAGAATTTTACCTGTTTTCTTTGGGATTGGCACAAGAAACTTAAATTCTTCTATGTAACACTTTTGAAGTATGTTTTCAAATCATTGACTAATGGCAGAATGCTCAAACTCCTAATGCATATTCTTTAACTAAGTGAGGTAGTGTTGTGTGGCAGTCAGATATGCTAAGTCTTACAGTAGCTGATAACAGATATTCCTATATCTTCCACATATATTTGCATATTTGAATCTAATTATTGACTTTTCATAATTATTCTTTGGCTTCCACATGAATGGACATGACTTTCATTTTAAAACACAAACCATGAGGTTTCACATGTGCCGGTTTTCTGTTTTAGAAACAGTTTTAGTTTGCAACATTATTAGTAAGTTTCCCTAATAATTGTTTTATACCAAAGTGAAGAATTTACCCATTTTTAATGATCGCGTGATATGATTATTTTCTCTCAATGCATAAGCACACTATTAGTTTAAGAAGACACCTTGGAATTGTTTTATTATGTTTAAATAAACCTATAACTAGTTTCTAGCTTGCACTTTAAACTGTAATGATGTCAATACAGTGGTACAGTGGAGTGCTGTTCTTATACTTGGCTTCATGTAAGCAAGACACACATTTGTCTTATTTCTTTATACTGAGTTGACTTCTTGCTGAGTTGACTTCTTTCTTATCTGGGTAACAAATACTAGGAAGAATGTTGTCCATATATTGTAGTATGAAAACAAGTGAGTATGTATGTAATTCATTTGGTTATTTAACTGTTGAAGAGTAGTAAGTATCTAAAGATATTTCGTGTGATACAGTAAGAAACAGCCATCATTCTTCTCAGTGTGACAGAGGTGTATAGGACTATTTTCACAATACCATTGAGTATCTTTCCTTATCTATTTATATAGTTGTAGCATAAGTGACAGTGGTAACATTTGTTGTTTGGTTTCAGGAAATACCTCTGGCAATTTTTTTGGTGGTAATATAGGAGGATGGCCAATTGTCAATCTCAAACAAATACACACATAATACCACCTTGTATAAGAAGTGATATAGTGCAGTATGTAGTGTATTAGAACACTTGTAACAATCAGTGTTAGACAATATTATAGCCCTCTTTACACTGACATTTAGAAGTACACATTTGAGTCCCATAATTGACTTTAAAATCTGAAGCAGTGTTATTTTCCTCATTTTTCTGTTTGAGTTCCTCATTACTAACTTTAATCTGTAAAATGTCTTTTCTAGTTTGAGACGTTAAGTCGAGACTGGAATTGTTAGAGAAACAGGTATTAGAGTTACAGGAACTTGGCTGTCCTAATAAAACATCCGAATACACAGACTATGACGAGAGCTGAAACATCTTTGGGGGCCTAGAGGAGTCTATGACTCAATGTATTATATTGCCCAAACTATGAGAAAAATTAAAATGTATGAAGTTATGCCAATTTCAAAATCACTTTAGGAGACTAATGAGGGATTTAAAAATAAAATTTAATTAAAGTCATCCCATTCAAAACTTAGTCTAATTCAAAAGGCTTCAATGGTGAGTTATTTCTGTTTGAATTCACTATATTTATCTCTGTATGCTTTCTGTTATATAGGAAACTGAACTCAAGGCTATAAAATGTCATTAAATGTTATGGACATCATAGATATAATTTAAAGGATGTTGAACCTTAATTATATACAATATAAGATGTAAATTATAATGTAATTTCATTTTATATCAACAAAAGAGGATGGACCAGCAAATACGCAAAATATAAATGCATGCAAAATAAAAATTGCTTAAGCAATATTGCTTGATGTTCTTATTATATTCTCATCCATTCTTTAGTAATCCAGTTATTCTTCTCTTTCTCCCTCATATGTTCTCAACTTGTGGAATGTGGACTAACTGGACTCTTAGGAAATCTCACTTCTCCAATTGTTGAACTGGAGACCTTCACTGGATTTCTTGGGGACTCTGAATTAGAGACTCTTAAATTACTTAAAATATTTTTTTATTTTTTATTTTTAGCCTTAGTATTATTTAGACCTATATAGTACATCAAAGTCCCTCTAAAATTAAAATACAAGTTTAGTACAGAACTGTCCATATTATTATAACAGATTTAACTTACAGTTGTCATCAGTTAATGTAAATCAGATCGTCACTAGCAGTGACCATTAATCTTGTTCATCCTATAATAAAACGAAGTTCATTCAGGAGACAATTGTACTATTTAAAGAGACTTCCTATGTTATAAAATTGCAACACATTAATCAGGAATACACACATGTACCTTTCAAGTGACCAGCTTCTTCAATATGTCTTGCCTTATGTTTCACAAAATAAGGAAGACTCTCAGTTTTAAGTAGACATTCATTACAATCACCAATCTGTGTAAAAAACGTAACTGGTATTATCATGCTGCAATATTGAGGACCTTTCTTCCTATATAATAGGTATTAGTTGTTCTATGTTGATTACCAAATCAATATTCTATGAACATTTTTGTCACTGCTACTAGCACACAATGAAGGTAGTCAACAGTAATTCCCTTCACTAAGTCAAATGGATATGTAGAGTAAGGATGGGGACACCTTTATATCCCAAATTCTAAATGTTAAAACATTAGTATAATAATAGTCATAAAACAAAAACATACTGGAACTCAGTTAAATGTAGCTTTAACATAGGCAGCTGCAACAGTATCACATATTCAAATAACATATGATTCATTGTAAGGTCAATACTTTAGTAGTTTATTACTTATGACAATATAATCTCTCATCTCCAAACATGTACAACATGAATATTCAACATTGTATTGCTTCATGTTACATACCATAGCTCTTGTGATAGATCAACAGTACAAATTAGAAGTATAGCTCTACATTGTACTGTGCTCTTTGATGTTGTACCACAATACCTGTGAGATCTACAATATAGATATGTTATTATATGAGCCATTATACTAAATAACTTGATGATACAATTTGTTACTTGAATCGATAAGTGGCTTTAGAAATGTCTGCATATTAGGTTTGTCTTTGCTGTACCAAACCCCAAAACAAAGAATGTACTTTGAAGATAATCTAAAGTGTATGCTTAATTAAGATAAAACAAACATAATTTGTAATATAGTCTGTGTTTGGAAATTTGCTAAAATCTGTAAAACAAAAGATATTCATTAATTTACATGTACATGTACTAGTAAAACAAGGGGAGATTGTTATAATTATAAAACATTAATACAATATTTAAGAACAGTAATATTAATGTTACTTAACAAGAACATATAACTCTAACTCCATAGAGATTTTGTTGTATACAAGTTTCATACAACCTGTTAATTTCTTTTGAGTCTGTAGTCAACAATGTGAATCTATTGCTACTAGTATATGTCAAATATTAAGATCATATGAGTATAAAGGTAACTACTACCATTGTGAAGTCTCTCTTATCTGTATGGATTCCATTCAGTTTGTTGATATCTTGTGAGAGTACTGAACCCTAAACTAAATAAACAATAAACAAGTTAAATGTTAAACAAAGTAAACATCTATTGTTCTTTTACTAAAGTAAAATTATTAGTTTGTATTATATTATCGTTATTTTTTTAAACAAAATTAATAACATTTTTTAATAATTAATTAAAATCCATTTTTCTATACTGGTAATATTTTCCCGCCATAATAGTGGTGGCACGCGTTTGATGTTCCTTGCTAGGAGTGTGCTCGTGAAAGTTTCACGAAAATGTTATTTTTCTAACATGTAATCTCACCAATCATTGTTTTATTCATCCATTGATCAACCGTATCATTTCATAACATATGAATTATTCTTTTGATACTCCCTCTCATTACTTTCGTTCTTGGCACATTCTATGATAAAGTAAGTTAGTGAAGTCAAAACACTGAAACTAAAAAATTAATGTCTTAATAGATGAAAATCTCATGAGTTAGTCAAATGAGGGAGACAGTCCAGTCAGGAGGGAAAGAGCCCTGTCAAAGGTCTCCAGAGAACCATTACTTGCGCACGATGGCTAGGCGGGAAACTTTCACGAGCACACTCCTAGCAAGGAACATCAAACGCGTGCCACCACTATTATGGCGGGAAAATATTACCAGTATAGAAAAATGGATTTTAATTAATTATTAAAAAATGTTATTAATTTTTAATTTTGTTAAAAAAACTAACGATAATATAATACAAACTAATAATTTTACTTTAGTAAAAGAACAATGATCTATATTTGTAATACAAAAAAATAAAGTTTTAGTTTCATTGTAGTTGTTTAATAAAAAATTCAATTCTAAACTAATTCAGTTTTCATGAAACAAGTTCAAAGTTAGATTTTTGTATTTTTGAACTGAAGTTAAGATGATTGATTGACAAATTAAATTTTAGATAATAAAACATTTTTTAAAGAACTTAACAAACCATAAAGAAAAACATTAAAAAAACCTGAAAAATGAAAATAAAAAAAATTTAAAAAGACAGTCTCTGTAGTTGAAGAGTTCCAAGAGTCCAGTCAGTCCACAAGTAGCGAACATAGAGAAAGAAAAAGAAAGTTATCTGGAATAACTGGATTACTAAAGAATGGATGGATGGAGAGATAGCTCACCTGTTTCAACAGTGCTGCTCCTACATGGAAAGAAAAAAAAGTAGTTATAACTGAACTGGTGGTGACAATGAATGGATAGAGAGTGAAGAGAGACAGAGGAAGTGAAAAGGACAACCAACCTACACACACACACAGCACACACACACGCACCCTACAAATCAGAGCTCTCCCCTACCACCTGGCGGCTGTGGATATTTTTAAAAAAATTTTTATGGCCGCCAGGCGGCAAGGGAGAGATAATTTTTAGAGATTGTATGAGTGTGTGTATGATGTATAGGCTAGATAGCCCAAAATAAAAATTAAAAAAAATAAAAGAAGAGGAAAGAAGGCTGGAAGGAAGACAGGAAAGAGTCCAATGAGCAGGAGAGCAACTCATCTTTTACATCCAGAGAACATCAGAGACAGTCAAGACCATCAAAGAACATCAGACCAACCACAGTAGGAACTTCCAAGCAGAGTCCTGTAGAAACGAAGGTGGAGAACAAAAAACTTTACAAAAACAAAAAATTAAACAATAAAGTAAAATAAGAAAAGAAAAAGAAAAGTAATGAAACAGATAAAGATGACATAACTAAAACGAAAAGATGATCCAGCGATGAGGAGAGTCGATCCAACGAAGAGACGAGGTGATCCAGCGACGAGGAGAGTCGATCCAACGAAGTGACGAGGTGATCCAGCAACAAGGAGAGTCAATCCAACGAAGTGACGAGATGATCCAGCGACAAGGAGAGTCGTAGAGATATAGAGACATGACGAGAGGTTTCTCTCACGCTTCAATTTGACGATTATTCAAGAAAATCTCGTGACAAATTTGTCACCTGTACCATAACCCACGTGACCAACATTAATTGATTTTTAATTGATCTAATTAACAAATAATTGAAAGTTTCAAAATACATAAAATATTATAGTACTTTAACTATTCTACAACTTGTTACTGGAAAGAAATACATTTGTAAGACAATGTCTATATGTAATATAGGGTACAATATTTTTCTCAAAACTCTCAAACTTGCCACTTTAGACACCTCAAAGTCATTTTCTCTTACGATATATCTGTATCAATATATATTACAAATTAGTTAAACTAGTGTATGTATATAGGACACAGCTATCATGGCCACAAGTTGCTTGGTCTCAGAACTGCTAGTACATTAGCTTGGTAAGAGCCCTATATTTTAAAGGCTGTGGGAAGTTTTGTACATTGTAGTATTGTTACAGTTAATAATGTGTTGTCTTGAAAATTTGTAAATCTTACAATAGATATGTGTTATTAGCAGACATAAAAATGTATATTTGACACTGTGACATATAGACCATATCCATTAGAACTGTGTGTGAGAGAGAGAGAGAGAGAAAGAGAGAGAGAGAGAGAGAGAGAGAGAGAGAGAGAGAAAGAGAGAGAGAGAGAGAGAGAGAGGGAGAGAGAGAGAGAGAGGGAGAGAGAGAGAGAGAGAGAGAGAGAGAGAGAGAAAGAGAGAGAGAGAGAGAGAGAGAGAGAGAGAGAGAGGTGGTTCTTGGTATAACTTGACTATGATAAACATCATTATGAAATGACACATAGTGATGCCATCATATTGATGACATCACCTGAACCAGGAATACAACCTTAATATAGTGAAAGATATGCAATTATAATTAAGTGGGTGTGACTGAATTGTAGCTATAGCAACCATAAACCTTTGTCTAATAACATAGTCCATTTACAATTTTTGTCTGGACATTTATTAATTATGCAACCTATACATGATAATATACAATATACATATACATATATATGTTTATGTACCTTTTTCTTAAGCAGTCTTAATTGCTGAGTCCACACTTCTTTGAATAATAACCTCTCGAGCTTTGAGACGAAATTCCTCATCACTTCCTTGAAATGATCCATCTGATTTAATAGTAGTCATAACATTAGAGAGACTCTCCACATGTTTAGAATGACCAGCTACCATATCCAAGCTAGCACCAACAGCATTAGCAACCTATAGTATGGATGGATTGATTAATGAATAAATGGATTAATACATGGATTGATGGATGGATGTGTTATAATATTAAACTCATTTCAAAATGAGGAGGAACTAACTTAGTGTCCATTAAAATACTCTCTCCACCAACCAGAAGAACCAAAGCATCATCTTTGTTAGTCTAAATTTATTAGGTCAGTAAACAAAAACAAAGAGTCGATTACATTCCTTTAGAGCAAATTATGAGGTGATCTCAATAATTATAGATAGTATTACTACTCCATTTTTGAAGACCAATCATTAAAGTACTTGGATACCGAATTTGATAAACATCCTGTACAAAATGGCTGCATAGTAACCATGCATACACTTCATTTCTTCTGTTTATGGATTTATTATTTTAGATCCATTACAATGTTTGATACACGTACTATATATCCATTGCAACATTTATACATCTATTAATAATTTAATATCCATCCATTGGTATTAATTTATCATCTATTCTGTTTTATATTTTAATATGTCTTCCCTTTTTCAGGGCAAGATGGACAAAGAAACAAAAATATTGGCAAATGTAAAGATAGAAAGATATATTTTGAGCAGTAATATGAGGACAAGTAAATTAACCTGTACTCTCTCTCTCGGTGTAACTTGACTGATTATGTAACAACTTATCTTATGATGACATCACTAAATGTCATAGAGTTAATAATGTTAGGTTTGATTTAGGGCTTATCAATATGATGACATCACTATGTGTCATTTCATTATGACACCAACCACCTTCAACAGGAAATCAGCCTGAGGGTTAATTTCCATAAAAAAGCAAGTTAAGAAGTTCTTCCAGAGGAAAGAGAATGGATAAAAGAATATTGGGAACAGGAGGTGTGGTATCGTGGCAGAGAAAAATGATTCAATAAAAGAGAGAGAGAGAGAGAGAGAACATAGAAAGGGTAAATATATATATAGACCCTAAAGCCCTGAAAAACATCATATACAATATTAGACTACACTACACAATACTAGACACATATCTTAGACTACAACAACACCATACATATTTACATATACAAAATCAAGATTAAATTGAGTGGGGGAATATCGATCTGGGGGTTTACGCATTCTTTGTGGATAACAATGAAGTGTGTCGGTCGGTGGTTGGATGGTGGACGTATCGGCAATTGAAGAATCAGTCGATGTTTGAGTTATCCACTTGCATCTTAGTGGTAGATGGGTTCAACAAGGTGTGGTCTGATCCAGAGATATCTTTGGTTCTTCAGTTACTTCAGTTCTTGGTGGATGCTTGGGTTGTGTGGTGGTATCACTATCAAAGTGTTGAATTGACATGTGTATCAACTACAATAGCCCTGATTGAAGGGTCCAAGTTAATTTTGTAATTTATGTGACTTATGAATCTAATTGCTATCTAGAGATAACCACTTCCTTTGGCACATTAAATGTTGCCATAGCAACTATCAATGGACTGATAGTACCTTGACTTGAGATGAAGCTTCTCTAGAAAAACCATTAACAAGTATGTCAATATCTGTGGTCGTACCACCAATATCCACAACTATACCATTCTTCTTTCTTTATTAAAACATGGCACCTCTCATACTGTTGGTTGGACCAGAGGAAAAAGTGAGCACTGGATATTCTACAGCCTATACAACACTAAAGAAAACATACAGTTGATCAATGAAACAAGTGATATATTGTAGTTTAGTTATACAAGAATTGATCACTTTAACATACACACATAACAGATTACCATAAGAAATAAATGGATCGATAGTGTCACTTTAAAATAAAATAATAAATGTATTAAATTGAGTCTTTTAAGGCAACCTTTTAGTATGATTTTCTTTTTTACTTGTTTTATCATTACCTTATCAGTGTACCATCATTTTGTGTCAAATAAAATGGATACTTCAAATTAAAGTTTTCTAGAGCATTTTGAAATTCAGTGATTATACGTTTAGCTAATGTCTTGAGAGATTCATTGAGAATAGCAGCATTTTCTCTTTCAATCAGTCCAAGTTTACCAATCTATTGAAAGAGTGAATTTAGTTAAGAGGTACAGACTTAATCATAGTAAAAAAAACTTTGATAGCTTAAGTATAAATTTTAGGACAATACTTAAGTCTATTGTAAGCAATATTAATATCTCATTGTTTATAACATACTCTGTGCTAAAGTATGTACCTTACTAGCAAGAGTAATACTAATATTTTAGAAAAGTATATATAATTTTAAAATAAAATTGGTTACATTTCATTTTGGAGAGTCCACAAATGAAGTAGACAGTACATACCTGTAACTTCATCAATCTGAGGGGGAGGCAAGTTAGCTTCTTCATCCAAAGTCTTCTCTTTTACTGACTAGAAGGGCCAGACAGCATTCTCGTTAGGTCCATCATTTGAAGATACTACTTTATCACTACTGGATTCTGTAATGTAGAATGGACATGTAATGTACAATGTAATGTAGAATGGACATGTATTGTAATGTACATGTACATGTAATTTACATGTATATCTATATACATATAGTGATATTGACAAGTAGGTAGATGGATAAATGAATGGACATAGAAAATGAAATAGAACAAGTTTAAATACAAACTTGATTTCTCAAATTGTAGGGATTATTCTGATCTTTACTTTTCTCTGTGTTACTAATAGTATCAGTTGATTGTTCACTTAGACTACCAATAACTTTAACATAGGCACTAAGAGCATCAGGAATATAAGTCACATTCATTACTGACTTTTCATAGATAGTTTATGAACCAGGAATACAACCTTAATGTAGTAAAAATATATGGATTTATAATTAAGTGGGTGTGACTGAATTGTAGCTATAGCAACCATCAACTTTTGTCTAATAACATAGTCCATTTACAATTTTTGTCCGGACATTTATCAATTATGCAATCTATACATGTACATATACAATATACAATATACATATATATGTTTATGTACCTTCTTCTTGAGCAGTCTTAATTGCTGAGTCCACACTTCTTTGAATAATAACCTCTCGAACTTTGAGACGAAGTTCCTCATCACTTCCTCGAAATGATCCATCTGATTTAATAGTAGTCATAACATTAGAGAGACTCTCCACATGTTTGGAACAACCAGCTACCATATCCAAACTAGCACCAACAGCATTAGCAACCTATAGTATGGATAGATTGATTAATGAATGAATGGACAGATATGTAATAGATTGATGGATGAATGGACAAATAACAAAGGAATGGATACATAAATGGTGAATGGATTAATGCATGGATTGATGGATGGATGTGTTATAATATTAAACTCACTTCAAAATGAGGAGGAACTATTATTCTTGATGCTCCTTTTAGTGCTAACTTAGTGTCCATTAAAATACTCCCTCCACCAACCAGAAGAACCAAAGCATCATTTTTGTGAGTCTAAATTAATTAGGTCAGTAAACAAAGACAAAGAGTTAATTACAATCTGTTAGAGCAAATTATCAGGTGACCTCAATGATTATAGATAGTATTACTCTGTCTGTTTTTGAAGACCAATACAGATACTGAATATTAGGTAATTCGGTATTGGATACCGAATTTGGTAAACATCCTGTACAAAATGGCTGCATAGCAACCATGTATATACAAACCTTAATCAAAATCTTATAGTGCACACATGTATGGTTTTCCCTAATAAGGTCTTATATAGATATCATTACTTTGTCCATTCTTTAACTTTATATTCACTAAAATCATTAAAGTAAACTAAAGCTGTTTATATAAAATATGAGGCTTTTTATGAGTCTTTTAAAAAAGTAATAGTTGGAACAGACATTACTTTCTACAGTATCACCAATGTTGCTATAGCAACACAGTAACACTAAGAGGATGTTACATCATTTCCTATATTATTATATTTCCAGATATATTACTGAACTGACTACTATCATATCATGTGTACCTTAACAAGATCAATAGCTTCTTCTAGTTTCAGATGTATGTTTCTCATAGCTGGATAGATAATGGATCCAATTTTACTGATTAAAGACTCTCATTTGCAAACCAAGATATCTAAAAGACAATTATCACAATATAAAAACATCATTCTGAATTATTTCTGTGGTTGCTAAGGAGGTAGTTAATTTACTAGTTATTACAAATTAGGAGAAGTCTATTTTCTTCATCTTGAATGCATATAGAAGCTCTTTATAGAATGACTACTAAACTTATAACTGTAGTAAGTGGTATAGCTAAATTTGTATGTAAATTGCTTAATTTGTAAAATAGGCTATTATATAGATAATATGAGGGTTTTCCCTCCAGAATGACATTGTTAAGTTGGTGCCATATACTGACCAGTTATTAAAGGTAATCATTTAAGTAGTCATCTATTAATACAAATAATAGGATAGATACCTTCACAAATACCAGCTGCAATAGCAACGTCAGTGGCTGTACATATATCTCCTCCAAAAGACAGTGCCTTAGTAGTCAATTGTGACCCAACACTACTAGGACCAATCAATACATCATTCTATAATGTGATATACATGATAAGGAATCATAACAATGTAATAACATACTCCATCTTTATCACTTGTGATCAGTGATCCACCCCCCAAACCAATACTAACAATATTGGGCATTTGGAAATTTGTACGTACACCACCAATCTAAAAACAAACACATAATGAAAATTGATATGTGTATCAACTACAATAGCCCTGATTGAAGGGTCCAAGTTAATTTTGTAATTTATGTGACTTATGAATCTAATTGCTATCTAGAGATAAGCACTTCCTTTGGCACATTAAATGTTGCCATAGCAACTATCAATGGACTGATAGTACCTTGACTTGAGATGAAGCTTCTCTAGAAAAACCATTAACAAGTATGTCAATATCTGTGGTCGTACCACCAATATCCACAACTATACCATTCTTCTTTCCTTATTAAAACATGGCACCTCTCATACTGTTGGTTGGACCAGAGGAAAAAGTGAACACTGGATATTCTACAGCCTATACAACACTAAAGAAAACATACAGTTGATCAATGAAACAAGTGATATATTGTAGTTTAGTTATACAAGAATTGATCACTTTAACATACACACATAACAGATTACCATAAGAAATAAATGGATCGATAGTGTCACTTTAAAATGAAATAATAAATGTATTAAATTGAGTCTTTTAAGGCAACCTTTTTAGTATGATTTCCTTTTTTACTTGTTTTATCATTACCTTATCAGTGTACCATCATTTTGTGTCAAATAAAATGGACACTTCAAATTAAAGTTTTCTAGAGCATTTTGAAATTCAGAGATTGTACGTTTAGCTAATGTCTTGAGAGATTCATTGAGAATAGCAGCATTTTCTCTTTCAATCAGTCCAAGTTTACCAATCTATTGAAAGAGTGAATTTAGTTAAGAGGTACAGACTTAATCATAGTAAAAAAAAACTTTGATAGCTTAAGTATGCTCTATCATATAGTGTTAGTTACTTTATTAAACTGTAAAAATCTTCTAGTTTATTCTGTATCGGTGTACATGTCATAGCCCAACGATATTCTAAAAATAACCAAAAATATCCTGACTAAACTCTATATGCAACATACCAGAAGATAGTTCACAACATGCAACACTCATAGCAGTTTTAGGATTTTTAATCCTACATGCTTCATCAAGAATAACAAGATTCCAATGTATCTGAAAGAGAGTATTACTAGCAGGTTGATGGTTGACACTAGCACTACTCTCCTTATGATAACATAAACGATTATCGTTATGAATTATTATGTTTAACTCACTGTTAATGAACCAGCTTCAATCCTAACAATATTATAAGTAGTCACTACTACATCATAATGTAGAAGTCTGGGTAGTAAGTAATTTAATGGGCTAAATAATAGGGACTAACTCTTCTGGATTTTTTGGCAGATTTCTGCCATGGTAAAGTGTAACTGAGAGGACACCAGAGTAGACTTTACATTTTATTTCAGACTCCCACATTTTCAATAATGCTAAAGGAACAACTACTAATGTTGAGTTACACTCCAACAATCCTATAATATTAGTTCTTTATTGTACATTAAATACATTTCATACTTACTGTCATCTCTTCTACTAGTGAAGTCAGAATTGTTCTGATTCTTTTTTATAATTAGTGAGATCATTGATAGGGTCTTACCCAACCCCCTGTCATCGGCTACATGTACACACATAATTAAATTGTTTATTACAGAGTTACACTCACCTAGGATACCACCATGAGGTATCTGGCCCTCTCTCCATTGGAGCCATACCAATGCCCTTTTTTGATGTCTCATGAGATCAACTTTAAGACCACTAGGAGTTTCAGTTTCTTCTGATGGACATGTTGAGATAGACCTAACAATTGACATTAATATTAGAGTTAACTTTTTTGTCTTACGAATGTAAATTTTGTAAAGCACCAGCTGTTAATAATTTAGCTTGAGAATGTATGACAAAGACCTATTGTTATAATAAATATTGAATATTGAAATAGTTTGTTTATTTATTTACTGGTTTCTCAGGTTCTTGATCATCGTCATCAGAATGTGATAGAAGTTCCTCAATTTCGGACTTGGAAGGTACATATCCATGAAGATGTACCATTCTTTTTTTAATCATGGCAATCTGTCGTTGTATGGTTACACCTTTAACAGGAAGATTAGAACCAAATCTATCTAACAACATCTACAGAAATATGTATTGTACTCACATTCATTGCTACTAGTGGATACATTGGACGATACACTTGGAGATATTCCACTTGAAACTCGTCTGGACATCTCTAAGCGAGAAGGTGTGGTTTTTGACTTGACTAGTGGTTCATCATCACTGTCACTGTTTATCACAGTGGGTAATGTTCCTATTAATTAGTCAATATAATAACTTAATAAAATAAAATTTAATTATTATCTTACTAATTTGTTGGCTAAGGACAACTTTATTTGATGACACATCATGTGATTTAGTGGATGTTCCTCCGTCACTAGAGTCCCCTTCATTGTCACTTTCTTTACAACTTGTTTCTTTCTCTTTGTCACTGCTGACATGATATATACTATCTTCTTCAAGTTCATCTTCTTCCTCACTGCTTACATCCTCACTACTGACATTCCCTCTTCTGTCTTCCTCAACACTAACAACATCTTTTTCTTCTCCATTATTTTCTACATCATTATATAAATTAACTTCTACATCGTTACCAATCTCTTTCATACTATTATCCACTGTTGCCATGGAGATATCACCGGTCTTTTCCATGCTATCATTGACTGTTGCCACAGAGATGTCACCGACCTTCTGATAATATGAACTTTCTAATTTGGTTGAGAAAACATGAGATGAATTGCCTAAGGCATTATTCTCACAAGGTGTCATGATATAACTAGCAGCCTCTGGAGTGGCATAGATAGTGTTATCAATAACTATATCTGACGATTCCAGAGAACATTTAGATATCTCTTTGTGACCTAAAAATGTTACTTAAGTTGACCGAAAGTTAACAGTTTACCTTTAACGTTGAGCTCTAGGTTTTCCTTGTTCTATAAGAGAAGAGCATTACATAGTACAACATAGACATGTTTAAACTTACCACCAAGCTACGATATCCACACCATTCTGTCAGCCCTTGACTACAATGAAATCTCACACTAGAAAATAATAAGTAATAATTAACTTGATAATTGATATTAATTTAGTGTACCATTCTTGGCCTTCTTCAATTTTAAAAGAATATATTGTTGTAGGCGAGTCTTTGTGAACAGGAAAATTATGTAGAGACACACTACAAGAGAGAAGGGGTGTAAAATCATCACTTAGTCTCTTAACTTACTTTGCCTCTTGTTTGAACTTACATCCAGGAGTTTGACTTCAAACATAGAAACTTTTCCCATATGATTTGGAATTCTTTTTGAAGCCAAAACGTAGGTCACACGGTTGGTCTGTTGAGAGAGACACAATTTAACTGAAGACGCAGTCCTATTATACTTACCATGGTACAAGATAGTTTCTTGTACTTCATCAGAGATGTGACGAAACGTGGCTAACTGGCTATTTACCGCTCGCGCCAGGGCCTTCAACCTCAAAATTTGATTTTCCCCTAGGGGAACTAAAATTTTTCTCTTTATTTCCCTAAATACAAAATTAGTAACCCCCTCGAATTAATTACTATTAATTAGCAATTTAGCAGGGAATTTCTATAACATACTAAAATAATAAAATTACAACAAATAATTATGTCAATTCTTTCTATAGGTGACTGGAAACTTAATATCTATAATATATTTAATTCCAGCTGTTATAACTTGTCCTGGTTTGACAGGACCCACCCTCTCCAGTGTCCCTGTTAGTATGACATCACCAATTTCAAGGCTAAAGATATGACTAACGTAACTAATAGGATATGGAACAGAAAATATCATATCTTTTGTAGAGTCATCTTGTTGAAGTTTGTTTTCAACTTTGAGCCATAGTTTAGTATTTTCTCTTTCTCTATGAATCGACTAATAGGACAAAATGTGTATAACCCTTTAGTAATGCTCCAAGGATGACCTTTTTGTTTAGCAGCACTCTGCAGATCACAAGCAGTCATATCCAGAGCTTACGTATACCCACCCACATAACTCATTGCAGAAGATTCAGGGATGTTCCTGCCATTAGTTCCAATGACCACAACCAACTCCACTTCATAATGAAGATCCTTTACATATTCTGGGACCTGTGATATGACAAGCAGCCTCATATATAAGTAAAATGTCTTATTATTTCAATACTTCCACCTTCTTCAACATACGATGATTATTGAAAGTGAAGGCAGAGTAGAAGTGTGTGTCAATGGAGTTTGGGGTGCTGTCTGTGATCAAGCAAATTAACATGTGATTAATTTTGGATTGAGACTGAAGCAACATGATTGGACTGAGGCTAAAGTAACATGATTGGACTGAGACTGAAGTAACGTGATTGGACTGAGACTGAAGTAACATGATTGGACTGAGACTGAAGCAACATGATTGGACTGAGACTGAAGTAACATGATTGGACTGAGACTGAAGTAACGTGATTGGACTGAGACTGAAGTAACATGATTGGACTGAGACTGAAGCAACATGATTGGACTGAGATTAATTTTTGTTTTATATTCATTAGGTTTGTGATGATTGTCATAAATAGATACTGGACTAGAGGTAGTGACGTGTGGTTCTTATCGTTGTGGTAAACCCACATGTGGAGATGTTGATATATTAGTAACACATTCTGATAGAAGATCACATAAGGAGATATTCTCTCGACTCATTCAATTCAAATGATAAATGAACACACACTAGTACATGATATGTCCACATAGACACAATTTGATGTTAACTTACTTCAGAGACACTTCTGCTTTGTACAGTTCTCTGCAAATGTTCTCTTATTATTTCAACTTCTCTACTTTTAGTTTCTACATCTTCAACAAGTGCTCTAGTTTGTTTCTGATACTCCTCTATCTCGTATTTCGATTTCGTATTTTCACAATGTTAAATGCGACCTTCATATATACTATAACTATACACATACTGCACCTATGTAATTGATGAATTGATGCCACATTTGTCTCATTTCACAAGGAAACATAGAAAATATCTCAGCATGCTAAAAAATCTACACATATCAACTAATAGTACCTCAGCTCCATCAGCCAGTACAAAACCAGATCCTAGCAATAGTACAACATTCCATGGCTGCTTATGATGAACACTCTCCCAATCCAATGGAGTCTCAGTTCAAAGTTAATTGTGTTCCTAAAAGCAATGTAGTTACTGGTAACTCCGGTTTGTCTGGTTACTGCGCATGCCCAATAGAAAACGCCGGGGAAAATGTGGCATAAAAAGTATATCTCCACTTGTGTCTCCTCTTTCTGACTGACCATTTGTCCCTGGAATGAAGAGAGAAGCGCCCGTTTCGCTAGCTTCTGGAGTGAATCCAGTTATTAGCAACCATATGTACATGACAACGGTGTCGTTTTACTGTGTGTTATACTAAATGGACAGTGTAGCAGTTATGTGAATTTAAGTTTAAAGACAGAGACAGGCAAGTTTCTTTATATCTCAGTGTCCTAGTGGATAACCACCAGCCTTAACAAATAACTGATTTAAACTAAACAGACTTGCCTGACATTCTCCTCAGTTGTAGTCACTTGCAACAACCAGTTTTCCTTGTTGAGCAAGTTACAGTTCTATTACAAACATGTACTGGTAGCTTCCTTTCTAACCACTAGTTGTTAGTTAGTTTAAAGACCTGACATCGTGTTCTATTCTTCAGTATTTTATCAGTTTCATTTTTATTCTGTAGAAATAAGTAGAACTCTCTACCTCTCTCTGCAAGTTAACTGTCATGTCTCTGTCATCTCTATCAATGATGTCATTGCTATATATTGTGGACTGGATTGATCTTTTAAAGAAGAACATAATTACTGTTGTTACTGTTGTCTACAGTCTATTACCTCCAGTCAAGATACCTTTCGGTTTTTGCTCATCTCTTGTGCAGACAAACACAGTCAACATGAACAGAGGCTGTCAAAGAAAATACAGTACAAAAAAGAGAAAGACAAAGTATTGTGCAGAGTAAATCTACATGTGTGTATATATATGTGGAGAGCCTAATCCTGAGCTTTTTAGCTGTCTGAACTGATAGTTGTTCTCATTAACCATCTGTATAGCCAGCCACCTCTTCTAGCTACTTTGATATTAACTTGTTATGTGAACCTAATTCTGTAGTATATTAGCAAAAGCTCGGTTTTTAAATTAGCCTTCATTTAGCCATTTGGCAGCCAAGTAGTAATTTATGCACAAATAAAGCTGTTATTTAAATAGATTGAGAACCTTATGTATTCTGTAGAAAGATATTTGCTGTTGTGATTTAAATACTTACCTAAACAGAACTGGAATGGTTTGTGCAAAAAATCTCTTCTCAGACTGAATTTTTTCACAAACCTCACAGCTGACAACAGCTAATGATAAGCATGCAGCATTGAGTTAAATGGCCCTGGCAGCTAGCTGATCATGAAAAGCTGAGTATTTGTACTTGGACTTCATGTTGAGAACCAGATTGGAAACCTGAAATATACCTAGACACTTGTATAGAATATACAGCTTGATTGTAAGTTCAATTTCTGTGGCCTACTAGAATTAAGTCTTTGCAATTTGTATCATCCCTTCCCCTCTCAACAGTTATAAGGAGCTTCACCTTGTAGTCTACTAGGGAGGCTTTTATAGTACTAAACCACTCATATACAGTTACTTGAGACTACACCAGGTGTCCTGGTATGGTTAGGGATAGCTGTCCTCTTGGTTGTAGCTTCTAACCATATTTATTCTAGCTATTCAAGAGTGATTTTGTTAACTATTATGACTAATAGAGCCTTCCTGCTAAGTACATAAACTCTGTGGGTCCAAGAATCTAATTTTAAAACACACTCCAACCCTCTTCTATGTTCTTACTGTAAATGTAACAATAACATATTATATTATATAACTACAAAGTTATAACAAGTTGTGTAATAGAGTTGTTGTTTAGTCATACTATAATCATTTAATTAACACTTTATGTAATTTTAACCATTCCCTTATTTGGTCATTCCAGATCTATCTGTACCATGTGCTTTAGAACTTTCTAGTTTTTCTCTTTTTTTTGTTCTATGATATAGTCTGTTGATTCTCTCTCTCTCTCTCTCATTTGGTAAAATCAATGAAGTCATATTTGACTCTCATTCTCTGTTGTGTCGTGAATATTGACTAATCAGTGGTATTCTTGTGTAGTATTTGCAATCTGTACTAACCTCAAACATATTTTGGTCCACCGAACCAATACTTCATTCCAATAGAGCAGCAGTCTCTCTGGCTTAGTATCAGATACTCATCGTACAGTCCTCTCTTAAGTCCTTTATCATTGTAGCTCATTGCACACATGCAATCTACTGCTGATCCTCGGAAACTCACTAAAATAAGGAGAAGAAGAGGAGTAACTTGTTCTTCAATCACTTGCCTCAAAAAACGTCTTCGTGAACTAGAAGCTATCTCGGATCAACCCACTACTACTGATCATGCCCAAGAGCTGACGGTTAAACTCGAAACACTGGATGTCGACTTCAAAGCATATCATCTCCAACTTGTTGACTTGCTAGATGAAGGTGAAGATGAAGTGTTAGAAAGGGAACAGGAGATACTTGACGAAAATGACGACTTTGTTGCTGACATGAATATTCGCCTCAAGTGTTTAGGTTCGATTGCTATGCCATCATCAGTTGATCATCAAAAATTGTCATTACGAAAGCTAACTCATTTGGAAAAGGGGATTAATCACCACACGTGATGCTATCGCAGCATTATCAATAGACCATGATGATGTTTCTCTGATTAAACAATATGAAGCACAGTTATCCGATTACAAGACAGAGTTGTCTACTATCCATACAAAACTACTATCTGTCGATGATGAAGGTGTTGTGCAAGACCAACTAACGATTCACTCCAAACTCAAAGTTGTACTATTTGAATGTTTCCATTACATCTGAAAGATTCTGAAAACATGCAAAACCTCTGAATCTACCACTACTATGACCACTATTCCGTCTGATAGTACTGGATTGGGTGTGCAACTTCCTAAATTGGCAGTTCCAACTTTTAATGGTAACATTCTCCACTAGAGACAATTCTGGGAGCAGTTCTGTGTGTCTATTCATAATCACCCAAATTCATCTAATGCCGAAAAACTTGTATATCTACAACATGCCCTCAAGGATGGTTCTGCCAAGCCTATAATAGAAGGCCTTTCTCAGTCAGGAGAACAGTATACTGAGGCAGTGGATTGTCTACCAGCCTGATTTGATCGTCCTCGTCTGATACATCAGACCCATGTTAAGATGATTCTTGACACACCCCAAGTTTGTGATGGTAGTGGTCGAGAACTACAATGTTTACACGATGTTGTTCAGCAACATATTCGTGCCTTGAAATCCATGGAACAGGAGCTGTCTCCTTCATTCATTACTTCTATCATCAAATTGAAGTTGGACCCAACTACTATGTTCAAGTGGCAACGACATACTCAGTCAGTCTCAGAACGAGGTGCCATGTTACCGAGAGATGTTGGAGTTCCTCAATCATCATGCTCAAGCATCAGAGATTTCTACACCCAGTAAAAGGCAATCTAAACCTGACCCTTCCACTAGAAAGCCACTGACTCATCCCAAACCAGTTTCCTCCTTTGTTGCCAATTGTGATCCATCCCATACTCAATGCCCGTTGTGCAAGACAGAGAAACACCCTCTATACTCTTGTCCAAAATTCCGGTTACTATCCCATGAAAGGAAAATGGTCACTGTAAAGGTAAATAATATTTGGATGAATTGCCCTAATAAGGTTCATTTTGTGGCCAAGTGTAAGTGTCACCATAGGTCCAGGAAGTGCCAAAACCCTCACCATACTCTATTACACATAGATCATAGAGAACAACGAAAAGATCGACCCCATCAGTCTGTCACATCAACACTAAATGAACTAGAAGTATCTGCTAACACAGCTGCAGCAAAGTTGAAACCCGCTCATTGTTAATGACGTGTCAAGTACTAATTATGGCACCTAATGGTTTGTCCATGAGAGTTAGAGCTCTTCTCGATAGTGGCTCATCAGCATCATTTATTTCTGAACGACTAGTGCAATCTCTTTATCTTAGTCGTACCAAACAGAAGGTCTCAGTCTCAGGTATTGGAGGCGTCTCTCCTGATACATCTATCCAGTCAATTGCAAGTTTCAAGATTTCTCCCATAACTGGCAAGGAAAGGACCATTGATGTGACCGCATTAATAGTTCCCCGAGTAGTTCGTGATTTGCCAATATTTCATATTCCATTTGATACGAAATGGACTCACCTATCTAATCTACACTTAGCTGATCTGGAGTTTGGCGTTCCTGGTTGTATAGAAATACTCCTTGGAGTTGATATCTTCACTGACGTATCCAATAACGTATGGCAATAACAGCAGACGTAGGCAAGATGTATAGAGCAATAGAGCTTATAGTTGATGACAAGGACTTGCATCACTTTGTTTGGAGGTCCAAACCTACTGAACCGTTAAAGGATTATCAAGATGACAAGAGTTACTTTTGGCATGTCTGCTTCATCATTTGCTGCCAATATGTCTGTGAGACAAAATGCCCTTGACTTGGCACACAAATTCCCTTTAGCTGCCAAGGTAGTAGAAGACTGTTTTTACGTTGATGATTACCTCACAGGAGCTGACACTGTCGAAAGGGCAATTCTTTTATACCATCAGCTACTTGATGTGTTTAATTAATTGTGGTGAATTTCTATTATGAAAGTGGAATTCCAGTGATTCTGTTGTACTAAAAAGCATCGATCCAGGCCTCCAAGACTCCCTTGAAGCACTCAACATATCTGGGTCTGAAGAATACACGAAAGCCCTTGGGCTGGAATGGAACACCACGCTGGATCACTTTTGCTTAACTATCGCTGATCTACCAGCACCTGATATTGTCACTAAGCGAATCCTCATATCTAACATCGTCAAGATATTTGATGTCTTTGGCTGGTTCTCACCTATTATCATTAAAATGGATATACTCCTTCAACGTCTCTGGGAAGCCAAACTTAATTGGGATGATCCTCTTTCCTCATCCATTCAAGATGTTTGGACACAATGGAAAACTGAACTACAACTTCTTTCCAATTACCTTTTTGAAAGATGCCAACATCATGAATATACAGTTACAAGGATTCTCAGATGCATCTGAAGATGCCTATGCAGGCATTGTGTATATCCGTGGAGAAGATACTCATGGTAATGTTCATGTTGCATTGGTAATGGCAAAGACGAAGCTTTCTCCACTGAAGCGATTGACAATACCTCGTCTGGAGTTGTGTGGTGCTTATCTACTCACCCAACTACTTCACCACATCAAGAACATCTACCAAATACCAGTTACCAATGTATATGCTTGGACCGATAGCACCATTGTGTTGAATTGGTTGAAAGGTTCTCCAAAGCGTTTTAAAACTTTCGTTGGAAATCGAATTTCAACCATTATCGATTGTATACCTCCTAATCACTGGAACCATGTTAGCAGTATTGATAATCCTGCAGACTGTGCCTCTAGAGGTCTTTATCTGAGCGAGTTGTTGAATTATGAGTTGTGGTGGAAAAGTCCCAACTGGTTAACTATTTCACAATCACAATGGCCAAAACAACTATTATTATCTCCTATCAAGATACACAACAAAGAGAAGGAAGTATGTTTGGCTACCACATGTCGACTAGTGGCGACCATCATGCCATTTGATTGTTATTCTACATTTTCAAGACTTCAACATGTGACAGCATGGATCTTTCGATTTGTAAACATTTGCCGTATCCCAGGAAATTCGGTCATTCATTGCTCCTATGTGTCCATGGACGAACTCTCCCAGGCAGAGCGATATTGGATAGCCATTTCGCAGAGTGACAGTTTTCCTCATGAATTATGTATACTCCAGTCAGATTGTGATGTCAATTTACCAAACAATAGTATAGTGTTTTAAAGTCACTCAATCCCTTCTTAGACCCACCTGGTATAATTCATGTGGGTGGTCGTATCTCCAATGCTAAGCTGTCATATTCTAGAGTATATACAATCATTCTTCATGGTAAACACCCCATTGTCAGATTGATTGTCCTTTCAGAACATCGTCGTATGTTACATGCTGGTCCATCTCTATTGAATACCTCTATTAGTTTACGATTTCACATCATCAACCTTCGAAGAACTGTTCGATTAATCACTCGTGTGTGTGTGATTTGCAATCGCTACACAGGTAAAACAGCATTTCAACAGCAAGGTCAAATGCCTTAAGAGTGGATCACTCCTGGTCCAGTGTTTGAGAAGGTCAGAGTCGATTATGCCGGGCCGTTTGATATCAAGTATGGATTTGTACGAAAACCAACCATAGTGAAAGCATATCTTTGTCTGTTTGTATCGTTGACAGTTAAGGCAGTACACCTAGAATTAGTTTCCGATCTAAGTACTGAAGCCTTTATTGCTGCCTCGCATCGCTTCATTTGTAGAAGAGGATTACCCATGCTCATATGGAGTGATCATGGAACAAATTTCATTGGGGCAGACCGCGAGCTGAAGGATCTCTTCCAATTCCTGAAAGATAAGAACTCTCAAACAATTATTTTGGAATTCTGCACATCAAAAATGATCAAATGGAGATTTATCCCAGAGCGTGCTCCAAATTTTGGGGGACTATGGGAGTGAGCATGAAAACTCATTTACGGCAGATCACTTCGGATGTCAAGCTGACCTTTGAAGAATTGAGCACTATAATGTGACAAATTGAAGCTTGTTTAAACAGTCGACCATTGGTTCCTTTAAATCATGTTAATGACAATATCACTGAAGTCCTTACACCAGGTCATTTTCTGATAGGATGAACATTGACTGCTCTACCGGATCGCTCTATTTCAGAACGACCAATGTCTCTGTTACGCCGATGGCAGTTGTGTCAAAACATAGTGAACAACTTCTGGACAAAATGGTCTACTGAGTATATCACTACATTAAACAAGTACACCAAATGGCCTCATCGATCAAGGAATGTATGTGTGGGAGATATTGTTATCCTTCGCAACGAAACTTTGTTTCCAACGAAGTGGTCCTTGGCAAGGGTGGTCAACATTCATCCTGGAAAGGATAATCTCGTTCTAGTCATAACCGTGAAGACCGCCAAGGGAATTTACAAGAGACCTGTGACCAAGATTGTTGTTATGTTACCTTCAAAATCTAATGATTGAATTGTATGTTATTACTACATGTATATCATTATTACTATGTATATACTTTTTTTCAGACCGTTCGGTCTTGGCCAGCGATATGTTTGGTCATGCTATAATCATTTAATAATTAGCTTTTTAATGTAATTTTAATTATTCCCTTATTTGGCCACAGTTCTTCCAGATCTTTCTGTACCATGTGCTCTAGCATGTGTTATGTTTAGAACTTTCTAGTTTTTTTTGTTCTATGATATAGTCTGTCGATTCTCTCACTCTCTCTTTTTTTGGTAAAAATCAATAAAGCAATATTTGACTCTCATTCTCTGTTGTGTCATGGATATTGACTAATCAGTGGTATTCTTGTGTAGTATTCGCAATCTGTACTAAGCTCAATCAACATAACTTACTGATCAACCATGTCTACTACACCTCCCATGTATGTATTATAATGTGAATGATTACTGGCTTCTGGATATTGTACAATTGCTCTCACTGTGTGTCCTTGAAACTCAACTATAGAGTAATTGTCAACAGTAGAAAGGGTAGCCAGAACTTCCTTATCCATCCATTTAACTCCAACTATACATACATCATGGTATATTGTCATCTTAAGATAGATATTACTTTGTGAAAACTATCATTAATAAATGGCCAATTTGTTCACCAATACCTTTGAACAAATGGTAAACTGACAACACCTATAATGATTACTAGTGTTATAAAATTATAGAGCTTTCCTATGGTGAATTGATGTTTGGCAAACCATGTATTTAAGCTTTAGGATGTTGCTGAAGATGTCCATCACGAGAATTAAGGTAATGTTAACCATAAGGGTTTATTTTGATGCTATATTTTTTATATTTATTGTTTTTATCCATAGTTGATTGAAATGACCAATAGGTTCTGCTTCAGAGATGTTGCTCATTGGTCCAAGTTTTTTTTTAAATGGAGGAATACTAAAAGTAGTAGAGGTTGTCAGAAAAGTAGTCAATGTTGGAACAGTAGCAGTTGTAATCATGGTAGTTGAAGTTGAGGGTAGAAACATCAGAAGTAGTAGCAGTGGCAGTCATAGATGTAATAATATCAGTATTTCATTTTATCAAAAAGTAAATGTCCATTATCTACATAAGCACTACCTTCAAAATCATGATCATTGTAGTTGTTATCAATGTCCTCCATCACCTGCGGCAATGCTTCTGGTCGCTCATACAGAGAAACTGCATGCGTCATTAGAATTAGTTCTTGATAGAAACCAAAGTGTATGTTTTTGCAAATAAATAGAATTACATGGGTTGCTGAAAAAGGTTTAGTCGTTTTGCAATGAAATTGGGCGGGGCTCCGCATGGATCATTTACAGATGGTATTGTAATAGTTATTGATAAGCACTTAATCATTTAGAAACATCACAAAATTAAAATACATCAGAGCAAAAATAATGTCACAATATGTGATATATGTTTGAACTAAATACATACAAAACATTTCTAAGAATTTAAGTGCAAAAGATTTCACTACCAACATAATAACAAAGAAATCATTAATATGTTGCAAGTATCTTACATTGTGTAAACTATGTTAAATGTGTTGTTTGCTTGTAACTTGAAGAGTTGTGAACTCTTTTTTAACAGTTTGATGTATCCAATTCTGAAACAACAAATAGTTAATAAAATAAAGTTCATAAACATTAAAAACTAATCATACCTTTATACTTTGACATTATTTTGTCAGCTAAGTCATGTCGTTTTAAACTATCATCTCTTAAAATATCTAGGAAAGTTGTGAAGATGCTAACATTATGTTTGACACGATCCTTTAGATCATCAAGAATCCTATCAAGACGATCTGAAGTTGTTTCCTTGTCCTTAACATTTTTGTAAACATTCTCAGAAATAACTTCTTTTGAAAGCAGTTTCCTTGCTAAAGCAATAGGATCAACATTTGACTCAACAATAACATCAGTACATTGAACTAATGCCCTTCTACATATTTCACTGTTTAAAGTGCCATCTATAGAACAAAGAGACAAAAAATAGAAGTACCAGTACTATATCAGATTATATATAATGAGATGGTTAGTCTGTATTAGATGACAACATAATTATAGTCTTGTGAGAGAAACATGCTTTGTAATAGTAACATATTAATAATATACTTTACAAAAATAATGTTTGAATGTTGTCAATAACAGGTGAGTTTTCATCTGTTATTGACAATGAGCTTTTTGGATCTTTTGTATGCATATGTGCAGGAAATGATTCTAGATAAAAATAATATGAAAATATTAATAGCATTAAGAGGAACCAATAATTGCAGAAAATTTGAGAAGGATGAAGTACACACATAAATAACTGAAATCTTCATTCCTACTTTAGAGACACATTTAATTAAGGAAGAACTTCCAAAACAAGTGATTGTACAATGAACAATGACTGAATTATAACTCATTGTGCAGATTTGTTCAATTGCTGCTTAAGTACTTTCAATAAAATTGTTCCTTTTTACAGCACAAAATATAATTTGGGTTCATACATAAAGTGTCTAAAATAGATGTCTTTAGGCTATGGCATGTATGAGACTTCCAGAAGCAGAAGTAGAGCAAAGAGAAACCATAGTTACATCTGCAGCACAGATATTTTTGATGTAACAAGTAAGACTCCATGCAGTTAGCAGTGTGTGTTTCCAAAGAGACATATGAATTATGTAGAAAATGAAGACATTTTAATTATTTGTGTGGTTGCTATATATTCCTAGACCTTTCCTTTCCTACATGTTAGTGTTTTGTTATCTAATAAAATTAACTGAATTTCTTGTTATCTTCCTGATCTAATTGTCTAAGCATTCTCATCTTCCTAATGCATGGTAATAAGACAGTAGGAGAGTTGCCAAACAGATCAATACATAATTTAGTAATGATAGATATTTCTACAGTTTGTCAATGTATGGAAGGTGTGCATCTGCAGTCAAGGCAATCAGCTTAACTTCATAAAATCATGTTATATATACCAATTAAAAGAATAAAACTGTAATTTGTAAAATTATATCTCAGCATGTAAAAATTATTTGTGTCATGATAGCATAGAAGTTCAAAGTTTTAACTAAGAGCTTAGACTTGATAAGGTGATATCACAGCACTATATCCAAATATAGCACTGACATCAGCAGATACTGGGCTATGACATCACTTTGAGTTTCAGTGGTATCAACCCACTAATATGTTATAGTCCAACCTGAATCATACAATATGCTTAATAGTTATATGGTATGTTGTGACATAAATAACCCTTGAGCCAGGGGCTTACAATGAATTTGCAAGTTCATTAATTTATACAGTACTCTCAGACATTATGACAACAACAAAATTAATCTGACATTTTGCTAAAAAGGAATATATTGTATAAATGTAACACATACTTTGTTTACTGAACTATTATTAAAAAATTGGGAGTCAGAGATTTGCTTAAAGTAAGTTATCTCAGTAATCATGCATAGCTTTAATTATCACAAATACATCTGAAATGTATTAAAGTTTTCTTTGAAAATGACATGATGTAGGAAAAGTTTATATACTAATAATCCAAACACAAACAAAGTAGCAATGATACCAATATACATAACTAGCAATACATGGATATACAAAATACTAGATTATAATATTGATGAGTGCAGCTTTAATATCACTTAGATTCTAACTGTCATAGTCCAAAGAGAATAAACTTTAGAATTGGTATTGTATATACACAACGTTTCTAACTTATTTTTTCATCTCATTTACTTTGATGATGCTTCAGACATCATATAAACAATCTTGTGTTCTTTATAGTAGTTTCAAATCTTTGTGTTGTGCTATTATGTAGGAATGATGCTATTACCATTGCCACTACTTTCATTGTACTTTTGCTCTTATTGAATTGATATTAACTAGAACAATTCCTACATCACATCACTTTTTAGAAAAAGCTTTTATGTGTAATCAAACCAGAAATAGTTAAATCAACTGGTAATGTACATTAAGTACACCTGTCTCTTATTAATAAAAAATAAAACTAATGTAAAGCTAAAATATTTCCAAAAAATGTATTTAATTTTTCATGAATGCTGTTAGTGTGCTTTAGAAAAAACAAAAAAGGAAAAGTCTAGTACAAGATACCTAATTTTTTTATTTAACATTATAGCTGTTGGAATAGTATTGGAAGGAATGCTGGCAGAGTGAGCTATATTAACAAAAGGAGGATACATTTCGATGTTATTACTTCAATATTTTGGAAAAGCACAGGTGATATTTTATATGACATATTATGAGTATATTCTATTTTTAATGTCACTTACTTGTTGTTTCCTGTTTCTGTTCTAATTCATAAGTAGTAATTACCAAACTCATTGGCTCATTTATTCCATTAAAAGTGAGCTTTAGGTCAGTGAGTTCTTTCTTATCATTGAGAGAAACCTTAAAATTTAGGCATGGCAAGGCAGTGTCTGGTTGACATTTATCAATGACCTTCCTAGAAAGCTTTTACAATACAAAATTTAAAAATTTCACAAATTAAAATAGGACTTTACTTGAAACGGAGTAATGATTGGTACAATGTCAAAATTCTCATTAGTGGTTGTAACCACAATTATGTCAGGATCAAAGAAAGGACCTAGGTCTCTCCTTTTCCAGTTTTCAAAACGTTTCTCTGTTCTCACTCTCTAATATAGATAAACAACACATATACAGTGGTAATATAGGGTTGTAGTTCTTTTTTTATGACTGCATACCTCATGAAAAGGTCCAAGATCTTTCGTGACCACTGCTTGTATTTCCCAACAAAACTTCTTCACCTCCTTGAAAAAAACTACCATTGCATAACTGCATTGAAATAGAAACCCCTTTATTTTTTTAATGACAATACCAATGAGACAAAAATCAGGGATTCTTATGACACCAGAATTTTCATAAGGTCTGAACACTTGGTCATAATTAGTTGGTAACAGCTCAAACTTGTAAGGTGGTGGTCCATTACCTCTGATAAATGCCAGCTGTTGACTTTCCTCTTGTGACCTGAGCACAACATTATGTTGGAGATGAAGCTTAATAGGTCTGGAGAACTTCCCTGTTGTTTTAATATTGTAGAAACAGCTAACAAGCTCAACATCACGAGGGAGGATGATCTCTGACTCCTCTGGTGAAACTACATTGACCTCAATTTTGACTTTTTGCCTTTCTTGCACTGATGATGGTGGAACGACAAACTTGACTCCATATTCTGGTTTCTCAAAAACTTGCTCTTCATTGAGGTATTCAATATTCCATTTGGACACATCTTCCAAAACTAAATAAATGAATAAAGTAGGAGTAATACATTTTCTATAATACTAAACAATTTTAAATTATACTAAATGGGCACTCAGAGGGAAAGAATAAAGATGAATAATTTGGCTTTTTAATTAGTTCACACTTTTCCACCTTAACAACATTTTATATAATATTATTGCAATTCTTGTAAAAAGACTTGATAAAGTCAAGTAGGTACTTATGTAGGTCTAATTTTAAACTGTTAACAGTTATTTAAGATATCACCAAATGTGGCAGCCATTTTTTCCAGCCCAACACTACACATTAAGCACTACATGCTTAATATTATGATTGTAAGTATATGATTGAGTTGTGTAACATGTATGTTTAACTTACTTTTGTAATCCAGCTGAACTGTTGCTTGACCACTACTATGAGCACCTGTATTACTTTGTTGGTCATCATTTTGAGTTGAAGTAGTTTCTCTGTCTTTTAGCTTTTCGTCTTCTACAGTGATGAAATACAAATAGTTTATATTTGTTGGAGATAGCTAACACAATTTAATCATAATTTCATGTCATCAGCCTTTAGTGAATCTATATTTAAATTAACTCAGTCCTTATCATTTAGTAAAGACATTATATAGAATCCTACCTCTTTCACTATGTGAGTGAGGATCACTTCTTTCAGGTATCTTTAAAATTCACGAATTTTTTGCCCTGTTTGTTGGCTGTTAACAGTCTTGCCCTCCACTGCTTCTAATAGTACCCCCCATGTAGCTTTTTTAGCATATTGGTCTAACCACTTGTCAATCATTTTAGCCAGATTTACTTCTACTGAATTATTGCTTTCTTTTAGGCTGTCTAGATCTGCTCGACTGACTTCAAGTACAACACCTATTATGTACCATCGGTCTTTAATAGGCACCAATACTTCTACAGCATCTTTGTTTGCAGGAACATTGGAAGTAATCTTGCTAATATCTGTAGTAGAAAACAATTTATGAGGATATGTGTGTGTGTGTGTGTCTTCAGAAATTATCCATAACTTTAAATATCACAAATGATATGATGCAAGAAAAGTTTATATATTAATAATCCAAACACAAACAAAGTAGCAATGATAGCAATATACATAACTAGTAATACATTGATATACAAAATACTAGATTATAATATTGATGAGTGTAGCTTTGATATCACTTTGTTTCTAACCGTCATAGTCCAAAGAGAATAAGCTTTAGAATTGATATTGTATATACACAAAGCTTCTAACTTATTCTTTCATCTCATTTATTTTAATTATGGTTAAAGCTAAAATATTTCAAAAAAATGTATTTAATTTATTATGAATGTGTTAGTATCCTTTAGAAAAAAAACATCCAAAAAAATGAGGCCAAATAGTTTACAATGGATTTGTAAGTTCATTAACTTCCTACAGTACTCTCAGACATTATGATAACAACAAAATTAATCTGAAAATTTCAATAAAAATATATATATTGCATAAACGTAAGGCACACTTGTCTAGTGAAGTTTTAATTTACATTTATTAGAAAATTGGGAGACAGAGAGTTGCATAAAGTATGAAATTGTTGTGTGAAACTTGTTAATGATTTACCTAGGGTAAGTGTGTCATCTAACAATTTAGACACGTGTACATAAAATTAAAAGTAGTTGTGACACAATAGCATAGAAGCTCAAAGTACTAACAAAGATCTCGACTTGAAAGAGTGACATCACAGCACTCTATCCAAATATAGCACTGACATCACCAGATACTGGGCTGTGACATCACTTTGAGTTTCAGTGGTATTAACCCACTAATATATGTTATAGCCCAACCTACATCATACTATTAGCTCATATGGTATGTTGTGACATAAATAACCATGAAGCCTTTGGCTTTCATGCTTGTTTTATATCATAGTTCAGGTATAACCAATACTTAAGAGCCACAAACATTATACACTAACTTTTAAAGAGGAGTTGCTCAGATATAGTTTCAATGACATCTTCACTTAATGGAGGATCTGCAAGATCCTATGACAGAATGAAGTATGAATATGATGTAAGTATTATCCTATACAGAATGTGTTATAAGCACAATACACAAGAAATTGACAATAGATTATTCAAACTAACTTATACTTACCAAAGGGTTACGTCCACCAAACACACTAAGTTGACTGCAACATTCCTTTACTAACTTCTGACTTGATAATAATGGTGATGATGAGAAATAAGAACACCTATTCACTATGTGTTGAAGGTGGTCCTCTTGAAGTGATGATTTAGCACTGAAAAGTGCTTTTGTGACTGAGGGAGCAATGCAAAGAAAAGGGTCATGAACTCCGACAATTTCTTCTACACCAACCATCTTGGTGTCATTGTCATCTTTAACATTACTTTTTGTAAGCACTGATCGAGCAACATCTTTTATATTGTAAAGTATGCGTTTATCCATGAGAAGACTACGAGCTTCTCCTACATCACTAGGAGCAATGAGGTACTCCTCACATTCAAATGAGTGCATCTGACTCTTCAATGTTAATATGGTCTGAACAACATCATTGAAAACTTTGCGGCTTTTTTTAACATCATTTACTGATGTAACTACTGTAACACAACGATATTGCTCTGTTACTTCAACAATAACTTCAACTTCATCATCATCGTTCACCCAATAAATGCCGCTCATCCATACATCACAACGACGAGCTAACTTTAGGATTTGTGGATCAACAGCAAATTTTCTAGCTCTATTACGGCGTGGAGGACAAAAAGTGTAGGAAAGAATGAAAATGAGAAGATGAAGAAATCGTGCTGAGAAGAATTGGTTATGATCAGGACACCAGAGGCACCATCCCAACCCATTCTCTATTTTAAGATCTGTAGGGGGCTCAACTTTAATGAGGGATGGAAAAAATAACAGCTCCTCTGATGGCAGAGGAATTGAAGCTGATATATTGGTTTCAAACTTTTGTAGTGTATTAGATTCTAAAACATGACAGAACTGAAGACTCCTAAGGAACCCAATTAACATATCAGTATTGTACTTTGGGAAATTTTCTTTTAGAATAGACTTAGGCACAATACCAGTATTACTAGCAATATTTTGATGGGCACGTTCAATTTCCTTAGGAGCAAAAAGAACACCATTGACTTCAGTGAGAAGAGTAGCTCTGTCAATAACTACCCAACTTTCAGCATCATCCTCATTTTTAAGGAACAAGATGAGACCCTTGTCACTTAAAATGGTTAGGAATTCTAATAAAACTGACCTTTCAGAAGGAAGTGAAGGGTCATCACGCTTTTGTAATACATCACATAGCTCCATCAGGCTAATGGCTATAATATTCTCTTTATTTCGAAGCAATTGCAAGAAGGAGAATTGAACATTGCAGTAGAAACTAATTTTATCAGATCGATCAAGTATAGCTTTGCAGCTTTTAGAGAGCATAGCAACAAACTTCTCGACACCTTTTCCACCAGGACGATGACATTCCATAGGTAGGAACCCACCATATTCTTGGGAATGATCAGCTTTTTTAGCAACTTCAGCAACTAATTTTGAAATTTTCTCATAACCATTAGTCAGTTCATCGAGTCGACTTCCAATGACAAGTATTTGAGATGGCCTTGAGCTCGATAATTGAAGACTAGCACTCTTTATAAAATTAAACCAGTAGTATAAATCCCTTTCAATGATGTCAAGATTGTCAGTCATCTTGGAAAGTATGGCAAAAACAGCAGGTGTGCGTAGCATGAGATTTTCTAGAATTACTGAATGACTGCTGTAATACTCCTTATGACCTGCAAAATCATAAAGGACAACATTTCCCACTTCATGACTTGAAAAGGTATGCGCGTTAATTCCAGTAGTAATTAGTTCTACTGGAATAGGATCAGAAGTATCGAACTTGTAGTTAGGCGGTTTCTTAGCTCGTTCCATAATGACTGCTGCGAGTGAACTTTTACCTGTACCAGTGTTACCACAGAAAAAGACTTTGCTGTAGGATTCCACAGGAAAATCTTTTCGACATTGCTCAAATGGCTCAAACATCTTTAAAATGCTGAAGTGATTGACATCATCACGATAAGCAAGTTCCATGGCTGTTTGTTCACGTTTGTTCTTAGCCATTGGGTTGACCTTTCCTGAAGACAAAAGGGACTTCACAACATCACCATAACAACCCCTACAAGCAACGTGAAGTGGTGTATTACCATCCTAAAAAAATTAAAGCAAATTGTAGTAATTGACATTCCTTTTATTTCAGATTACAATGTGTGATTGATTGTTCGAAATACTTCATTTATACTTACATTTCAAACGTTTACCTCATTTATAGTGATAGTATTTTGTGTGTATTTTAGTCAGTTATATATTTATGTGCCAAACAAACAATAAGAAATTTGTACTTATTAACAGATTGGTAGAATTTTTATTAAGAAATGAGTATTAGATACTTTGAAAAATGGCTCAACTTATCCATATATTCTACACAGACAAACATCTAAGCCTGCATAAAGAGACTTTGTTCTACTTCATTTTCTGATGTAAGTGTATCTACAGCGACAAAACTCACTGAAATCAGAGCAAAATTTTCAGAAATGTTTTAAAAGCTTATATATCATGGTCAGTTTCCAGAGGCTACCTTCTAATCAATTGACATCATTCATACATGAGACTGAGTCTTCTATATAATTACAAAATAGCATATGGCTACTAACTGTTATGTACTATATGGAGATGTAACACTATTTAAATAGTATCCATGCAACATCTTTATTTGTTATACCAATTATTTTGCATGTAATAGGCCCTCAATATCAGGGTAAAACAACTTGGCTATTATTGATAAGACTAGTCTATCAAGCCACACCTTTCTCTTTGCTGATATACAAAAGGGAAGAAAGGTCACCATTGAGTCTATTTTAGTTGACCAATCAGATTCTATTACCAACATTACATAATAGGTAGTAGGAAGTAACACTATTATGGATATCATCTTTTGGCTTATTAATATCTTGCCAGTACAAAGTGATATAATTTGTTTGATGCTTGCAATATGAAACTGTAATATATAAATTGGTACATTTGGACTATAAGTCTCTTAATCTATTAATGTAGATAACATGTATTAAATGTTAATGTTGTAATTTATGTTTGGCTTCTTTGTTTAGACTTAGGAGGGTCTAGTTCAATAGACTATGAAACCTACAAATTGTTAATCATTATAAATGAAGTAACTTAATTTATAAAGCAGTAGGAAGCTAAGGTAAACACAACAATATGAACTTTTAATTATAAGATGTAGTGGCTAATATCACTTAAATGCTGTCAAGGACCATAAAAAGTAAAGGATAGCATGGTTTTATAATATATATGTATTCAACTAGAAAATCTAACTTTATAGCATTATTGATATGTGATCCTGATTTTCTCCTTTCTCTTTTCCTTGATAAACATAGTGCAATGTTGCATTTCAAATCATTGTATGATTACTTTCTATGATAATCATTTTTAGTAGACTGGTAAAAATGTTTTAGGACATTGTATATGTTATATATCAATCTTGTTTAGTGAATAAACCATAAAATGCATGTCACAACTTACATGATCAGCAATGTCAGGGTTAGCACTGGCTTTAAGAAGAAGCTGAACACATTCATTATTGCCTTTCTCAGCTGCAATGTACACAGCAGTTTGGCCATCCTGTGTACATGTAAAAGGACAAATGACAAATGAATGTTCGTATAAATGACATAAAAGTGATTGAATAAAATGCAGAATGACTTTCCAGAGGCTTTCTTCTATACATTTGATACCATTAATACATGAGACTGAGCCTTTAATATAATTATAAAATGGCATATGGTTACCAACTGTTATGTAGTATATGAAGATGGAACACTCCTTCAATAGTTTCCTACAACATCTTTATTTGTTATACTAATCATTTTGCATGTAATAGGCTCTCAATGACAGAGTAAAATAATTTGGCTATCAGTGATAAGACTAGTCTATCAAGTTATACCCTCCTCTTTGCTGATATGCACAAGGGAAAGATAGTTACAATTGATTATATTTCAGTTGACCAATTCCACTACTCAGATTGCATGCATAAGTAGTAGCATTTTATTATAAATGTCATCTTTGCACTCACTAATATTTTGGAAGTACAAAATGATAAAAGTTGTTTGATGCTTTCTTAAAGGAAAAACTGCATCTTTACACTCTATAAATTGGTATATCTGATCTATTAAGGTATATAACATGCAAGGAATGTTAATGTTGTACAGGATGTATGACGTCTTTGTTTTCATTTATTGTAATTAGCTGAAGTTCTCAAGTGACCTTTGTTAGAGCCTTCTTCTGCATAAGCAATCAGGAGGTCTAGCCCAATAGACCAACAAATTGTTATTCATTATAAATGAAGTAACTCAATTAATAAAGCAGTGAACATTGAATTATAAGATGTAGTGGCTAAGATCACTTAAATGCTGTCAAGGACCATGAAAAGTAAAGGATAGCATGGTTTTATAATATATATGTATTCAATTAGAAAAGCTAACTTTATAGCACTATTGATATGTGACCCTGATTTTCTCCTTTCTCTTTTCCTTTATAAACATAGTACAATGTTGCTCAGTTGTTGTATTCCAAATCGTTGTATGATTACTTTCTATGATAATCATTTTTAGTAGGCTGGTGAAAATGTTTTAGGACATTGTATATGTTATATATCAATCTTGTTTAGTGAATAAACCATAAAATGCATGTCACAACTTACATAATCAGCAATGTCAGGGTTAGCACTGGCTTTAATAACAAGCTGAACACATTCATTATTGCCTTTCTCAGATGCAGTGTACAGAGCAGTTTGGCCATTCTATGTATATGTAAATGGACAAATAGCAAATGAATGTTAGAAAAAATGACATAAAAGTGATAGAATAAAATGCAGAATGTTTCCTTCCAATAATAGAAAATTATGAAGAAAATATTTTAGGACATTGTATATGTTATATATCAATCTTGTTTAGTGAATAAACCATAAAATTCATGTGACAACTTACATTATCAGCAATGTCAGGGTTAGCACTGGCTTTAAGAAGAAGCTGAACACATTCATTATTGCCTTTCTCAGATGCAATGTACAAAGCAGTTTGGCCATTCTATGTATATGTAAATGGACAAATAACAAATGATGTTAGTATAAATGACATAAAAGTGATTGAATAAAATGCAGAATGTTCCTTCTAACTATAAACAATCATGAGAGGGATGTTCTTTAACATGGTATCAAACCAATATTAGACCACATATTAATAATTCACTAACAAAAACACCTTGATGTGGTCAATGTTCACCTACCATTACATTCATCACCTTCATAATGTAATACAATATGTGATATGACACATCATTGTGTCATTATTTTATATTACAATTTTTTAATAATCTGGTAAAAATGTTTTAGGACATTCTATATATTACATATCAATCCTGTTTGTGAATAAACAATAAAAATCATGTCATAACTTACACAATCAGCAATGTCAGGGTTAGCACTATTTTTAAGAAGAAGTTGAACACATTCATTATTGCCATTTGCTGATGCAATCCACAAAGCAGTTTGACCATCCTATGTATATATAAAATGATAAACACATACACAACAAATATAAGTTAGTATAAATGATATAGAAGTCCTTGAATAAAATGCTGTAAGTCTCCTTCACAGACATGAGTAAAAATTTCTTTATTATTGGGTTAAATCAACATTAAACCTCTTATTAACAATTTCTTTGTAAAAAAACATGTGTACTGTTGTAGTCAATAATCAGTTGCCATTACATGAAGTCATAACTACTGTCTGACAAATATCCATGAATCTGTATCAAGTATCATGAATCATTATGAGGTATATACCACTCATTAAAATTTAATAGGGACATAAACTTTACTGCAGTGAACTGTCTGACATAATTGTCACAGTTAAGTGAATTGTGGTCTAAAGAGTCTTCTTCCTAGGGCTATCATGTGCTTACATATTGATCAAAGCTAAGTCAGGCTGCAACTCTATAATTAATACTAAAGCTTGTTTTTCCATAACATGTTCTTACATGATACCAAACAATATTGATATTAGTATTATGGATGACTAATATTTCAGTAATGCCTGTACTTTCTTTGCAACTTGCATAATAAAGGACCACCCATTTACTCTATTATAAAAACACCTAACTGATCAACTACAAAATAAAATCACTAACACTCTACAATAACAGTACAAAGATACGAACATTTTGTTTTATCCTATATCTCTAAATTATATTAGTTACAGTTAATTTTAGTTACTGTTAGTTTTTCTCTCTCAGCAGACACTTCAGTTAGTTTTAGTTAGTTTTACGTATTTAGAAAATGTTTAGTAAGTCTCTTGTGCCTGATATATTCCAACGTATAATAATAAAATAGACTTACCTGATCTGTAATATTTACATCAGCTCCTTTAATGAGAGCATCTTTTACTAATGACAAGTCTCCTTTTTTAACTGATTCAATTAAACTCTCATTCTATGGTAAAACAAAAATGTATTAATAAATTATGACAGGATTTTCATACATCTAGGAAAACGTTTAAATAAATATGCCACAAACCTTTTATTTCAATGATATTTTGCACTCTAAAAATTTATACAAAACATTGAAAGGCATACTTAATCAACTAGTAATGAAAGTTTGGTTGTAATATCAAGAGAAACAATATACTGCTAAAGTTATTTGACACGGGGATATATGTCAGGCTAAAAGCAAACAACTTATATCATTATCTTGCAATATCACTTAACATATTAAAACTTGTGAACATTAACGTTACAGATATTCCATATAAATAATGTTCCATAACTGCTTGATGCCTTTATGCAGTATAGATATGAATATCATGTATGTAATTTACCAACTATAAAAAGAACATTAGTGTCTTAAAATAACAACAACTGAAACAAAAGAACTAAAAATAGAAGAGGCTAAAGTAGAAGTCTGAGACCATTCAGATATATAGCAATACTATGATGCACTTACCAATTGCTGCTGGTCCATGATAAAACCTCAAATGTGTAAACTTGAAACAAGTCTAGTTCCTTGACAAAGCTAGTCCCTTAACATGTACACACCTCTTTTATGTCCAAGCTCTTGTAATATGATCCAAGCTAGCTCTGTGACATGTACAGATGTCTTAATGCCCAAGCTCTTGTAATATGATCCAAGCTAGTCCCTTGACATGTGCACACCTCTTAATGTTCAAGCTCTTGTAATATGATCCAAGCTAGTCCCTTGACATGTGCACACCTCTTAATTCCAAGACTCTTGTAATACAATCCAAGGTAGTCCCATGACATGTACACACCTCTTAATGGCATAGGAGGCTGAAAGGGGGGGGGGCTGGAGGGGCTAGAGCCCCCCAATATTTAGAAAGAGGGTCTCAGCCCCCCCACATTTTTATTGCTTGTTACTTACCCCACAAAAAGAATCTAAGTTAATCTTATTGGTGTTGATGAAACTGTCAAAAATTTTAACATATTTGCAGGCCACAATGACGAAAAAACGGCTTAACAATTGTCTGGTCTTTCATGTACACAAATGCATAACTAATGAGTGTGATCTTGTTGAAATAGCTAAGGGATTTGTTATGGTAAATAATGAGTAAAGGAAATACTTTGGTACATTTTAAATTAATGTTGGTAATACTGATTGTGATTATATCAAACATACTTTCTGCATTATGGGTACATTTGTGTCTGCATATTCATCACATAGTTATGGTGTGAGCCCCCCCAAAATACAAGTGCCTCATCCACCTATGTAATGGCCATGTTCTTGTAATACAATCCAAGCTAGCTCCATGTCATGTGCACACCTCTTAATGCCCAAGCTCTTGTAATACAATCTAAGCTAGCTCCATGACATGTACACACCTCTTAATGCCCAAGCTCTTGTAATATGATCTAAGCTAGCTCTGTGACATGTACAGATGTCTTAATGCCCAAGCTCTTGTAATATGATCCAAGCTAGCTCTGTGACATGTACAGATGTCTTAATGCCCAAGCTCTTGTAATATGATCCAAGCTAGTCCCTTGACATGTGCACACCTCTTAATGTTCAAGCTCTTGTAATATGATCCAAGCTAGTCCCTTGACATGTGCACACCTCTTAATTCCCAGGCTCTTGTAATACAATCCAAGGTAGTCCCATGACATGTACACACCTCTTAATGGCATAGGAGGCTGAAAGGGGGGGGGGGGGCTGGAGGGGCTAGAGCCCCCCAATATTTAGAAAGAGGGTCTCAGCCCCCCCCACATTTTTATTGCTTGTTACTTACCCCACAAAAAGAATCTAAGTTAATCTTATTGGTGTTGATGAAACTGTCAAAAGTTTTAACATATTTGCAGGCCACAATGACGAAAAAACGGCTTAACAATTGTCTGGTCTTTCATGTACACAAATGCATAACTAATGAGTGTGATCTTGTTGAAATAGCTAAGGAATTTGTTATGGTAAATAATGAGTAAAGGAAATACTTTGGTACATTTTAAATTAATGTTGGTAATACTGATTGTGATTATATCAAACATACTTTCTGCATTATGGGTACATTTGTGTCTGCATATTCATCACATAGTTATGGTGTGAGCCCCCCAAAATATAAGTGCCTCATTCGCCTATGTAATGGCCATGTTCTAGCTCCATGTCATGTGCACACCTCTTAATGCCCAAGCTCTTGTAATACAATCCAAGCTAGCTCCATGACATGTGCACACCTCTTTTATGTCCAAGCTCTTGTAATATAATCCAAGCTAGCTCCATGACATGTACACACCTCTTAATGCCCAAGCTCTATTATTTATTGTTAATGTGTTGACATCATACATGACTGTGTTATATACAATGATGGTCTTCTCATTGAGTTTTGTTAGTATTATAGCTCTTGTGTTTTATCTTATGTTATGATCTTATGCCACTCTCCAACATTAAGGACTTTTTGTTTAATTACAGTTCTATCTTGTGTTACTATTCCCTGTGAGTGTTACAAAGAACTCTGATACTTATTCTTGTTCCATAATAGTTCCTGTGTATGTTATCTTACACATCCATCTCCTGAGATTGTTCTGTAACACTTAGTGTCGATTATTTTTAACCTCTTGTTATCTGGGTTTATATTGCTTGCTTCTGACATCTAGTACTTTACTCTGGCATCAAATACTTGATTTCTTTACAGAAATCAAGGATTTCACCTTCATTAATATTTCTATGCTGGCACCTAGGGTTTTCTTGTTTATTTCTGGCATTTTGAATTTTTCTTACTTCTTGGCATCTAGGATTTACCTTCTTTTTTCTGGTCTAGAGGATTAAAGAATTGGTTTTCTAGAATTTGAAAATTTTAGATGACGGCTAAAATTATCCTGGTATGTAGATTTTTTTTCATTCTGAAATCTAGGCTCTTCTTTTTATCCCTAATAACCAATATGAACTGTTGTACACTAGAATTATTAAGTAATTTTAGTGAAAAACATACTCTTGTCAATTAATAACAATAATTGTTTCACTGTTGTAATAACTATATTTCATTTTATAGTAGGAATGTTGTTTACTAGTATACTGGAGATAATGATCAACTGGTCGAGATCTGTATAAACTCAACATTTAAATAATACCTTTTTAGAATTTCTTTACAATAGGACAGTTGGATAATTGATTTATTGGAGATGAGTGTTCTGCTGCTAATAAGTTAATAAAACGACTTAATAAATAAATATTTTTACTATTTGTTCTCTTATAATATTGTACTAACTTGTTCTACACCAACTTGAGATGATCTGATCTAGTGTTGTCCTATGATGTATTAGTCATATCTATTATTTGTTACTAATTTACTAACTACTTATTTTTCTCTAGTATAATGATATAATGTTCTATTGGTTGTAAGTTGTATATTAACTGTAATTTTAAAACAAAACAAATTCTATTACATATAATAGGTCTATTAATAGCTACTAGGGATGACATTTGTTAATATACCTACTGTAAGTTAACTTTTAAATAGTACAATTGTCTACTGAATGAACTTTTTTTATAATAGGATGGACAAGATTAATGGTCACTGGTAGTGATGACTTGATCTAATTAACTGATGACTAGTGTAAGTTATATGTGTTATGATAATAAGGACGGTTCTGTACTAAACATGTATTTTAATTTTAGAGAGACTTAGATATACTATATTGGTACAGAAAATGCTGAGGCTCTTTGATAACTTAGATTGTGAGTTTGATCTATCATTAATTTGAAACTGTTGTCCTAAACTATTTCCTTTAATCCTATAATGAGAGATTGATAATTGTACTATAGATGATGTAGTGAGATTTTCTAATAACTACTCTATGTAAAGTTGATAATTTACAGAGCTTTGTTAAATATTAATTGATCATGTTATTCGTAGTTTATGTTGTAGTTGAGTGTTCTTTAACTGCTGGGGATGATATCATTATATCATGTACTGCATTTAACTATTTTTCTATTTTAACTATGTTTCTGTGTGTTGTAGATAATTGGCAGTGAGAGCACATGCATTCAAGACATTTACTACTTAATATACCTTTATGTTAATGATCATAATTAAGTGCAATACCACCTCACCTAGTTGTTGTAATGGTTCCTATGCTTCTCTTTTTGTGTAATTTTGTATGTTAGATAGGTTGAAATCAATTATTTCATCTGTTGGGTTGTTCAATTTCTTTTTTATAATTTGTTTATCTTTTACTAGTCTAACTGATGGTGTCTTTTATCTTTTACTAGTCTAACTGATAGTGTCTTCAGGTGCTGAAGAAATGTTGTTGTGGAGCTATAGTTATATTTACTGGTTCACGTTGTTGTATTGATAGAAATACTGCTTTCATCTGTTCTAAATGACATTTTATCAGTACTATTGTGTTACCAAGCTGTGCGTTAGTACTTTGTAATGTCTGTTTATGAGTACATATCATAGGCGTATGAACCAGGGGGGGCACTGGGGGCAGTGCCTCAAAATTTCATGTTGCGCCACATCCACGTAACACGTGTAAGTGTATTGCTATATCTGCTAAACCAAGTAGTGTTGCTATGTCTGCTCCTCCGCCAATCAAGAAGTTAAAGCAAACTACGCTTTCCTTTCATACAACTAACTCTGTTGAAACATTGGTGATACTGGAGACAAAATTGTGTGATTACAAGTTGTTAAACTATATTGAGTTGGCTCCGTTTTCTTCGTTTGATGAAATTTTTTACACAATACCTGTTGCCATTGCAACTGCAGAGATGACATTTTCAGCACTTAGGAGATTGAAAACCTACTTAAGAGCTACAATGTCACGACCATGACTTAACAATACAATTCTCCAATATGTTCACTAAGACAGGACAGATGAACTTGGAATTATCACAATAGCAAATAGTCTCATCCACATAAATGACAGAAGAAGTAATTATTTTGGTAATGTGTAACTGTATCTTGCATTGCAATTATAATCAAGTTATTTATAACATTGTTGTTCAAAAAAATTTTACACTGACCATATCCAATGTTTATAGCTACCATCCCATGTAGCTAATGTTATCAAAAATTACTATTACTACACGCCTTTGCTTCATCTACTGTGACCCCCCCCCCCCCCCCCAGTCATAAAATCATTCCTACGCCTATGCATATAGTCTGAATCCATGTTTTAAGCTTCAATCTATGGCGCTATATTAGTGTCAAAATTATGCAGTAGAGAAATCTTACTTGGTAGTGTATATACCGCATCGTCTAAGGGGCGTGGCGACGCTAATTAAAGATGGCTGATTTGTGATGAGTTCCAGCGCCATTTCTAGGCTTTTGTTGTTACTTAATAAAACGTGGAGCGCAAATACCACGAGCTGTCTCTTAGAATCGAGCGTCAGCGAGATATTTCTTGTTGGGTTGGGTTCCTGATTTTGTCTTTCGATGGTATGTACACCACGCCTCTTAGACGATGCGGTATATATACTACCAAGTAAAATTTCTATACCGCATAATTTTGACACTGATATAGCGCCATATCAATCAGTCCTGTGTTCACATAAACATCAAAAGAAATGAGTTAGTTTTTATCACACTATATTGAGTTTTGGCTCTCTGAGAGAAGCAAAACTCAATATAGTTTAACAACTTGTAATCACACAATTTTGTCTCCAGTATCACCAATGTTTCAACAGAGGTCAATTCAAATATACAGTTTCCAATTCAGATATACAAGAATACTATTCAGTAAATTATTATGTGATTGGTGTTGTGTGATACCCTAACACAAATTATCTGGATATTTCACCTTCAGTTAATTGTCAGTCATGCCATAAAAATATATATTACTATAATAAAACACTATATACAACATATTATACCTTATTAAATTACCTTGAACGATAATTTAACTTAAGAAGCAATGATGATATTTTAATAATGTTTATATGAAAGATAAAATCAGTCTCAGTCCAACAGTAGTAAAGTTGACTATTCTAATACAATGTTTATGCAGTCTTGATTCTATATGGCCAGCTCTACTTCTTTGCAAAGACAATAGCTAAAGTCATTACATATGAATTAAACTACATTGAATATTTTCAATCATTCACTAAACAAAATAACTTATTAGAAGCAAGATACAGTTCAGTTAAAAGTTAGTATAGTTGTCATTGATCTGTGACTAGTACAAAGTAAAGCATTATAATGTGGAGACCTAGCAATAAGAACCAAACTAATTGAAACTACATACCATACAGAAGTGTACAATTTAAGAGATGTAAGTAAAGTTGCTACTGAAATATAAGAAAATACTTGCATAAATTTTAAAAACATCACAGAAAGTATACTTTCTGTGATGCATAGTGATTCCTATTGAGCATATACTTTTCCAGGAAAGGTTTGCATGATCATCATAATAGTGACAATAACTTTGTGACACAAATAGGCTATAAAATGGTCAAGATTCATTATATACTATTGGCTAAAGCTTGTAATAATTGTTTCAAACTAAATCCTAGAATCACACTCTTACACATGACAACTTTTAAACTGTAACTGTATGTCTTGTTTACAACATACATACAAGCCAATGACTATACTTAATATTCACTAACATGGAGAAAATAAACTTTACCTTCTTTGTTGGTATCAAAAACTATCCAAGATATAGTTATATCAATAATAAGTAAATGTACCAATCACTAAGTGTCCTATATGTTATAATGACAATGACAAAATGTTGGCTATTACTAATGTATCACAGAATATCTGTTAATTTTTGTAATGTGGGCGTAGTATGTTATATCCAGTCAACTTGTGCAATATACGTTTTCACTTACTATCATGTAATAAAGTTATTACTTCTTCATGTTGACATAATATTGTATACAAGAGAGAACATACACAGTAGAAAATGAAAGTTAGCAATAATATAAGTAAGTAAAAATATCTACATATAGTGAAGCAGTATGTCTGTGTTATTCTAATTAGAGGAATTTAAAAGACTTTTCATTAGATTCTATGCATTATAATTCTGTATGACAAGTTTATAATGTTATATTTGTTATTAATGTTAGTTATATTCAGGAATGTACAGTAATCATAACTCACTGAATGACATAAGTCAGGGAAATTAACAGACATCATAATAACTATCTGGACTAAATATCATTAAGTAAACAAATTAAAATAAATGATGTTCTTCTTTTATTCTTAATTGTTATTCAAATGATTTGATTGACATTAGCAGTAGTTTCATAATTTATACAACATATCTTTTTTTGATATGACAAACAATCAAATTTATTTCTATCATAAAAGCTCACTTCATTCTAAATTGATGGTCCACTTTGTTGCTATTAAGACTACTTAAAAGTTGTACAAACAAAGCAATGAACTGACTAGACAGTCCTAGGGTTGAAGACATATTAGTGCTGATTGTACTATAGGTAGTGTAACAAGCCCACCTATGCATAGTTATGATACTCTGGTACATGTAATGTAAGTCGTTGCTTTACAGGCTACTTCTTTGAAATAAATATAACAATAAACTGCTATATATATTGAGATGATTTGAGTCTCTATTCTTTAGTCATAATTGCATATCTGTTTACTCTGCCTCAGAGAGTATCCATGCAGAAAGTTCAATGTTTCACCAGCTACTATTATCTGAGTCTACATGTATTGTCCATATAGTATATGCAAAGTCTCTGTTGATTCTTGTTCAGGATGACTTTGGTTCAAAGTCAAACAGATGGCCTCAACTAACTGGCCATCACTTAAGATATTTACGTTTTACACTGTAACTATCTTTATTTCACAACTTATATTTAACTACACTGAAAACATCTTGATAAGTATCTAGAGACCATAATTTCAGAAAAAATAGAAGGGTTAAAATCTCAAAGTGTCCAAGAAAATAAATGAAATGTCTGCTATTTTCCCATGCTAGTCATGTTACTATATTTAGATGCCCACACTACTATAGTCTATAACTACTGGAGATTTGCTTCAACTTTTATATTAGCAATACCTCTAGTTTTTCGTAGCTGTGCTGCTGTTTCAGCAAAATTCTTACATATCAGTGGCAAAAGGCTAATTTTAGGTACTATACTTAAGTTACTGTTACATATAGGATGTTGTCATGGTGTAGAAGGGACAATTTTATTAGAACTATTTAAGGTAGAAGTAGAGAGAAACTTTCACAATAAGCTATAATTCATCCACCCTTTAATACTACACAGAGAACAGTCCTTGCTCAATTAAGTGTGTGTCTCAAACTAGTAAGATGACTATCATGGGAAAAGTACATTTATATTATTGACATTGGCATTTCATACTACTCTTTTTCTGGTTTATTGGTATTTATGCAGTCGTTCATGTACACAAAATTATAAAATCTATGAATAGACTTCTTGATATAATTTAAATCCTTTTTCAACAACTACATAATAGACTATCTATCTCAAGTAATAAGTCAAACATAACAACAACATATTAATGTGTCTAATTATAGTCACATAATATCACATAATGTCACATTTAATACTAGTTTTATTTTCTTCTACTGCATACTTTATGCAGTCCATTTTTACACTGGGGACTGGAAAAAATGACAACTTAGCCAGTTTAAGATGTGTTGTAATGCAGTAGGTACTGTGAGTGTATTGTTAAATGCATGTATAGAGATAAGTGCTTGAGCTACTTCTAGACAGAAATTCATGTAGGTATTATAAACATGAATGATTGCTGGCTTCTGGATAATTTACAATCACTCTTGCTGTGTGTCCTTGAAACTCGACTATAGAGCAATCGTCAACAGTAGAAAGGGTAGCCACAACTTCCTTATCCATCCACTTAACTCCAAGTATGCATACATCACAGTATGTTGTCATCTTAAGATAGATATGATTTTCCAAAAGCTATCATTAATAAATGGCCAATTTTTTCACCAATACTTTTGAACAGGTGGTAAACTGACAACACCTATAATGATTATTAACATTATAAAATTATAGAGCTTTCCTATGGTGAATTTATGTACTCAAGCTCTAGGATGCTGCTGAAGATGTCCATCACAAGAGTTAAGATAATGTTGACTATACAGGTTTGTTTTGACCCAATATTTTTTTATTTTGTTGTGTTTATCCATAGTTGATTGAAATGACCAGCAGGTTTTTGCTCCAGAGATGTTGATCATTGGACTAAGTTTTTCTTAAAATGGAGGAATACTAATAGTAGTAGATGTTGCCAGAGAAGCAGTCAATATTGGAACAGTAGCAATTGTAGAAATAGTAGTTAAAGTTGAGGGTAGAAACAGCAGAAGTGGCAGTCATAGATCTAGTAATTGCAGTACTGCTTCATTTTATCAAAAACCAGTTGTCCATCATCTACACAACCAGTACCTTCAAAATCATCATCACTGTAGTTGTTATCAATGTCCTCCATCACTTGTGGCAATGTTTCTGGTCACTCATAGAGAGAAACTGCTCCATTGGAACTAGTTCTTGATAGAAACCAAAGTGTATGTTGTTGCAACAAAGTTAAATTACTTCAGATACCGAAAAAGGGTTTACTCTTTTTGCAATGAAATTGAATAGGCTCTGCATGGATCTGTTACAGATCGTGTCTTACTAGCTATTGATAAGCACTTGATCATTTAGAAACATTACAAAATTTAAATAAATCAGAGAAATAATAATGTCACAATATATGAGATATGTTTGAACTAAATATCTCTAAAGCATTTCTAAGAATTTAAGTGCAAAACATTTCACTACCAACATAACAATAACAAAGAAAACATTAACATGTTATGACTATCTTATATTGTGTAAACTATGTTAAATGTGTTGTTTGCTTGTAACTTGAAGATTTGTGAACTCATTTTTAACAGTTCGATGTAGGCAATTCTGAAACAACAAAGAGTTAATAAAGTTAATAAGCATTAAAAGCTAATGTATCACACCTTTATACTTTGACATTATTTTGTCAACTATAAGTCATATAGTTTTAAACTGTCATCTCTTAAAATATCTAGGAAAATTGTGAAGGTGCTAGCATTGTGTTTGACATGATCCTTTAGACGATCTATCAAGACGATCTGAAGTTGTTTCTCTTGTTTCATTGTCTTTAACCTTTTGGTAAATATTCTCAGATATAACTTCTTTTGAATACAGTTCCTTGTTAAAGCAATAGGATCAACATTTGATCAACAATAATATTGGTACATTGAACTAATGCCCTTCTATATATTTCACAGCTTAGATTGCCATCAATAAAACAAAGAGACAAAACATAGAAGTACCAGTACTATATCAGATTATATATAATGATCTACAACATTATTCCATTCTAAAAGACATGATCAGGTTATTTTTCAGTTATATACACGTGTATGCTTAGTAATGACTAAAAAGGAAGTGCTCCCCGACCCTTTTACAAAACATTCCGCATAATTAATAATACAGTACAAACTAAAATATTTAACCATCTATAGCTTTTATTTTGTTTCTAATAATGTTTTGGCATATACAACAGGGATGGCATCGGCTATTTTGATGTGGTCAGGCCATGGACCAAAACACTCTAGGGGGTCTAGTGGCATGCCCCCAGGAATATTTGGAATTTAGGGCTTCAGGGACTAGCCCCCGATGCAATCTGAAGCCAAAATTCACTGAACTAAAGTGCTTCTGATATATGATAAACCTTATACTTTCTGATGTATATATAAAAAAAGTGGTTGAAAAGTGGTCCGGCCATGGCCGGAGTGGCCTGAGTGCAGACACCGCCCTTGCACAATGTAACTTGTTGAATGAAACATACTACTTGCAACAATCACACTGTGTGTATTATATTGTTGCTGATTACAATCAAGTCACTAACATTAGACATGGACACATACTTTACTGTTTTTAATGAATAGCTGTAAGTGATATAACCTTTTTGTCATTTATTTAGCAAGCGAGAGGTAATGTACCAGCTGGTACAAACATGTATTCACATTCTACTGAATTTGAGACTTCTTTCCCTGTTCTCATGCTGGAATCCAGATAAAGGTTGTACCTATACTGCTATTCCCCTATACTTCGATACTCCTATACTTGAAGTAGAAGTATATGTCGAAACCGATACCTATACCAATAATCAATTAATATTAATTAATTATTGCACCCCGCTCAAACACGTGTCTTTCATCATGGCTGATCAAAAAAGAAGCTCTGTCTGGCGGTTTTTCACAATTAAACCAGCAGACAGCTCCAAAGTTACATGCAATATCTGTGGAGATATTATCTCTCGCGGAGGCCAAAAGAAGGAGTAAACGCGTAGCACTGTAGTTGCACTTGTTCATTGAACAATATTATTATAGACATTTTACTAACACCAAACTTAAAAAACATTTAAGAAGTCATCACAGAGAAGAATGGTTAGAGTTTGAGCGTCTTGGAGAGTTTAGAAATGAGGCTCATCAATCTAGTAGCAAAGCAAGGGCACCAGATCAAAAGTCTTTGGAATCTGTTCTTAAAAAAAAGGTAAAATTTGATCACCCAAGATCTGTAATGATTCACCTAGCAATTGCAGAAATGGTATGCATTGATTGCCTGCCCTTTTGTATTGTGGAAAATATGGGGTTCTTTCGTTTGCTGAGTATTCTTGAGCCAAAATACACTGCTTGTTCATGCAAATTCTTATCTGAAAGTATGATTCGATTCCAGCAATGTATGAGAAAGTTTGCTACCAGTTGTCTAAGATTGTTGAAGTTGAGTGTCACATTAGCATTACAACTGACTTATGGTCATCAGATTCTCAAGATTCATATTTAAGTTTAACAGGGCATTGGATTAATCAAGCCTGGGAAAAGCAGCAAGCTTGCTTTCATGCACAACCTTTTAATGACAGTCATACTGGGGAGCATGTGAAGTCTATATTTACTACATGTCTAGAAAAATGCAAGTTAAGTGATAAACTACATCTAGTTCTATGGGACAATGGACGGAATATGGTGGTAGCATTAAGTTAATTGACTATGTAGTTATAGCATAGGTAGGCATATTGCTCCTATACCAAATATCTCTGAAACTCCAAGTATAGGGGCCTATACCTATACCAGTACTAGTATAGGTACAACCTTAATCCAGGTACATAAGATATGTATAATGTAGGCTATATAACCACATACACTAACACATAATATTATATTGAAGATGATAGATATTATAATAAACATTGTTACATAGAAACAAATGTTGAAAGTAAAAATACTATTACATATTATATATGTAGAACTAAAATATCATTGTTGCCATCATTGCTAACCTTTTATTGTTGTCTCAGTGATGTTAGTCACAGACTAGCTTCATACCAATACACTATACATTAATGCATAGCCAATAAGATTATTAACTCTATCAACATATTTCCATGATCTTTAATCATAATGTATTACATGTTACAAGGTACTAGTAAACTGTCATTATAGTGTCTTATAAGATGATAACTTCACTGCTGATGATCTTCAAACACTGACTTACCAACTTTGTCATTATTATGTCCAATTTAATCTTAGTGCAGCACCTACTTATTACTTACATCTGGCTACTATTAGAGCAAGATAGAATCTACAAAACTGGAAGGAAAGGAGAAAATATCTAGTAAAAAGGATTAATATAATTGTATTACTGTGTGTTGTGTTCATGTTTAATTGTCATATTTACAGTGGTTTGATTTCATAATTCTACCACTTAGAAAACACTTATTATTCTAAGCAAACTATTAATGTTAGCAGAGGATGGACACTAAGTTAATACTTACAATTATAGTCACTGAACAATGTAATGATGGTAGATGTAACTTTGATTTATTTTGATGTTCGTCAACTTCAAATCCATTGTAGTATACCTTATTTTACAAATTCATACAACTAGTACCAACAGTATATTTTTTGTAGTGCCCCAGATAAGTTGATTATTAATTTAAAATGTTATTTCATTTTCTGTAGATTTATGATTACTCATTCTTTCTATTCAGTGGCAGTAGTGATACTGCTACTTCTGTCAGCTACTCAAGTGAAGATCTTGTTAGAGTACTTCCTGACTTACAGAGCAATAGAAATCAATAAATACTTAAAAGACACAATATACTTTGTATGATGTTCAGAGTTACAGATGAATCATTTCTTATTTTATAACAGTTGTAATTCTCTGACTCCCCATTAACAGTCTACTATTGTTATGTATTATAAATGTACTAATTAAGATATCACTTTGTGTGATTACAAAATTAATGTTGTATCATTTCATGTTTTATAAAACGTTTGAAGTATGTACTAATGTACAAGAGCTTGAAATGTAAGTTCCAACAGACAAATACTACAAGAATTTTGTTCTTGTAATAATATTTACTTCAATGTTTTGTGTATTACATGTCAGAAGCTGTGCCTTTACAGTTTTCACAATCCCATAGGAATGAGTTTTCAACATAAGTCACCATGTGTTTTTTCTTCTGTCAGGTGAAATTTGAAACCATTCTAATATCTCTCTGATATCAGTAGCTAAATGCTGAGTATTGTACTTTGGAAAGTTCAAGCTCACACATAACAATATGTAGGATGTTCCTCACTAGAATATCCAGTGAATTTGAAAATAAACCAGAAACACTGTATGTGCACACTTCATTCTAGTTTTTTTACTGCTTCTAATAGTAGGTTAGCATTATGAGCAACTAAACAGATTTCCTTCGATTCCAATATTCCTCAGCTATTTCAGTCTTACTAGTTCCCCACTAATTTATCATTGATTGTTTCTTATAATGGATGATCCATCACAGTAATCCAGACATCAAAGAGAGTGGTTGGTCTGCCCTACTCAGATCATAATGGTTCTAAAAAGGAGCTGAACTCCCTCAGTTCAGCCATATCAGGACCTATCGTTGCCTCTTTGATAGAAGAGGGTTGTCTTCAGAGGCCAGAAATCCAGGCCGTCTCTGGCTGGACAGGGTTCAATCAATACTGATCATGCCTCAATCCACATCTAGATTCTTGTTGTCATAGTAAGTTAGTCTTAAAAGTTGCTTTCCATGGGATGATAGGGAAAGTGGTCAGGTGGGACTTGAAACTTATAAGTCATGTCTTCCTCAAGCAGCATTGTTGAACAGAGAATAGTTCCACCCAATCAATCTGAATTGGTTCGTGAAATGATCTAATAGAATAGAAATTAGATGGTAGCATTCCTTTAATAGATTACATATCTTGGAACTACTGAGTTCCATCCTCACCATTGACCAACCAGATAGTCTGTCCAATATAAAGAGAACCACTCTGGTAAAGATGTTTCTACCACAAGCTGTATGGATCCCCCTAATCTCTAATCTAGACATTTCAATGCATCTTCTGGTTACTACAAAAGTGGTGTCTCACCATAAATTTTCAAGAAGAATCTGGCTCTGCTAAATGGTGACTCTTTTGGATGATTTGAAGTGAATCAAGGTAGATTATCAGACCAAACTGTTATGAAATTGGCACTGAGGCATGTTATAATATACTTGGACAATTATAACATGTTATTTAGAAAGAAGAGGAGGGGTTGCAGCCTCCATATCATCCACAAATATTAAGAGTCAACATTGAGAGTCAGAGAGGAATTATATGAAAGCAGTAAACAGGAAAAAAGAGAGGGCTGAAGACAGTAAGAGAGGTCAAAGGCCTCCCTCACATTAATCCCCAATGAATTCCTACAAGGATATAAGTTCATCTATCCCAAACGGTAATCTCTTAATACACAAAGTCAGCATAATCTGACCAACACACATTTCACTCTTAGTCTCACAAGATAGCATGTCAATGCATGTGTGTTCCAAACACCACTTTTAATTTCACAGAAAAATTGAGCCTCTTTCTGGCAAACTGACAAATCAAGGATACAAACTTTCATTTATCAAGAAGCCATTTCAATCAACATTACCTTCCACCTTGTGCTTTTTAAAACCCACAGAAGCTATCTAGGTCAAGAAAGATGCTCTTCTGGACAAAATAGCTTGAAATACAGGACAACGTTTATATCTTAGAGACAATTGCTATTTAACCATCTTCACAATACCCAAGAAAGGGGTAAGAAGAAATCAGTAACAAACCAAGGTGTTTCAACCAGTTTCTCTTGCCCTCACACTTTAAGATGGATGGAATAAACACTGTCAAGGATCTAGTAGAGAGTAACAATTTATACAAGATGATCTCAGGGTCGTCTTCCCATCATACCATACCACAGAAAGTTTTCAGATTACTTGTCTCCTCTTTGGGCTAAATATAGTTACCATAACCTTTACAAAGATCATAAGTCTAGTTATGGCAAACTGAGGTCATTAAGATTTCAAGTTGTGGTTTACCTAGATGATATATTGTTAAAGAGTATCTAGTTTAGTCTCGTCAATAACTTTTGTGAGTATAACAATTCATCAAACAGAGCAGAAATTGAATTTAAAGCTCTGACTGCAGAAGCCAATACAGCTTTAATCGAGGGAGAGATGTCAGTTCAACAGCCATCAAAACCGATTCCGTGTTCACAACAAAACTCCCAAGCAGCCCTATCTGCTCCAGTGCACTACAGAGCCTTCCAACAGGAGAGGCACATGGCATACATCAACCATGCAGGGCAAGACAAGTTGTCGTCACTTATGGTTTTAGGACTATCAGCTAACCTGTGTAGCTTCTGCCATAACAAAAATAATTTCCCAATAGTTGTGCATATCCCTGGGAAGGTGGATTTGACACCAGATGCACTGTCCCAGAAAATAAATTGCAGTGATTGGAGGCTACATCCTTAAGTCTTTCAATACCTATACATATTGTGGGACCCATAAGAAATGCCTCCTTGAATCTGGAATATCCACTCAGGTACTAAATCACTACAGCTGACTGCCAGGTACTCAATTGCAAGCCATTGACACTTTGTTAAAGAATTGGTCACAAATGAAGGGATACATGAACCTCACTTGGTCACTTGTCATGAAGGGCATCCATAAAGTGTTGTAGGATAACATAACCTTAGATCTAGTAAGTTCTCTGTGGCCAGCACAGCCATGACTCCCAACTTTCCTAACATATTTTCTTTGGCAGTTGCCAAGTTAACTGGATCAAGATACCCCTCTGCCAGGCCAGAACATTCCAATGCTATCAGGAGACAGAACTCTAGTTGTGTGGAATACTTCAAGTAAACTCTTATTTTGAGAAGTTTTCAGTTATTAGCTTTCTGCTGGCCTCTTAGTGATAGTCTATAGGTAACCCAGCATGGAACCAATGGGAACATTGGTATCATTAACAACAGACCAATCCTTTTAACATTCTAGAATTCTTTGCTCTTGAGTTTGATATCGGTAAGGATTATTGTTAATTAATTATACCATGTTAGCTCTGTCTACTACATTGCCTTCTGTTGAAGGGAATCCAAATTAGGAAACACCCCTCATCTCAATAACACTTAATTGAAGGTACATGACACCTTCATCCACCTAGACAATCTTTTAGTAAGTGGATACTGGATTAAAACACATTGAGAGGTGGATATTCAACTTCACCCTTCAGAAATGCCTGGAAGGTAGTTATGCTTCTAGCATTAGCCTTAGCTTCAAGGAAATCAGTCTTGCTAAAACTCTTGAGGGCTGAGGGCACTTAATTATTAAACACATTTCAAACATTTTACAAAAGGAGTTATCATTTCCACTACTAATCTATTTGTCAAAAAGGTTCTAGATGTAAAATGTTCGACTTCTCACTAAGTAAATATTAGTTTACAAAATCACATTGTGATCAGTGATGTACTCTCCAATAACTTCATTGGATTAATATTTTCTTATCTGTTTTTAAACATAATTAGATTTTTACAAATTAATGTAACAGTACGGGACCATTAACATCAAATGTAGCATCAATTTTGCATAACAACAATGAGTGGTTAGACCTGAGGATCAAGTGCACAAGTGCAATGTTTCTGGTTTATTTTTAAAGTCACTGGATAAGCCTTCATACTCACCTACACCTTTTTCATACAGTCAGAAATAGCCTCCATCCAATATGTGCACCGAGCAATTCCATCATTCTATCAATGTCATATTTCCTTTCTTTTTTCCTTTTTCATATTTCAAATTCCCCATTCTTCATTAAATAAGTAGTTTTAATAACACCACTGTGCATATGTGTTTTTTATGTACTAATAGTATTAAAGTTGTTAAGTTATTGTTTATCGTTTTATAACATTAATAGTAGCATAGTGAACACATTAACGTGAGATTTAAGACAAAGCTGAAGATGATCTTTGAAAAACGTACAGACAAATCAAAAAATTTTTTTCCACTACAAAAGATTCGTGTACAGAACTGATACGATCTTCTGTCAATTAGATATGGGAATTTTTACAAAAGTGTTTCTTTCTATAGATCTGTTCTGAATCCAAAGTTATGGGAGTAGTTTTGCCATCATAAGACTACTACTATTGATATATAGTTGTTACAATATCTAAGTCTAAATAATGCAAAGATACAGAGCCTTAAGAATTGCTACTAGTCATTGATGCCACACATATTGTGGATTTGTGGTTAAACTTTGCATGCCTATGGTTTAGCATAAACTGTTTGGAGACTTGGTCATCTTATTCAAAGTTACTAACAAGTTCTCAGTGCCAGCACAATAAATAGATAATACTACTGAAGTAAGGGTTCTGCACTGAAGTGATTTTCTTTAAATGATGTAGTCTAATTGTTACATGTGTTCACTTTCAAGTAAAAATCTCCCTTTGCCTCACTCAATAGACTATTGTATGTGTAATTTATTAACAAGATTATATACATACTGCTCCTTAACATTGTTGTTCTACTCTAATAAATAAAGTTTTAGCAATAGGAAATTAGTTAGCTCAGTCTTTCGAAGAATTACATACAATATAGACACCATCTATTTCAAGTAAAAGTACCTATAGAAAATGAGAACAGATTAATTAACTTATCTATTTGATGACTACACTTTACAATACACAAATTATTGTATATATATATCAAGAACATGCATGTATGAGAGCTAATATACATAGTTAATTAACAACCACAGACAACGTATGTTGCTTTTTTAATTCATTGAAACAGTCAAGTAACTATAATTGTGCCATGCTATGCCTTAATTGACCAATCAAGTTGCTCCATTTCAGGTCAATAAATAACTGTGGTCATTGGTATATAAATCACATATCTACCTCAACCTTGGTCTATAACCTATACTCAATTAATGACTCACAATATTACAGCAATAATTGCCACTAAAACTGAAAGTGCACACCAACCACCAATATTCATGTTAATAGGCAAGTTAAAAACTACAAATAAAATAAAAGATCACAATTTCATGTCATTAGCCTATATAACACATATATAGATACTTCAACTTTGCTGATGTATGTTTTACTTACTTTGGTAATCCCGTTGAACTGTTGCTCGACTACTAGAGTTACCACCAGACACACTTTGCTGGTCACCATTTTGAATTGAATTACTTTCGTTGTCTTTTGACTTATTGTTTTCTACAGTTATGAAACAGACAAACTCTCTTATTTGCTGGAGATAGCTAGCACAGTTTAACACATAGTCATTGGCAAAGGACATACATGTATTGCAAGGACAATTTTATATAATACTAAATGGCTACTTAGAGGTGTTCCTTCTATTATATACAGGTATCTAAAAACACTTTTCTCGTAAAACTGTTGTGAACACTAACTTGTGCTAGTGCAGCTAGAGAGAAAGAATGAAGAAGTACAATTTGGCTGTTTAACTAGTTCCTACTTTTCCACTTTAACAACATTTTATATAACATTATTGCAAGTCTTGTGAAAGACTCATCAAAGTCAAGTAGATACTTTAAGTAGGTCTAACTTTAACTGTTAACAGTTATTTAAAGTATCATAAATGACACAGCCATTTTTACAGCACAACCCTACATATCAAGCACTACCATTGTTAATATGATTGTAAGTATGAGATTGAGTTGTGTGAGATGTATGTTTAACTTACTTTGGTAGCCCAATTGAGCTGTTGCTTGACCACTAACATGAGCACCTGTATTACTTTGTTGGTCATCATTTTGAGTTGAAGTAGTTTCTCTGTCTTTTAGCTTTTCGTCTTCTACAGTGATGAAACACAAATACTTTATATTTGCTGGAGATTGCTAACACAATTTAATCATAATTCCATGTCATCAGCCTTTAGTGAATCTATAATTAAATTGACTCAGTTCCTTATCATTTAGTAAAGGCATTATATAGAATCTTACCTCTTTTACTAAGTGAGCAAGGATCACTTCTTTCAGGTATCTTTAAAAATTCACGAATCTTTTGCCCTGTTAGTTGGCTGTTAACAGTCTTGCCCTCCACTGCCTTTAATAGTACCTCCCATGTAGCTTTTTCAGCATATTGGTGTAACCATTTGTCAATCATTTTAGACAGATTTACTTCTACTGAATTATTGCTTTTTTCTAGGCTGTCTAGATCTGCTGGGCTGACATCAAGTACAACACCTATTATGTACCATTGGTCTTTAATAGGCACCAATACGTCTACAGCATCTTTCTTTGCAGGAACTTTGAAAGTAATCTTGCTAATATCTGTAGTAGAAAACAAATAATGAAGACAAATATATATATGTGAGTGTGTGTGTGTCTTCAGAAATCATCCATAACTTTAAATATCACAAATGATATGATGCAAGAAAAGTTTATATACTAATAATCCAAACACAAATAAAGTAGCAATGATAGCAATATACATAACTAGCAATACTTGGATATACAAAATACTAGATTATAATATTGATGAGTGCAGCTTTGATATCACTTAGATTCTAACTGTCATAGTCCAAAGAGAATAAACTTTAGAATTGGTATAGTATATATACAAAGCTTCTAACTTAGTTTTTCATCTCATTTACTCTGATGACGCTTCAGACATCTTATAAACAATCTTGCGTTCTTTATAGTAGTTTCAAATCTTTGTGCTGTGCTATTATGTAGGAATGATACTATGTCCATTGCCACTACTTTCATTGTACTTTTGTTCTTATTGGATTGATATTAATTAGAACAATTCCTACATCACATTAATTTTTTAAGAAAAAAGGTTTAATGTGTAATCAATCCTGAAATAGCTAAATCAACTGGTAATGTACATTAAGTACACCTGTCTCTTATTAATAGAAGACAAAACTAATGTAAAGCTAAAACATTTCAAAAAATGTATTTAATTTCTCGTAAATGTTGTTAGTACACTTTAGAATAAACAATCAAAGAAAAATATGAGGCCAAATGGTTTACAATGAATTTGCAAGTTCATTAATTTCTACAGTACACTCAGACATTATGACAACAACAAAATTAATCTGACTTTTGCTAAAAAGGAATATATTGTATAAATGTAACACATACTTTGTCTAATGAGCTTTTATTAAAAAATTGGGAGTCAGAGAGTTGCTTAAAGTAAGTTATCTCACTATGAAATTGCTGTGTGAAACTTGTAATGATATACTTGGGGTAAGTGTGTCATCTAACATATTAGACTCATGCACATAAGAATTAAAGCTAGTCATGACACAATAACATAGAAGATCAAAGTGCCAACAAAGAGTTCAGACTTGATAATGTGATATCACAGCACTGTATCCAAATATAGTACTGACATCAGCAGACACTGGGCAGTGACATCACTTCGAATTTCAGTGGTATCAACCCACTTATATGTTGTAGTCCAATCTGAATAATACAAAATGCTTATATGGTATGTTGTGACATAAATAACCCTTGAACCAGGGGCTCTCATGCTCATTTTATATCACAGTTGAGTTATAACCAATATTTATAAGCCACTAATACTATACACTAACCTTTAAAGAGGAGTAGCTCAGATATAGTTTCTATGTCATCTTCACTTAATGGAGGATCTGCAAGACCCTATGACAGAATGAAGTACAAATATGATATAAGTATGATACAGTACAGAATGTGGTATATATGGTACACAACAAATTGATAATAGATTATTCAAACTAACTGATACTTACCAAAGGGTTACGTCCGGCAAACACACTAAGTTGACTGCAACGTTCCTTTATTGACTTCTGACTTGATAATAATGGTGATGATGAGAAATAAGAACACCTATTTACTATGTGTTGAAGGTGATCCTCTTGAAGCAACCCTTCAGCACTGAAAAGTGCTTTTGTGACTGAAGGAGCAATGCAAAGAAAAGGGTCATGAACTCCGACAATTTCTTCAACACCCACCGTCTTGGTGTCATTGTCATCTGTAACATTACCTTTTGTAAGCACTGATCGAGCAACATGTTTTATATTGTAAAGTATGCGTTTGTCCATGAGAAGACTACGAGCTTCTCCTACATCACTAGGAGCAATGAGGTACTCCTCACATTCAAATGAGTGTGTCTGACTCTTCAATGTTAAAATGATCTGAACAACATCATTGAAAACTTTGTGGCTTTTTTCAACATCATTTACTGATGTAACTACTGTAACGCAACGATATTGCTCTGTTACTTCGACAATAACTTTGACTTTATCATCATCATTCACCCAATAAATGCCGCTCTTCCATGCATCACAACGACGAGCTAATTTTAGGACTTGTGGATCAACAGCATATTTTCCAGCTCTATTACGGCGTGGAGGACAAAAAGTGTAGGAAAGAATGAAAAGGAGAAGATGAAGAAATCGTGTTGAGAGGAATTGGTTATGATCAGGACACCAAAAGCACCATCCTAACCCATTTTCTATTTTAATATTTGTAGGGGGCTCAACTTTAATAAGGGATGGAAAAAATAAGAGCTCCTCTGATGGCAGAGGAATTGAAGCTGATATATTGGTTTTGAACTTTTGTAGTGTATTAGATTCTAAAACATGACAGAACTGAAGACTCCTAAGGAACCCAATTAGCATATCAGTATTGTGCTTTGGAAAATTTTTTTTGAGAATAGACTTAGGCACAATACCAGTATTACTAGCAATATTTTGATGGGCACGTTCAATTTCCTTAGGAGCAAAAAGAACACCATTGACTTCACTGAGAAGAGTAGCTCTGTCAATAACTATCCAACTTTCAGCATCATCCTCATTTTTAAGGAATAAGATGAGACCCTTGTCATTTAAAGTGGTTAGGAATTCTAATAAAACTGACCTTTCAGAAGGAAGTGAAGGGTCATCACGCTTTTGTAATACATCACATAGCTCCATCAGGCTAATGGCTATAATATTCTCTTTCTTTCGAAGCAATTGCAAGAAGGAGAATTGAACGTGGCAGTAGAAACTAATTTTATCAGATTGATCAAGTACAACTTTGCAGCTATAAGAGAGCATAGTAACAAAGTTGTTGACATTTATTCCTCCAGGACGATGACATTCCATAGGTAGGAACCCACCATATGCTCGTGAAAGGTCAGCTTTTTTAACAACTTCAGCAACTAATTTTGAAATTTTCTCATAACCATTAGTCAGCTCATCGAGTCGACTTCCAATGACTAGTATTTGAGATGGCCTTGAGCTTGATAATTGAAGACTGGCACTCTTTATAAAATTAAACCAGTAGTATAAATCCCTTTCAATGATGTCAAGATTGTCGGTTATCTTGGAAAGTATGGCAAAAACAGCAGGTGTGCGTAGCATAAAATTTTCTAGAATTGCTGAATGACTGCTGTAATACTCCTTATGACCTGCAAGATCATAAAGGACAACATTTCCCACTTCATGACTTGAAAAGGTATGCGCATTAATTCCAGTAGTAAGTAGTTCTACTGGAATAGGATCAGAAGTATTGAACTTGTAGTTAGGCGGTTTCTTAGCTCGCTCCATAATGACTGCTGCAAGTGAACTTTTACCTGCACCAGTGTTACCACAGAAAAAGACTTTGCTGTAGGATTCCACAGGAAAATCTTTTCGACATTGCTCAAATGGCTCAAACATTGTTAAAATGTTGAAGCGATTGACATCATCACGATAAACAAGTTCCATGGCTGTTTGTTCACGTTTGTTCTTAGCCATTGGGTTGACCTTTCCTGAAGACAAAAGGGACTTCACAACATCACCATAACAACCTTGGCAAGCAGCGTGAAGTGGTGTATTACCATCCTAAAAAATTAAAGCGAATTGTAGTAATTGACATTCCTTTCATTACAGATTACAATGTTTGATTGATTGTTAGAATTACTTCATTTATACTTACATTTCAAACGTTTACCTCATTGATAGTGATAGTATTTTGTGTGTATTTTAGTCAGTTATATATTTATGTGCCAAACAAACAATAAGTAACTTGTACTAATTAACAGATTGGTAGAATCTTTAATAAGAAATGAGGTTAAATACTTTGAAAAATGGCTCAACTTATCCATATATTCTACACAGACAAACATCTAAGCCTGCATAAAGAGACTTTGTTCTACTTCATTTTCTGATGTAAGTGTATCTACAGCGACAAAACTGACTGAAATCAGAGCAAATGTTTCAGTAATGTTTAAAAAACTTATCTATCATGCTCAGTTTCCAGAGGCTAACTTCTAATCAGTTGACACCATTCATACATGAGACTGAGCTTTCTATCTAATTACAAAATAGCATATGGCTACTAACTGTTATGTACTATATGGAGATACAACGCTATTTAAATAGTTTCCATGCTACATCTTTATTTGTTATACCAATTATTTTGCATGTGATAGGCACTCAATATCAGGGTAAAACAACTTGGCTATTATTGACAAGACTAGTCTATCAAGCCACACCTTTCTCTTTGCTGATATACAAAAGGGATGAAAGGTCACCATTGAGTCTATTTCAGTTGACCAATCAGATTCTATTACCAACATTACATAATAGGTAGTAGGAAGTAACACTATTATGGATATCATCTTTTGGCTTATTAATATCTTGCCAGTACAAAGTGATATAAGTTGTTTGATGCTTGCAATATGAAACTGTAATATATAAATTGGTACATTTGGACTATAAGTCTCTTAATCTATTAATGTAGATAACATGTATTAAATGTTAATGTTGTAATTATGTTTGGCTTCTTTCCTTAGACTTAGGAGGGTCTAGTTCAATAGAGTATGAAACCAACAAATTGTTAATCATTATAAATGAAGTAACTTAATTTATAAAGCAGTAGGAAGCTAAGGTAAACACAACAATATGAACATTGAATTATAAGATGTAGTGGCTAAGATCACTTTTAAAAATGATATCAAGGAAAATAAAAATGTTTTAGGACATTGTATGTTATATATCAATTTTCTTAAGTGAATAAACCATGAAATGCATGTCACAACTTACATAATCAGCAATGTCAGGGTTAGCATTGGCTTTAAGAAGAAGCTGAACACATTCATTATTGCCTTTCTCAGCTGCAATGTACAAAGCAGTTCGGCCATTCTATGTATATGTAAAAGGACAAATAACAAATGAATGTTAGTATAAATGATGTAAAAGTGATTGAATAAAATGCAGTAAGTTTCCCTCATAGTCATGAGCAAAAATGTCTTTAGCATGAGGTTAGTAGGCCTGTGAAAATGTTTTTATTTGTGAAAATTTCTTACTTTTAACATTAAAACAGAATACTCTTCTGAATTTTGAAATGTACATGTTATATATCAATCTTGTTTAATGAATAAACCATAAAATGCATGTCATAACTTACATGATCAGCAATGTCTGGGTTAGCATTCGCTTTAAGAAGAAGCTGAACACATTCATTATTGCCTTCCTCAGATGCAATGTACAAAGCAGTTTGGCCTTTCTATGTATATGTAAAAGGACAAATAACAAATGAATGTTAGTATAAATGAAGTAAAAGTGATTGAATAAAATGCAGTAAGTTTCCCTCATAGTCATGATAATAATTTCTTTAGCATTTGGTTAAACCAACATTAGACTTCTCGTTAACAATTCATTAGGAAGAACATGGAAGTAGTCAATATTCAATTGCTGTTACATGAAGTCATAACTACTGTCTGACAAATATTAATGAATCTATTATCATGTACTCATGAACTGTTATGGGATATACACCACTCATTAGAATTTTAGGGAAATAATCTTTAATGGACTGAACTGTCAGACATTATTCTTACAGTAAAGTGGATTGTGGTTTAAATGAGTCGGTCTTTTTACTTGGGCTATCATGTGCTTACATATTGATCCCAACTAAGTCTAACTAAGTCATACTAATCACCTTAGGCCACAAATACATTATAATTCAACACACAGTATACTGTATTACACATGTATTGTATTTGAGATGTGACATTAACAAGACTTGTGTCTGTTTGCCATTGGGTTTGTTTTACATCACAACACCTGTATCTACAATAACCCTCATGGTTGTACATATATACTTAACATTATCAATTACAAGTCAGCATACATCATTTCCAATGTTAACAACAGCTCCTCTGGATAGAGCATCTTTAGTACCATCCAATTGTCCTTCTCTTGAAGATTTTAACAGTAAAGTGTCCTAAATAGAAAAGATAAAATTTCTTACTTTAGAATACTCTTCTGAATTTTGAAATGTACATGCATTTGTATAGAACACTTATTCTTAGTGTATGTATGAACTTCAAAATGTGCAAATACCTTGCTACACTAATAAATATTCTTTTACCAAATTGTTTTTTTACTACCCAAACATCATTGACTAATAATTCCTGTACTTGTATGACTTAAATGAATATATATATATATATATATATATATATATATATATATGCATATTTGTATATTGCAAATGCTATAATTACATAACATTTACATCATAATAAGTATTACAAATAGAAAGCAAGTTAAAAAGAGATTCACTACATATATACATATGTGTACAAACTACTAACATTATGACTTACAGTTTTTACAGCTTCTAAATTGTTGGCATTAGCTTTAACTAACATCTTTATAATGACATCATTTTCAGTCCAATATGCTGCATGAAGTGCTGTACGACCATACTACATGATATAATAATATAAAAAGATGTGATATGAGTCAAGGTAAAACATAGATATAAAGATCAAACCCTAAGTATTGGATATCTCACTGTCAAGTATTTTATAATCTACACCATTGGTCCAAAATACTCTCACTTATGCAAATGTGAAACACATGCTCATGGACATATCATATGACACTAGTCAAGAATAACTAATCAAGACTATCTGTTGATAATAGCTAGCAAATACTGTATGATGGGCATATTTTAAGGGGAAACATTTTCATGAATAGCATAATTTAAGATATTTCGCTGTAAATAACTAACTTATACATGAGCACACCCTTCCACTTTTGCTAAAAGATGATGGAACGTGGCTCTTTCACAGTTGAAGCAATAGCTTAAGATGTGAAGCTTGACCTAGAGTAGTTGCTATTATTCCAGAAGATAGCATAACAGTCAAAAGAGTACTTCTAGAATCTGGTAAATACTGTCTGTTTCAGAAGTAAGAAAACCTATACAAAGCCCTGGCTACAACAATACTTCACACAAGGTTTCACCATAGATTATATGGGTTTATAATTTCACATGCTTAAAAAATCATGTGGCTCACTTAAAAACATCAACCGACTAGAGATTTGACAACTATTCTTTAAGAAAAAGGTCATTTTTAAGAGAAACTGCCACACAGTCTTTGCTAAATATGGTATGTATAAAACATCAAAAACTGGTGCAAAACATTTGAAAATTTATGTTCTTTTGAATTTATAGACAGATATCTATTATTTCTTAAGGACTACTTGACCTTTATTTCTATTGAAGGCTAACTTTATCAAAGTTTATCACCTGCAACCAAATCATTGGTCAACCTCATTTCACAAAGCCAATAGTCAGAGAAAACCTTATTTAAAAAGACTTGCTGAAGGTGGATTGAAAATTTATATTATTGACGAAGTCAAAGCTGTTTTGTGGAATTTTTCCATTCTCTGAAACCACCTCTGCAAAAACATGTACAGTAACAGAAAACTCAATAAATCCCAAAATAACACTGATAAAAAATTTTGTTACTCCAATAAGGTTACAATTCTCTCCTGAATTCAATCCAATAGCCAAATCACTTTGATTTCTTTTAAATTGGTGAAATCCCTGAGTTCTATATTGGGCATGGACATGTGAAATAGTTATGTGATTTGATTTTTGCAACCCAGAAAACAAAAGTCATCTGTGAAACTACTGTTGAATAACTTAAAATAATATTACCTAATGGGAAAATCAATCTTGGTTTCAATTATTTTTATAGCAAGAGAGACATCCATTTTACTTATAGCCCTTTAATACAATCAGTGACTGAAATATTACATTTAATTTCAATTTCAAATAATGTTAATTCAGTTTACCATTTTATTTGATATATTTATATTAGGTTTTCATTGTAAAACATTTATTTTATACAGTATGAACTGTCAATTCATGAATAATAATTTTATAGGTACAGAGCATATAACACATGTAGCACATCAAAGGTTACCATTTCATATAAGGTATGACCAGTACTTATTTTTCTAGAATAAAACTAGATACCCTTTATACTTTGTATTAACTAGGAAAACTTGTTAAAGTGACAACAATTGCTAGAACATACACAGGCAACTTTATCAAAAAATAAAAAGAAGAAATAATGTACAATTCAAGTATGTTTTGACCCTTGAACAATCTATTTAAGTAGTTACAAGAGATTAGAGTTGATTTTAAGATGTACACTTCATAAACACTGATAAGTGTTGGGGAAATTATCACTAACAATGTTATCAGCAACAAAATAGGAATGAAACTTCATTGTAGTCAATATTGATCAAACTATGTAGTAGAAGATTGAATGATGTCTGTAGTAACAAGTTAAAAACTACATCATAAGTTGTGTCTGTCAGTTTTAACAGTTTGTTTGTATTTTAAGCATTCTACAACTTTTAGTTTTCTACTGACAACTGCTGTTGATTTGCAATTTTTGTAACTCTAGTCAATGTTTTGCTGTGAAGTCAGTATCTTTGAAACAATTATAGGATGAAATTTTCAATTATAGTCTTGTTTTATCTGATTTAAAGAAGCTTGTCAATGCAATAACAATATGTACAGTGACTTCATTGGTCTCATACACATCATATCAACTTGGATATGTTTGGACAAACATTCTGGTATTCATCCAATAGGTATTGGAAAAGCACAAGACTACTCAGCAGTACAGTCATCATGAAAATCACAAAACACTGTCATTAATCCACTGTCAATTATCTTCAATTCTCAATGGTTTGATGAGCAACATGCTGGCTCAAAGTATCAGTTTATGAAATGTCACGTACCTCAATGTGAGAATACTGAGTCAATGCTTATTGTATATATCATAATGCCTTCAATATATATAAGATAAAACAGTGTACTCGAAATGTAAATTTATATTTTTCCATTTATATATATATACATACACAAGAATCTGAGAATAGTTAAGTTATTTAGGTCAACAGACTAAAGGTGTCATTATAATACCTAGAAACAATAATCACTTGGGTTATAATAATCACTGTCATGTTTATTAAAGACATAGAATGAATGTGTGATTTTACATGATTAATTCACATTCATCAAAATATAGTGTCAATAACACATGTTTGATGTGTTATGTGTATTTTGTTAGAATTATAGACAGCTATGATTACATTTGTATATGAATATGCCACTGACCTTATCTGGAACATTCACTTTCACACCAGCATCTAGAAGGACTTGAACAACTTTATCATGACCTCTATAACATGATATATAGAGAACAGTTTTGCCAACCTATATAACAAAAAATCAAAATACATGTAATACTGAAACTAAATTATAAAGTCAACCATTAACCTTAGTCATCAATAAATACCATGCAATAAATATGTCAGAGGCAATGGGACATTCATACTCTAGTATATGACAGAAGTATATAGGTCATTTATTAATATTTCTTAATATTTTTTTTTGAAATGATTGTAAGGATGTTTCTAAACAAGGTCATTATCCATAATTAACAATCTCATTCACATCTTGTTGAGAATTGCTGTAAAAAAACTTCATTGTCAGTTGGACAATGACAGATATTTCTATTTATTGATAATATAATAGTATAATTACACAAAAATTCCAAAAAAGTTTATGATGTAAGAATGGTGGTATAAACATATGAAACAAGACCAAAGTAGGACAACAGTATAAAAATACTTACACAGTAACCAAAGTAAGGTCATATTAAAAGTGTATATATAGATCCTTATGTAGTGGACACTGCGAAGGAATTTTAAAATGTCAATCCTATTGTGGTAAGACGCTTTTTATTGCCATTTCATGAATTTTTAGAATTTTTAATGTACTTGTTTGCATTGTTTTTATTTATTAGAAAACAACATTTTATAATAATATTATCTTTTAAATGTGTGTATATATGTATGAGTAATTAACTGTAATAGTCAACAAACTGGTAGTCAAATACTCTAAATCCATCAAATCAAGATCAGGGCTCATTGTAAGATAGATAGACATTGACCACTGTCTATTTTCCTATTCATCAATAACAAAAAAATTATTCAATGTAAAGAAAATCTGCCTTTTGTTGAAGCTACTATCAAGTTCTGTGAAAATCACTATTTTATAAGAAATAAGCACATTTTGAATTTCTTTCATCAATGTATAATCAAGCAAGAGATATCAGTGCCTATGTATAGGGATGGCTCAAATTGTCCATTGAAATGTATTGTCAGAAAACACAAATTATCTTACCCAAAACACATCAGTATGTCTCAATACTTATCAGTCTTCCTCCCTAGGATTATGTCCATATTGTGACTGATTTATAGGCTAAAGCAATGCTTCAAAGCATTACTGTAAATGTTGGTAAAATGCTGACTTGTTCGTGTTTCTTCTTCTCTTCTGCTATTTATTCTTCTTTTGTCCATAACAAGAAGTCAAAAAGTAAAAGATTTACCATCATTTTCACAGATGTAGCACAATTTGAAACAAACTATTCATTTGAGTGCTTTGAAATGAAATGAAATAATTTTTTTAGAAAATGTTTTTTTATTTGCTTGTATATGATTTAATCGCATGAAGTATTCAGCAGCCAATAGTTATTAGAACAAGTAAATAAAAATTTCCAAGAAGTCCATTAAATGCAGGGATAATGGTAGAAACATCTCAAACAATCCCAAAGTAGAATGGCAGTATGGAAATCCCAACATAGTTTCCACTATATCAATAGTGAAATATCTATTTTATTTCATAATAGTTGTTACAGAATCTTGAAGAAAATACTCCCATAAGAATTCAACTAAAAGGTAGTCAACACAGCAAAAAATATAACATAAGTTTGTGTTCATATACTTTTATGTGGCTATTATGTAAGGATGTCCATACTGTCATTTCTACTTTAGGTTTGCTCGACCACCATCCCTACATTATATATATATTATTAAAAATTTCGTTTGTTTCTTTTACTTTTATTTGAATTATCAATTAGCTAAAATATGTTCATAATTAATGAATATTTGTCTATAATTATAGGATGGATGAGTATCTCAGATATGCCATACGACAAATCCTTGCTATAACTTATAATACCTATTAAATAATGTATCCATCAGAAAGTAGAATTTCTGTATGGATGTATAATCATACCAGCAAAAACAAACAAGAAATACCTAATTGAACTGGTAATGTGCTATAAATATACATGATTGCCAAAAGAAAAAATAATCTGATCTCCTTAAAAACAGTAATATAGATTACTAAAAAAACTTAAAGCTGACACCATTTAAAAAAGTCCTCGTTGTAAAACAGAATTGAACTCTATTTCCTCATGAATATGATCATAACTCATAAAGATGGCATCTCCCACAAGGGGTTCCTTTCAAGTTCTATGTAAATTATTACTTTCATTATTAAAAGTGCTCAAAATAAGACTTCTAAAAATGGATACTTCATGTGAAAACATAACTTGCAGTGTAAACATAGCCTTCAAAAGCCCCCAAATTTTATAGTTATTATGGTCTAAAAAGATTAAAGAAGGAAGAATATCGTGCCATCCCTACATAGGTGCTGCTTTCATCTGTCTGAATAAAGAGAGCCACAATTTCAACAACTATTCATCTGTCTTCATCAGGACAAATGATGGAACAAGTAACAAACTTAAAAATAGGAATAAGCAAAGAACAATAAGGGTATGATAAATAAAAAAATAGTAGCAAAAGGGATTATAGTTGCAAGTTAAACATTTGCAGAGATAATTACTTAACAAAGAAATTTATATACACAACAAATAACTATTACTAAAACTAGAGGTAGAAAACAAATATAAATTACAAAACAGAGATAGAAAACACTTCATGAGGCGTGGGAAAAACATATGCAGATATGAATCAATAAAAATTGCTTTGAATGACCTGACTGACACAAACTGCCAAACATAACTAAAATTATATACACTGAGGCTCTAAAAATTATTTAGGTTTAGAATATTCTACCAAAAAACCACAGAGGACTTTATATCATTTCACCTATCAAATATCAATACTTCCAATGACTCTCTCATTATATAATTCAAAGGACAACTACAATAACCAATATTATATCTGTCAGATGATTATTTCATCTGACAAACAGTAGCTTTTTAACAGTCTGTACATCATATTTGGTATATTCTTAAAAGACAATAGTTCAAACTTTATTATAATAGTAAACCAATTAATGTCTATTTTTAGTGAAAAAGAAGTTAAATTTTGCCTTCAATTATGCAGCCTTTTTCATATAACATATGTACATGAACACTTACTTTGTTGACAAGGTCTAGATTGGCTCCTTTCTGTGTTAAAATCAAAACAACATCTTTGTGTCCATTCATTGCTGCTAACATGACTGGAGTAGATCCATCCTAAATATATGATAATAACCACATTAACATGAACCCAAACATTATATCATAACATCAAATAATTATTTATACCAATACTGCTATATATATACAAGCACATTAGTAATATTATAAATACAAAATATTATATTTAGTCAAACAAGATATAACTAAAAAAATTACTCTCAACAATTGACATAACATTACAAATATAAATTGGACTCTTCACAGTAGTCTGTGACAATAATAACAAATTATTTTAAGTAACACAGAGGAAAAGCAATTATAGATTAATTGTACAAGCTTAAATAATCATACATCTTCTACTATTACCAGCCAACAAGATATTGATAATAAATATTTTTAATTAGTAATACATTATCTTCATAGTAACTTCTTCAATATCATTGTTAGCATGCAAAGTAATACAACAAAATCATTTAGTAATAGACATGTTTAAACAAAATATGACTCAAATCACTCTCAACAATTAACAAAATATTATAAATATAGAGTCAAAACTGTGACAATAATTAATAAAAGAGGAAAAGGTCTTCACAATTAAGGCATAATACATCATACAACAATTGTCAATGCTATGAATATGGTTATAATTAATTAATGCATAAAAATGGCTTCTCACACAGAGGCGATCTCAAAGGTCAATATAAACTCTTTGATTGTTAAAGCAATCAAAAAAAAGCACTAAAGTGCTTAACCTCGCTGCGGTGCCCAGTGTAAATCTATACTGCAGAGTGCATGTACATGTACATTTAAGATTGGACAAGGTGTGGTCAAATTATTGATGGATCACGTGATGCACATTACAAACTGTTGTTTGATGACTCAGCTTTTCTCTTCAATCAAAGGGAAAAAAGCTTTGTCGTTTACTGGGTACTTTGCACTCTGATTGACATGTCTGTGAAGCTGTAACTGAGTAAGTAATAGTATCATTCAATTGCCAAGCAAGATTAAGTGCTAGAGTTGTGGTGAATGTTTCTCTGAGCCTTTACATGACTCTTTAAAATATTTCAATATTTCATATACCAAATTTATTGTAACTTAAAAATGAAGCGTTCTTTGGAAACGTCCCGTAGTACAAATATAAATCAATATATTATCTATTAGTAGCAGTTTTTTCAGTGCTTTGAGACTTTTCCTGAATGCGTTACTTCGCTCCAAGTCCACAAACACTTTTCAGTACTTTTCTAACGAGTGCTTCGACCAATGGCCTTCTATCTTGCTGATCCGTATTCCTCTAAGATTCTCTACAGCATACTAAAAATTTTCCACGTTAAGTTCTTTACTTTTCGAGAAACGGCACTTGACCTCTGCAGCCTGAAAATTCTTTTGCGAGTTTTAAGCTTTTGTTTTCTTTGACGATGTTCTTGATACTACTGTTGTAAAGTCCACACGTTTTTCTATTTGTTGCTAAACGTTGGTAGCTGCTAACGCTTCACTTGCCAAATTATAGCAGTACAAAAAACAACCCCGGTAACAGACACACACACACACACACTGACAGACTACAGTACCTTTGCTATGCGCCCACACACAGCGAGGTTAATAACACATAAAGTTATATACATTACATAAAAACATAACCTCTTGCACAATATATAAACATTCAAACCTTATATAATAGATGTGGAAAACAATAGAGTAAAAAATGTCAATGGAATATTCAATACCTTTAGCACTTATATTACATTACATCACACTTACTAGCTATTAAATTGTAGAGGACACATTCAGATGACAAGTGATTACAGCACAATTGATGTGTAAAAAGAAAACAATAAAGTAAAAAAAATGTCAACTTCACATTCAATATACTTAGGACTTATATTGCATTATATCACACTTACTAGCTATTAAATTGTAGAGGACACATTCAGATGAAAAGTAATTACAGCACAATTCATGTGTAAAAAGTAAACAATAGAGTAAAAAAAATGTCAACATCACACTTAATACACATAGAACTTATATTACAGTATATCATACTTACTAGCTATTAAATTGTAGAGGACACATTCAGATGACAAGTAATTACAGCACAATTCATGTGTAAAAAGTAAACAATAGAGTAAAAAAAATGTCAACATCACATTTAATACACTTAGAACTTATATTACATTGAATCACACTTACTTGCTATTAAATTGTAGAGGACACATTTAGATGACAAGTAATTACAACACAATTAATGTGTGAAAAGAAAACAATAGAGTAACAAAATGTCAACATCACATTTAATACACATTAGGACTTATATTACATTGAATCACACTTACTTGCTATTAAATTGTAGAGGACACATTTAGATGACAAGTAATTACAACACAATTAATGTGTGAAAAGAAAACAATAGAGTAAATAAATGTCAATTTCACATTTAATACACTTAGGAGTTTTTTTACATTACATCACACTTACTAGCTATTAAATTGTAGAGGACACATTCAGATGACAAGTGATTACAGCACAATTGATGTGTAAAAAGAAAACAATAGAGTAAATAAATGTCAACGTCAAATTTAATATACTTAGGACTTATATTACATTATATCACACTGACTAGCTATTAAATTGTAGAGGACACATTCAGATGACAAGTAATTACAGCACAATTGATGTAGAAAAAGAAAACAATAGAGTAAATAAATGTCAACTTCACTTTAATACACTTAGAATTTATATTACATTAAATCACACTTACTTCCTATTAAATTGTAGAGGACACATTCAGATGACAAGTAATTACAGCACAATTGATGTGCAAAAAGAAAACAATAGAGTAAATAAATGTCAACTTCACATTTAATACACTTCGGACTTATATTACATTATATCACACTTACTAGCTATTAAATCGCAGAGGACACATTCAGATGACAAGTAATTACAGCACAATTCATGTGTAAAAAGAAAACAGTAGAGTAAATAAATGTCAACTTCACATTTAATACATTTAGGACTTATATCACATTATATCACACTTACTAACTATTAAATTGCAGAGGATACATTCAGATGACAAGTAATTACAGCACAATCGATGTGTAAAAAGAAAACAATAGAGTAAATAAATGTCAACGTCAAATTAAATACACTTAGGACTTATATTACATTATATCACACTTACTTCCTATTAAATTGTAGAGGACACAATCAGATGACAAGTAATTACAGCATAATTAATGTGTAAAAAGAAAACAATAGAGTAAATAAATGTCAACTTCAAATTTAATACACTTAGGACTTATATTACATTAAATCACACTTACTGGCTATTAAATTGTAGAAGACACATCAGTTGACAAGTAATTACAGCACAATTGATATGTAAAAAGAAAACAATAAAGTCAAAAAATGTCAACGTCACATTCAATACACTTAGGACTTATATTACATTATATCAAACTTACTGGCTATTAAATTGTAAAAGACACATTCAGATAAGAAGTAATTACAGAACAATTGATGTGTAAAAAGAAAACAATAGAGTAAAAAATGTCAACGTCACATTCAATACACTTAGGACTTATATTACATTATATCACACTTACTAGCTATTAAATTGCAGAGGACACATTCAGATGACAAGTAATTACAGCACAATTGATGTGTAAAAAGAAAACAATAGAGTAAATAAATGTCAACGTCAAATTTAATACACTTAGGACTTATATTACATTATATCACACTTACTTCCTATTAAATTGTGGAGGACACATTCAGATGACAAGTCATTACAGCACAATTGATGTGTAAAAAGAAAACAATAGATTAAATAAATGTCAACTTCACATTTAATACACTTAGAACTTATATTACATTTAATCACACTTACTTGCTATTAAATTGTAGAAGACACATCAGTTGACAAGTAATTATAGCACAATTGATGTGTAGAAAGAAAACAATAAAGTCAAAAAATGTTAATGTCACATTCAATACACTTAGGACTTATATTACATTATATATCACTTACTGGCTATTAAATTGTAAAGGACACATTCAGATGACAAGTAATTACAGCATAATTGATGTTTAAAAAGTAAACAGTAGAGAAAAAATGTCAACTTCATGTTTAATACACTGAGAACTTATATTATATTATATCACACTTACAGGCTATTAAATTGTAGAGGACACATTCAGATTACAAGTAATCACAGCACAATTAATGTGTAAAAAGAAAACAATAGAGTAAATAAATGTCAACTTCACATTTAATACACTTAGGAGTTATATTACATTATATCACACTTACTTGCTATTAAATTGTAGAGGACACATTCAGATGACAAGTAAGTACAGCACAATTGATGTATAAAAAGAAAACAATAGAGTAAATGAATGTCAACGTCAAATTTAATATACTTAGGACTTATATTCCATTATATCACACTTACCTGCTATTAAATTGTAGATGACACATTCAGATGACAAGTAATTACAGCACAATTGATGTGCAAAAAGAAAACAATAGAGTAAATAAATGTAAATTTCACATTTAATACACTTAGGACTTATATTATATTATATCACACTTACTAGCTATTAAATTGTAAAGGACACATTCAGATGACAAGTAATTACAGCACAATTGATGTGTAAAAAGAAAACAATAGAGTAAATAAATGTCAACTTCACATTCAATACACTTAGGACTTATATTACATTATATCACACTTACTTTCTATTAAATTTTAGAGGACACATTCAGATGACAAGTGATTATAGCACAATTGATGTGTAAAAAGAAAACAATATAGTAAATAAATGTCAACATCAAATTTAATATACTTAGGACTTATATTACATTATATCACACTTACAGGCTATTAAATTGTAGAGGAGACATTCAGATGACAAGTAATTACAGCACAATTGATGTATAAAAAGAAAACAATAGAGTAAATAAATGTCAACTTCACATTCAAAACACTTAGGAGTTATATTACATTATATCACACTTACTTGCTATTAAATTGTAGAGGACACATTCAGATGACAAGTAATTACAGCACAATTAATGTGTAAAAAGAAAACAATAGTGTAAATAAATGTCAACTTCACATTTAAAACTCTTAGGACTTCTATTACATTATATCACACTTACTTGCTATTAAATTGTAGAGGACACATTCAGATGACAAGTGATTACAGCACAATTGATGTGTAAAAAGAAAACAATAGAGTAAATAAATGTCAACTTCAAATTTAATATACTTAGGACTTATATTACATTATATCACACTTACTTGCTATTAAATTGGAGAGGACACATTTATATGACAAGTAATTACAGCACAATTGATGTGTAAAAAGAAAACAATAGAGTAAATAAATGTCAACTTCAAATTTAATATACTTAGGACTTATATTACATTATATCACACTTACCCGCTATTAAATTGTAGAGGACACATTCAGATGACAAGTAATTACAGCACAATTAATGTGTAAAAGAAAACAATAGAGTAAATAAATGTTAACTTCACATTCAAAACACTTAGGACTTATATTACATTAAATCACACTTACTTGCTATTAAATTGTAGAGGACACATCAGTTGACAAGTAATTATAGCACAATTGATGTGTAAAAAGAAAACAATAGAGTAATAAATGTCAACTTCACATTTAACACACTTAGGACTTATATTACATTATATCACACTTACTGGCTATTAAATATTAGAGGACACATTCAGATGACAAGTAATTACAACACAATTGATGTGTAAAAAAATAATAGAGTAAATAAATGTCAACTTCACATTCAAAACACTTAGGACTTATATTACATCATATCACACTTACTTGCTATTAAATTGTAGAGGACACATTCAGATGACAAGTAATTACAGCACAATTGATGTGTAAAAAGAAAACAATAGAGTAAATAAATGTCAACGTCAAATTTAACATACTTAGGACTTATATTACATTGTATCACACTTACCCGCTATTAAATTGTAGAGGACACATTCAGATGACAAGTAATTACAGCACAATTGACATGTAAAAAGAAAATAATAGAGCAAATAAATGTCAACTTCACATTCAAAACACTTAGGACTTATATTACATTATATCACACTTACTGGCTATTAAATTGTAGAGGACACATTCAGATGACAAGTAATTACAGCACAAATGATGTGTAAAAAGAAAATAATAGAGTAAATAAATGTCAACTTCACATTCAAAACACTTAGGACTTATATTACATTATATCACACTTACCCGCTATTAAATTGTAGATGACACATTCAGATGACAAGTAATTACACCACAATTGACGTGTAAAAAGAAAATAATAGAGTAAATAAATATCAACTTCACATTCAAAACACTTAGGACTTATATTACATTATATCACACTTACTGGCTATTAAATTGTAGAGGACACATTCAGATGACGAGTAATTACAGCATAATTGATGTGTAAAAAGAAAACAATAGAGTAAAAAATTGTCAACGTCACATTTAATAAACTTAGGATTTATATTACATTATATCACACTTATCCACTATTATATTATAAAGGACACATTCAAATGGTAAGTAATCACACCACAATAAATGTGGAAAAAAAAACAAAAGGTAAACAAAATGGAAACATTGCAAGTAATCTAATGTAATGAAATATTGATAGTGACCTTTCTCATATTTATCACCTGTCTTATGTACATATGAATATGGTTATAACTAATTAATGCTTAATAAATGGCTTCTCACACATGGGCTAATTCAAAGGTCTCAATCTATAAACTGTAACTGTCATTGTTAACCTCGCTGTGCGTGGGCGCATAGCGAGGGTACTGTAGTCTGTTTGTGTGTGTGTGTGTGTGTGTGTGTCTGTTACCAGAGTTGTTTTTTTTGAACTGCTATAACTTGGCAACCGAAGCATTAGCAGCTACCAACGTTTAGCAACGAATAGAAAAGCATGTGGACTTTACAACAGTAGTGTCAAGAACATCGTCAAGGAAAACAGAAGCTTAAAACTCGCAAAAGAATTTTCAGGCTGCAGAGGTCAAGTGCCGTTTCTCGAAAAGTAAAAAACTTAACGTGGAGATTTTTTAGTATGTTGTAAACAATCTCAGAGGAATACGGATCAGCAAGACAGAAGGCCGTTGGTCGAAGTAATTGTTAGAAAAGTTCTGAAAAATGTTTTGTGGACTTGGAGGGAAGTAACGCATTCAGGAAACGTCTCCAAGCACTGAAAAGACTGCTACTAATAGACAATATATCGATTTATATTTGTACCACGGGACGTTTCCAAAGAAGGTTTCATCTTCAAGTTACAATAAATTTTGTATATGAAATATTGATAGATTTTAAAGGGTCATGTAAAGACTCAGAGAAACTTTTCATCACGAAAGTAGCACTTAATCTTGCTTGGGAATTGAATGATACTATCACTTATTCAGTTACTGCTTCACAAACATGGCAAAGCTAGAAATCAAGCAACAATTAATGAACATATACAGAATGACAAAGCTTGCCATTTTATAACCACACCTTCTGGAATGTTAATAAATTTTCTTGCAATAACAACATCATAGCTGCATGGGCCTAAGCTGGCATAGAATTTATAAATAACTTAGAAACTACAGCGAGGTTCGGCACTTTAGTGCCTTTCATTAAAGTGGCAGTACGGTGGAAGTCAGAAGCCAAATAATTTTATTATAATAATATTTATACTATATTCATAATATTCATAATATACTCATCAAGACATATTTGTGGTTGGTTTGCATTCTAAGCCACACAAAACGCCCTATATCTAAGTATGTCTAGAGGAAGATAATGACATACCTCTTTACATTCCAGTGGTTTCATAGCTAATGTTAATGAGCAATGACAAACTGTTGTACTAAGGTACATTTATCTCAGCTCTAATACTACAAACAGGTAAGAAATCTTGAACAACTCTACCCAACATGTGTACGAGTAATCTTATGAAGCCAATTTTAAAAAATGGTGTTCGGTTTTCTGAAGGCTCTCAAAGATTTGACTCTGATTAGTGTATCTTAAAACGTATAGCAGTAATTAAAAAAGCTTTCATAGGATTATAGATCTGCTATAACTGTAATAGCAAGGTAAGTTTCTAATGTCTACCTATAAGAAGTTTTTAGAAAAATGTACCTTTCTTCTAGATACTGCTACTCCAGTAACTCTTGATTTATACATGCAATTCTTTTAAATTTTTTATCAAAGTTGAAGACCATTGATATAATGTAGTAGTCAAAGGATGATATTAAAACAAGAAAAGATATAGAAATTATATAGTAAAAAAGTTAAGGTATGAATATTATTAATGCCACCGTACCGCCACCTTAAAGTACTAAAAATAACATTTTATAAAGGCATATACACTACACAAATCATAACCTCTTCTACAAAAGTGATCATTAAAGCCTTATACTTTTGGAATTATCATGGAACAAACAGAACTATAAATGAAATGAAGAAAAAACATCATATTGCACAGTAAAAATTGATTTGTTGATTTAACCATTATATAGAGGCTGCATGTAGCAAACTTAGTGTGATGTGAATGTAAACATAACATTGGTTTGATTACTGATATACTACTAGCTACATAAACTGTACTACATCAGTAATCAAAACAGTGTTATCTCTACTTTTAATTTCATACTAAGTTTGTTATATGTAACCTGTATAACAATATATTGCTTAAATCAACAAATCAGTTTTTACAGTGTGTACTTATACCAATGCTACCTCCTGCATAATATATTTTTACGGTCAGGTGCAATTGTCTAGTATCATTATAATGTTGATTATATATCTTGTCTAATAGTTACTAGCCATTGACATGGCTTGAAAATTACACTTAATTCTCATGATCCAAATTACCTTAGCAACAATATTGACATCAGCATTTTTGTTGACTAATACTTCAACAATATCTGTATATCCTTTGTAACTTGCATAATGAAGGGCTGCCCATCCTTCCTATTACATATAACATACAAATAATCAATTGTAAAATTAAACCATTAACTCTACCATAACAGTACATACATATAGACCTTGTCTTTTATCTTAACTCTCCACTTTGTCATTATCATTATAACATATTACTTATATATATTGTGTAAATGTAAGTCATGTTGAACAGGAAGGACATGACTACATCTATTACAAATAATTAAGCCTTCATACTTGAATAACTGTTTTAACACTAATTTTTGCAAGATGGATTAAATTTTATATAGTTAGAGTGTAATACAAGGGACATATATTAGAACATAGTATTATGTCAATGGTCCAACTGAAAAAAATACGTAGCTAATTATGTTGCTTAGCATATTGACTATCATCATCTTTGTACTTCCATATGACTCTTTAATTACATTATTCACAAGTCTACTACAATAATGAGCATTAGCTTTGTCTGACAGTTATTGTATCCCTTTCTCCTTACAATATTCATTATATTTGGTATATTCTTAAAAGACAATATTTCAGACTTTATTATAATAGTATAACAAATAGTGCCACTTTTAGAAAAAGAGGTTACATTTTACCTTAACATATAACATATGTACATCAACACTTACTTTGTTCACAACGTTTAGATTGGCTCCTTTCTGTGTTAAAATCAAAACAACATCTTTGTGTCCATTCATTGCTGCTAACATGATTGGAGTGGATCCATACTAAATATATTATAATAACTACATTAACATGAATCAAAAGAATATATTATAACATCTGTTCATTATTGATACCAACACAGCTATACATAGTAAAGCATTAACATTATAAATCTAGACAATATTACATATAATTAAACAAAATATGACTCAAATCGCTCTCAACAATTGACAAAACATTATAAATATAAATTCAATATGGTGACAATAATAAATAAACTTTTTTATGGCACAGAGGAAAAACGTGTTCACAATTAGGGCATAATACATGTACAACAATCATCAATGCTACATGTTCTTACAATATAACAAATAAACAAGGAACTTCCTCTACATACACTTGGATTAAATTATTTGCACAAAGTTAAAAAATCATTAATCATTCTACACTTCATTCAATACACATACAACTTATACAACAATATATCACACCTAGCAACTATTACATTAGATGTCATATTCAATACAATTAAAATTTATATTACATTATATCACACTTACTGGCTATTAAATTGTAGAAGACACATTCAGATGACAAGTAATAACAGCACAATTGATGTATAACAAGAAAAAAAACAGTAAATAAATATCAACTTCACATTCAATACACTTAGGACTTATATTACATTATATCACACTTACTTGCTATTAAATTGTATAGGACATATTCAGATGACAAGCAATTGGAAAATAATTGGTGTGTAAAAGAAAACAATAGATTAAATAAATGTCAACTTCACATTCAATACACTTAGGACTTATATTACATTATATCACACTTACTTGCTATTAAATTATTGAGGACACATTTAGATGACAAGTAATAACAGCACAAATGATGTGTAAAAAAAAACAATAGAGTAAATAAGTATCAACTTCACATTCAATACACTTAGGAATTATATTACATTATATCACACTTACTGGCTATTAAATTGTAAAGAACACATTCAGATGACAAGTCATTACAACACAATTGATGTATAACAAGAAAACAATAGAGTAAATAAATATCAACTTAACATTTAATACACTTAGGACTTATATTACATTATATCACACTTACTTGCTATTAAATTGTAAAGAACACATTCAGATGACAAGTAATTACAGTATAATTAATGTGTAAAAAGAAAAGAAAACAATAGAATAAATAAATGTCAACTTCACATTTAATACTCTTAGGACTTATATTACATTATATCACACTTACTTCCTATAAATTGGAGAGGACACATTCAGATGAGAAGTAATAACAGTACAATTGATGTGTAAAAAGAAAACAATAGAGTAAATAAATGTCAACTTCACATTCAATACTCTTAGGACTTATATTACATTATATCACACTTACTGGCTATTAAATTGTAAAGGACACATTCAGATGACAAGTAATTACAACACAATTGATGTGTAAAATGGAAAACAATAGAGTCAATAAATGTCAACTTCACATTCAATACACTTAAGAATTATATTACATTATATCACACTTACTTTCTATTAAATTGTAAAGAACACATTCAGATGACAAGTCATTACAACACAATTGATGTATAAAAAAGAAAGCAATAGAGTAAATAAATGTCAACTTCACATTCAATACACTTAGGACTTATATTACATTATATCACACTTACTTGCTATCAAATTGTTGATGACATATTTAGATGACAAGTAATAACAGCACAATTGATATATAACAAGAAAACAATAGAGTAAATAAATGTCAACTTCACATTCAATACACTTAGGACTTATATTATATTATATCACACTTACAAACTATTAAATTGTAAAGGACACATTCAGATGACAAGTCATTGCAACACAATTGATGTATAAAAAAGAACACAATAGAGTAAATAAATGTCAACTTCACATTCAATACACTTAGGACTTATATTACATTATATCACACTTACAAACTATTAAATTGTTGAGGACACATTTAGATGACAAGTAATAACAGCACAATTGATGTGTTAAAAGAAAACAATAGAGTAAATAAATGTCAACTTCACATTCAAAACACTTAGTACTTATATTACATTATATCACACTTACCAACTATTAAATTGTAGAGGACACATTCAGATGACATGTATAACAGCACAATTGATGTATAACAAGAAAACAATAGAGTAAATAAATATCAACTTCACATTCAATACACTTAGGACTTATATTACATTATATCACACTTACAAACTATTAAATTATAAAGGACACATTCAGTAAATTGTAGAGGACACATTCAGATGACAAGTAAATAAAGCACAATTGATGTGTTAAAAGAAAACAATAGAGTAAATAAATGTCAACTTCACATTTAATACACTTAGGACATATATTACATTATTTCACACTTACATGCTATTTAATTGTAGAAGACACATTCAGATGACAAGTATAACAGTACAATTGATGTGTAAAAAGAAAAAAATAGAGTAAATAAACGTCAACTTCACATTCAATACAATTAGCACTTATATTACATTTTATCACACTTACCAACTATTAAATTGTAGAGGACACATTCAGATGACAAGTAATTACAGAATAATTGATGTATAAAAAGAAAACAATAGAGTAAATAAATGTCAACTTCAAATTTAATACACTTAGGACTTATATTACATTATATCACACTTACCCGCTATTAAATTGTACAGGACACATTCAGATGACAAGTAATTACAGCACAATAAATGTGTAAAAAGAAAACAATAGAGTAAATAAATGTCAACTTCACATTCAAAACACTTAGGACTTATATTACATTAAATCACACTTACTGGCTATTAAAATTGTAGAGGACACATTCAGATCACAAGTAATTACAGGATAATTGATGTGTTAAAAGAAAACAATAGAGTAAATAAATGTCAACTTCACATTCAAAACACTTAGTACTTATATTACATTATATCACACTTATTGGCTATTAAATTGTAGAGGACACATTCAGATGACAAGTAATTAAAGCACAATTGATGTGTTAAAAGAAAACAATAGAGTAAATAAATGTCAACTTCACATTTAATACACTTAGGACATATATTACATTATTTCACACTTACATGCTATTTAATTGTAGAAGACACATTCAGATGACAAGTATAACAGTACAATTGATGTGTAAAAAGAAAAAAATAGAGTAAATAAACGTCAACTTCACATTCAATACAATTAGCACTTATATTACATTTTATCACACTTACCAACTATTAAATTGTAGAGAACACATTCAGATGACAAGTAATTACAGAATAATTGATGTATAAAAAGAAAACAATAGAGTAAATAAATGTCAACTTCAAATTTAATACACTTAGGACTTATATTACATTATATCACACTTACCCGCTATTAAATTGTAGAGGACACATTCAGATGACAAGTAATTACAGCACAATTAATGTGTAAAAAGAAAACAATAGAGTAAATAAATGTCAACTTCACATTCAAAACACTTAGGACTTATATTACATTAAATCACACTTACTGGCTATTAAAATTGTAGAGGACACATTCAGATAACAAGTAATTACAGCACAATTGATGTGTAAAAAAGAAAACAATAGAGTAAATAAATGTCAACTTCACATTTAATACACTTAGGACTTATATTACATTATATCACACTTACTTCCTATTAAATTGTAGAGGACACATTCAGATGACAAGTAATTACAGCACAATTAATGTGTAAAAAGAAAGCAATAGAGTAAATAAATGTCAACTTCACATTCAAAACACTTAGGACTTATATTACATTAAATCACACTTACTTCCTATTAAATTGTAGAGGACACATTTAGATGTCCTCTACAAAAGTATAACAGCACAATTGATGTATAAAAAGAAAACAATAGATAAAGAAATGTCAGCATCACATTCAATACACTTAGGACTTATATTACATTATTTCACACTTACTTCCTATTAAATTGTAGAGGACACGTTCAGATGACAAGTAATTACAGCATAATTGATGTGTAAAAGGAAAAAAAATAGAGTAAATAAATGTCAACTTCACATTCAATACACTTAGGACTTATATTGCATTTATCACACTTACAAACTTTTAAATTGTAGAGGACACATTCAGATGACAAGTAATAACAGCACAATTGATGTGTAAAAAGAAAACAATAGAGTAAATAAATGTCAACGTCAAATTTAATACACTTAGGACTTATATTATATTATTTCACATTTACAAGCCATTAAATTGTAGAGGACACATTTAGATGACAAGCAATTACAGCATAATTGATGTATAAAAAGAAAACAACAGAGTAAATAAATGTCAACTTCACATTCAAAACACTTAGGACTTATATTACATTATATCACACTTACTTCCTATTAAATTGTAGAGGATACATTCAGATGACAAGTAATTACAGCATAATTGATGTGTAGAAGGAAAACAATAGAATAAACAAATATCAACATCACATTTAATACACTTCGGATTTATATTACATTATATCACACTTATCCACTATTATATTATAAAGGACACATTCAAATAATAAGTAATTACACCACAATAAATGTGGAAAAGAAAACAAAAAGTAAACAAAATGTAAACATCACAATTAATTTAATACAATGGAATATTGATTTAGTGACCTTTCTTCATATTTATCACCTGTCTTATGTACATATGAATATGGTTATAATTAATTAATGGATAAAAATGGCTTCTCACACAGAGGCGACTTCAAAGGTCTCTATAAACTGTAACTGTCACTGTTAAAGCACTCAAAGTAACACTTATAAAGGTATATATATTACATAAAAACATAGCCTCTTCTACAAAAATGATCATTAAAGTCTTATACTTTTGGAATTATCTTCACATAAACAGAAATAAAAGAAACATCATACAGTACTTATACCAATGCTACCTGCTGCATGATAAATTTTTAAGGACAGGTACAATTGTCTCATATCATTACAATGTTGACGCTATGTCTTGTCTAGTCATTAACACAGCTTAAATATTACTCTTTATTCTGATGATCCAAATTACCTTAGTAACAATATTGATATCAGCATTTTGGTTGACTAATATTTCAACGATATCTGCATATCCTTTCTCACTTGCATGATGAAGGGCTGCCAATCCTCTCTATTACATATAACATACAAATAATCAATTGTAAATTAAAACATTCACTCTACAATAACAGTACGTACACATAGATCTTGTCTTTTGCCTTATCTCTCCATATTGTCATCGTAATTATAACATATTACAATCATATATTGTTCAAATGTAAGTCATGTTGTACAGGAAGGACATGACTACATTTATTTCTAATAAGCCTTCATTACTTGAATAACTGTTTTAACACTACGTTTGTCAAGATAGTTTAAATTATATACAGTTAGAGTGTAATATGAGGGACTGGTAAATAACATGCAAACAGAAAAACATATTAGAACATACTATTATGTCAATGGTTCAGCTGAAAATAATATGTAGCTATTTATTTTGCTTAGCATATCAACTATCATCATTTTTAATTCTGGATTTGTCACAATTAGCAAAAAACTACACTAATTAAACTTCAATTTGAACAATTTAAAATGAACATTTGTCAAACAAGAGATGCTTCAATTCATGCCCTTCATTGCTATTTTAGTGAGCACCTGATACGACTAGAGAAAAGTTATGATATTGTCATGTCTATCCATCTCATGATGTCCAATGATAATAAGTTGGTAAATTGGTTAATCACATCTTATAAAAATACACTTTTCATTAACATTGTGATAAGAACTTTGTATCCTTTTTCCTTCCAATATTCATTATATTTGGCATATTATTTAAAGACAATATTTCAAACTTTATTATAATAGTATGATAACTACTGCCACTTAAAAAAAGTTACATTTTAATCTTACTTATGCAGCTATTATCATATAACATATGTACATGAATACTTACGTTGTTGACAAGATTTAGATCAGCTCCTTTCTGTGTTAAAATCAAAACAACATATTTGTGTCCATTCTTTGCTGCTAACATGACTGGAGTAGATCTCTCCTAAATATATTATAATAACTACGTTAACATGAATATATTATAACATCTATACATTATCAATACCAACACAGCTATACATAGTAAAGCATTACATTAAGATTTATAATTATTTATAATATGTCAACATCACATTCAATACACTTAGGATTTATATTACATTATATCACACTTACTGGCTATTAAATTGTAAAGGACACATTCAGATGACAAGTAATTACAGCACAATTGATGTGTAAAAAGAAAACAATAGAGTAAAAATGTCAGCATCACATTCAATACACTTAGGATTTATATTACAACATATCACACTTATAAAAACTATTATATTGTAAAGGACACATTTCAGATCACAAGTAATTACAGCACAATAAATGTGGAAAAAGAAACAATAAAGTAAATAAAATGTAAACATTGAAAGTAATCTATCAAAAAAGAATATTGACATACTGACCTTTCGTCACATTTATATCCTGCCTTATGTACATGTCAATATGGTTATGACTAATTAATGTATAAAAATGGCTTCTCACACTGAGGATAATTCAAAGGTCTATATAAACTGTCATTGTTAAAGCACTCAAAATAACACTTATAAAGGCACACACATTTTTAAAAACACAACCTTTTGTACAAAAAATTATTATTAAAACCTTATTTAACAGATGTGTAAACAGAAAACAATAGAGTAAAAAATGTCAATGTCACATTGAATATACTTAGGATTTATGTTACAATTTATCACACTTACCGACTATTATATTGTAAAGGACACATTCAGATGACAAGTAATTGCAGCACAATTATTGATGTGTAAAAAGAAAACAATAGAGTAAATAAAACGTAAACATTGCAAGTAATCTATCAGAAAAGAATATTGAAATAGTGACCTTTCTTCATATTTATCATGTCTTATGTACATGTCAATATGGTTATGACTGATTAATGCATAATAATGGCTTCTCACACAGCGGATAATTCAAAGATCTCTATAATTAAACTATAACTGTCATTGTTAAAGTACTTTAAATAACACTTATAAAGGTATATATATTACATAAAAACATAGACTCTTCTACAAAAATGATCATTAAAGTCTTATACATGGAACCTACCACTATTGTATATGTACATAGATGCTTTATACTTTTGGAATTATGTTCGCACAAACAAAAATATAAGTAGAATGAAGAAAAAAACATCATACTGTACTTACACCACTGCTACCTCCTGCATGATGATGATATATTTTTTATGCTCAGGTACAATTGTCTTGTATTATTATAACGTTGATTATATGTCTTGTGTAATAGTTACTAGCCATTAACACGACTTGAATATTACACTTCATTCTCATGATCTAAATTACCTCAACAACAATATTGATATCAGCATTTTGGTTGACTATTATTTCAACGATATCTGCATATCCTTTGTTACTTGCATAATGAAGGGCTGTCCATCCTTCCTATTACATATAACATACAAATAATCAATTAAAAATTAAAACATTCACTCTACAATAACAGTACATACATATCTTATCTCTTCACTTTGTCATTATCATTATAACATATTACATTCATATATTGTGCAAATGTAGGTCATGTTGTACAGGAAGGAAATGATTACATCTATTACTAATAAGCCTTCATCACTTGAATAACTGTTTTAATACTAATTTATACTATATACAGTTAGAGTGTAACATGAGGGACTGATATACAACATGCAAACAGAAAAACATATTAGAATATACTATTACATCTATGATTCAGCTGACAATAATATAACGAGTAGCTATTTATGTTGCTTAGCATATCAACTACCATCATCTTTAAACTTTCATATGACTCTTTTAATTACATTATTTACAAGTCTACTACAATAATCATCATTACCTCTATTTGACAGTTATTGCATCTGACAAACTATAGATCTTCAACAGTCTGTACATTAAACAGGCTGGCTATTTTTAACTATGGATTTGTTACAATAGCAAAAAAGTACACTAATTAGAGCTAAGCAATATACTTGACACTTCAATTTTAAACAATTTAAAATAAAAAGTTCAATCTTAAACAATTGATGCTTCAATTCAGATCCTTCTTTGCTATTTTGGTGTAAGCACTTGATATGACTATGGAAAATTATATTACATTATATAAACTTAGCAACTATTACATTGTAAAGGACAAATCCAGATAAGGTCAAACTGACAATAGTATAACATGTAGCTGTTTATGTTGCTTAGTACATCAACTATTGTCATCTTTGACAATAAACAATTTCAATTAGAATACAAATGATTGGTATTACCTTAATTAAAATCAATATTAAATAGAATAAGGATAGACTATATGTACACATAGAATAGAGGTAGGCTCTATGAACATATAGAATAGGGGTAGGCTATATGCATATAGGGATACACAATATGCACATATAGAATAGGGATAGGTTCTATTAGATATAGAAGGGTAGGTTCTGTGTACATATAGGTAAGTTCTATGTACATATAGAATAGGGGTCTGCTCTATGTACACACAGAATAAGGGTAGGCTCTTTGTACATATAGAATAGAGGTAGGTTCTATGTACTTATAGAATAGGGGTGGGCTATATGTACATACAGAATAGGGATAGGTTCTATGTATAATAGAATAGGGATATATAGAATAAGAGTAGGTTCTGTGTACATATAAAATAGTGGTAGGCTCTATGTAGATATAAAATAGGGGTAGGTTTAATGTATATATAGAATAGGGAGAGACTATATTTACATAGAAAATAAGAGGTAGGTTCTATAATAGATGTAAGGTATATTTACAGATGTAGGCTATATGCACATATAGAATAAGGATAGGTTCTATGTACATATAGAGCAGGGATAGGCTATATGTACATATAGAATAGGAAAAGGCTAAATATACATATAGAATAAGGATAAGTTCTATGTAGATATAGAATAGAGGTAAGTTCTATGTACATATAGAATAGGGATAGGCTATATGTACATATAAAGTAGAAATTGGCTATATGTACATATAAAATAGGAAAAGACTATATATACATATAGAATAGGGATAAGTTCTATGTAGATATAGAATAGAGGTAAGTTCTATGTATATATGGGGGTAGGCTATATGTACATATAAAGTAGAAATTGGCTATATGTACATATAGAATAGAGATAGGTTTATGTACATATAGAATAGGAATTGGCTATACATACATATAGAACAGAGATAGGCTATATGTGCATTTAGAATAGTGGTAAGCTATATGTACAGTTAAAAGAGGGGTTGGCTATATGCACATTTAGAACAAGAGTTGGTTATAACTACAGTTAGAACAGGGGTTAGCTATACATACATTTAGAACAAGGGTTGGCTATACATACATTTAGAACAAGGGTTGGCTATACATACATTTAGAACAGAGGTTGGCTATATGTAACTTTATAACAGGGGTTGGCTATACATACATTTAGAACAGGGGTTGGCTATACATACATTTAGAACAGGGGTTGGCTATAAGTACATTTACATTAGGTATTGGCTGTTCGCACATTTAGAATAGGGGTTGGCTATATGTATATTTAGAAGAGAAGTAGGCTATATGTACATTTAGAAAAGGGTTGTATGTACATATAGAATAAATTCTATGTACATATACAATAGGGATAGGTTCTATGTACATATAGAATAGAGGTTGCTTCTATGTATATATTTAATACGGGCAGGCTATATGTACATACAAAATAGGGATAGGCTATATATACATATAGAATAGAAATAGGCTATATGTACATATAGAATAGGTGTTGGCTATATGTACAAATTGAATAGGAATAGGTTCTATGTACATATAAAATAAGGTCATGGTATATGTACACATAGATTAAAGGGAAGACTATATGTACATATAATATAGGGATAGGTTCTATGTACATATAGAATAGGGATAGGCTATATATACCTATAGAGCACGGATAGGCTATACATACATTTAAAATAGGGGTAGGCTATACATACATTTAAAATAGGGGTAGGCTATACATACACTTAGAATAGTGGTTGGCTATATGTACATTTAGAATAAGGGTAGGCTATATGTGCATATAGAAAAGTGCATAATTACGTAAGTACATTTAGAATTGGGATAGGTTCCATGTATATATAGAATAGGAGTAAATTCTTTGAATATATAGAATAGGAGTAAATTCTTTGAATATATAGAATAGGAGTAAATTCTTTGAATATATAGAATAAAGGTAGATTCTACACATATATAGATTAGGGATAGGTAATATGTACATATAGAATAGAGATAGTTTATATGTACATATAGAATAGGGATAGGTTCTATGTACATATAAAAACGGGGTAGGCTATATGTACATATAAAATAGGAATTAACTATATATAATTATAGAATAGCGATAGGTCTATGTATATATAGAATAAGGGTATGCTATATGTACATATAGATTAGATATATAGAATAGGGATAGGCTATAAATATCTATAGAACATGGTTAGGCTATACCTGAATTTAGAATAGTGTTAAGCTATACGTACAGTTAGAAGAGGAGTTGGCTATACGTACATTTAAAACAGGAGTTGGCTATATGTACATTTAGAACAGGAATTGGCTACAGATATATTTATAACAGGGGTTGGCTATACCTACAATTAGAACAGGGGTTGGCTATACGTACATTTAGAACAGAGGTTGGATATATGTATATTTACAATAGTGGTTGGCTATATGTACATTTAGAAAAGGGTTAGGATATATGTACATATAGAATAGGGATAGGCTCTATGTGCATATAGAATAGAAGTAGGATATAGGTACATATAGAATAAGGATAGGTTCTATGTACATATAGAATAAGGATAGGCTCTATGTAAATATAGAATAGAAGTAGGATATACGTACATATAGAATAAGGATAGGTTCTATGTACGTATAGAATAGGCATAGGCTCTATGTACATAAAAATAGGGGTATGATGTACCTACATTTTTTATAGCTGTTTGGTATACTTATATTTAGAATAGGGAAAGGCTATATGTATGTTTAGAATAGTGGTTGGCTATACGTACATTTGGAATAAGAGTTGGCTATACAAACATTTTGAACAGGGTTAAGATAAATGTACACATATAATAGGGATAGGCTCTATGTGCATATAGAATAGGGGTAGGATGTACATACATATATAATAAGGATAGTTTCTGTGTACATGTAGAATAGAGGTAGGTTCTACGCTCATAAAGAATAGGGCTATGATCTACATAACTATAGAATAGGGGTAGGGTCTACACCCATATAGATTAGGGGAATGATCTATGTATATATAGAATAAGGGTAGGCTCTATGTGGATATACAATATGGGTATATTTGATCTATACATATATAGAATTGGGATAGGCTATACATACCTATAGAACAGGTATAGGCTATATGTACATTTAGAATAGGGATAGGCTGAATGTACATTTAGAATAAAGGATTGGCTATACGTACATCTAAAATAGGGGTTAAATATATGTACACTTAGAATAGGAGTAGGCTATATGTACATTTAGAATAGGGGTTGGCTAAATGTACATTTAGAATAAGAATTGGCAATACCTACATTACAATAGGGATAGGCTATACATACATTTAGAATAGGGGTAGGCTATACATGCATTTACAATAGGGATAAGCTCTATGTACATATAGAATAAAGGTAGGCTCTATGAGCTTATTAAATAATGATAGGCTATACATACCAATAGAACAGGTGTAAGCTATACGTACATTTAGAATATGGGATAGGCTATATGTACATTTAGAATAGGGGTAGGCTATATCTACATTTAGAAAAGCGATTGGCTATACATTCACATAAAATGGGGATAGGCTCTAAGCTCGTATAGAATAGGGATAGACTCTACGAACACATATAGAATAAAGGTAGGCTCTATGAACATTTAGAATAAGGGTTGGCTATACCTACATTTAGAATAGGGATAGGCTATGCAAACATTTAGAATAGAAATAGGCTATACATACACTTAGAATAGGGATAAGTTATACGTACATTTACAATAAGGGTTGGTTATACGTACATTTAGAACAAGGGTAAGCTATACGTATATTTAAAATAGCAGTCGGCTATAAGTACATTTAGAATAGGTGTGGGGTATATGTACATTTAGAATAGCAGTTGGCTATAAGTACATTTAGAATAGGTGTAGGGTATACGTACATTTAGAATTGGAGTAGGCTATACATACATTCAGAATAGGGGTTGGCTATATGTACATTTAAAATAGCAGTTGGCTATACATAAATTTAGAATAGCTGTTGGCTATATCTACATTTAGAATAGCAGTTTGCTATATGTACATTTAGAATAGGGGTAGGCTATACTTACATTTAGACTAGTGGTTGGCATATACGTACATTTAAAATAAGGGATTGGCTATACATACATTCAGAATAGGGGTAGGCTCTATGTGCATATAGAATAAGGATAGGCTATGCATACCAATAAAACAGGGGGAAGCTATAAGTATATTTAGAATAGGGGTAGGCTATACATACATTTAGAGTAGGGGTTGGCTATAAGTACATTTAGAATAGGGTAGGTTATATGTACATTCAGAATGATGATAGGCTATACATACACTTAGAATAGTGGTTGGCTATACATATATTTAAAATAAGTTTAAGGATAGTCTATGTATACATTTAAATAGGGGGTGGTTATACGTACATTTAGAATAGGGGTGGGCATACGTACATTTAGAATAGATGTAGGCTATATGTACATTTCGAATAGGGTAGGCTATTTTAATTTTACAAACTGGATATGCTATATGTACATATATAATGGGGATAGCTTCTATGTACATATAAAATAGGGGGAGGTTATATGCACATATAAAATAGGGATAGGTTCTATGTATAATTTATTCAATATACTTAGAACATATACTACAATATAACACATATAGCAACTATTATATTGTAAAGGACACATCCAGAAGACAAGGTCCAACTGACAATAATATAACACATAGCTTTTTATGTTGTTTAGCATATCAACTATCATCATCTTTGACAATAAACAATTTAAATTAGAAATACAAATGATGGTAATACCTTAATGAATATCATTGTTAGAATGCACAGTCATACAACAAAATTTACGTAAACACAACACAATAAATGCAGCAAAAAAAATAGTGTAACAAAGAATGTCAATGTTACATTTAATACACTTAGGATTTATATTATATTACATCACACTTAATGACTATTATATTGTTAAGAACACAATCAGATGACAAGTAATTACAGCACAATAGATGTGGAAACAGATAACGATACCATAAAAAAATTTCAACATTGCATTCAATACACTTAGGATTTATACCACATTATATCACACTTACCAACTATTATATTGTAAAGGACACATTTAAATGACAAGTAATTATAGCACAATAGATGTGGAAACATAAACAGTATAGTAAAAAATGTCAACATACATCTCATTATTTGATAAAGGTTTTCTAGTCAAACTACTTCTGTTAGTTACTTGATTACATAAACAATAAGAAAACAAAATGACAATAAAATCTAGTGCTAGTAAGATATTTTTAGACAGGTTGATTCATCTATTAAGTGTTAGATTTTAATACATAATAATAAAATAGATTTACCCAATCTCTAGTATTTACATAAGCTCCTCTAACAAGAGCATCTTTTACTCCTAACAAGTCTCCTTCCTCAGCAGACTTAATTAGATCGTCATTCTATGGTAAAAGAAAAAAAATATTAAGAAATATATGACAGGATTTCCATAAATCTAAAGATAAACATCTTCAATATACTGCCAAAGGTAATCTCACTCAGGGATATATCTTGGGCTAAAAGTAAACTAACATACCTTATTGTATTATCATGCAATATCACTTAACATATCAAAAAATTGCAACAAAACTTTACAGATATTCCATATAAATAATATTCCATATCTGCTTGATGCCTTATGCAGTATAGATATAAATATCATGTATGTAGTTTACCAATTGTAAAAAGAACATTAGTGTCTTAAAATAACAATAACTAAAATGAAACAAATAAAAAAGGAAAGGCTAAAAGAAACATTTGACACAACACAATTGGTTGATTAGTGTAATTTTAATTTTACAAACTACTAGGCTAACTATAACTTTACTAATACCAGTTGTATACGTGTATAGTACTTCCTAATTAATATAGTACTTCTTATGTCAAATCATGTGACTGTTTACTTTAACACCTGATAACAACTAATTAGTTTAATTACAGATTTAAGGTTATTGCTGAAAATAGATAACAAAACAGACACAGTTTGGCTATTATAATGTTATTGTCTCACTTTACTAAACAATGAAATAGTGTGTATGTATATAGATAGATTAGATAGATAGATAGATGATAGAGAGATAGATAGATATATTGTTTATACAACATATATAGTATTTGAAGCTGACCATTTCACTAAAAAGGCACAACATCCATGTTTTAATCACAGAGGAATAAAGATGGTGAGCATTACATTTGACAAACCCAAAAACCTGATTGTTTAAGTAAATACACTGACAACTTCTTATTTCATATTTCATATTGACCACAGTATGAAATTTAAATTTGACTTACTCAGGACAATTACTATGCATTACATAACAAAATCTTGTAATCTATTTTAGACATATAAAAATTCATAGTTGCAGTAAAGTTTTCCTTGCAAACTTTACATAGTTGTAGGTATCCATTTGAGCTACAATCATAAAATTTTATCACATTAAATAAGAAAAAACATTAAATCTACTACACAAAGCAACAAAGTTATCTTAATATTAAATTAACAGTTATAGGTTAATTAATATGTTACACATGGACAAGTCATTTGTTAGTGAATACATGAGTCACTTTTTAATGGAGTATACAACAATGGTTATAGAAATAGAACAATAATTAAACTGGACAGTTAGACACAACTATAAATATGAATAGCAAACAATAGAATGCAGTAATATCATAGGTACCACCTTAATGTCCATGAAGTGACCCATTCACCTCTTATACTTTCACACAGTAATATAGCAATAGGATTATAATGTACTTACAAATCTACTATGCTTCAGTCTCTCCATGATAACAGCTCAAATGCATAAACTCACAGACAACAAGAATCATTTACAACTGACAATTTCCTTAATAAAGGAATCCTTGGAACTTCACAGTAAAGTTAACAACTATTGTAATGAAGTCATTATAGATGCTGTACAAAAATAAGAGTTTTGCATGAAAAATTATATGTGATCAATGTTCAGGAAAAAAGTGAATGTCATCACACATGTCAGTAACAACAAGAGTTAATGGATAGTCAAGAGTTATTCCAAAATGCAACTATTATAGGACATCATATGACAAAGTGAATGTTACATGTCATTATGTACATGTTTACATGTTTTTGTTTGTTTACAATTTTGTTTGTAGACAAATTTTGATTTAGTTGAACAGACTCATCCTGATGTGTTTGTTGGAAAAAATAAAAATGTGAGATAATTATGTTAATAATTACAGGGTTCATTTCATTGTGATTAGTTGAGATATACAGATACACTGTTCACAGAACAAGAGTTTAGTATTTCAGACTCCATCCCCCAATAATTAACATCTTATTTCTAGCATGGAGTTAGTATTAAGAGTATGTCCCTCTCATTAGTTTCACCTGATTCTAAAGACAAGTTGTATCTCATCATCAATTTACATGACACTCATAGTAATAATGAGTGGGTGTGGTTATTGTATACTTATGATGTCATGTTCAATATAATGCTCTCTGACTATGTGATGATCTATAATTAATGCTAATATTAATATCATCAGATTAATTATCACTTTATTAATTTGTATGTTGCATGTGACAGTCACCTGATAAGCATTTTATTAACGTGATAGTCACATGACTTGTCATTTGTATCTCATGTGAAATTTTCTGATGAGGTGCAATCAGCTTATCACTCTATAATATTAGTAGATACATCACAAGGAGTCAGTCACTCCTATAAATATACTCTAATGATATATTATCATTTTATAATGAATATAGAGATATCATTGACATGTTGCATAAGAGAAGTTAGCTATTACAATAATTATATTAATAAGAAAATGTATGTGTATGTGAAGGAGCCCACAACCTCACATTGTTGCTGTGAACATATAAACAAACATATTAACATATTTTACACAAACCTTTTGTGGTCCTTATATACAATTTAATCCTGTGACATGTTCTTATCCCATATTGCCCTATACATAATGTAGTATTGTCCTATTCAAGTACATGTACATTTTATCTTATCATACATACTACATAATGTTACCTAGTGTATATAATGTCTTAATACTCAACCTTTTGTAATAGAATCCAAGCTAGACCCACGACATGTAACCACCTCTAAATGCCCAGCTGTTGTAATATGATCCAAGATATTCCCATGACTTGTACATACCTGTTAATGCCCAGCTATTGTAATATGCTCCAAAAAACACCTCTTAATACCCAAGCCATTGTAATGTCATCCAAGATAGTCCCATGACATGTTCACACCTCTTAATGCCCAGCTGTTGTGATATGATCCAAGATACTCCCATGACATCTACACACCTCTTAATGCCCAAGCAATTTTAATGAGATCCAAAAACACCTCTTAATACCCAAGCTGTTGTAATATCATCCAAGAGAGTCCCATGACATGTACACACTTCTTAATGCCCATCCTCTCTCATAATATGATCCAACCTAGTCCTCTGACATGTACATACCTTACATACCTTTCATTACCCAACCACATAAATGTCTTGTATTACAATATAACTTAGCCCTATGACATGTACATAAACCTCTTAACTATAACTCATTGTTTTATTGTAACTAGGAGAGGTTTCTGACTGGCATCTAAGAGGGATCTAGAATTTTCCTTTTTTTACTGGTACAGGATTTTAATTACTGGCATCTGGTTTTTTTGGTTGCTTCTGATATCTAGTATTTTACTCTGATATCAAGGACTTTACTTGATTTCTTTACAGCCATCTAGGATTTCACTTGTATCAATGTTTTTATACTGACACCTAGAGTTTTTCCTTGTTTATTTCTGGTATCTTGGATTTTACTTACTGGGATCTAAATTTTATCTTTTTTTCTGGTCTAGAGAATTTAAAGAATTGGTTTTCTAGCATCAAAATTTTTACATGACACCTAAAGTTTCCTGATATTTGGATTTTATTCATATATACTGAAATCTAGGGTCTTCTCTTTATCCTTTATTTATTCTCATTAATAAATGACATGAACTGTTGTACACTAGAATTATTAATGATGTTTGTTTGGTTGTGGATGCACATTAACTATATGTTTAGAACAAAACAAATTCTATTACATTTAGTAAATCTATTTATAGCTACTAGAGATGATCTGATGACATTTGTTAATATACCTACTGTAAGTTGACTTATTAAATAGTACAATTGTCCTACTGAATGAACTTTTATGTTTTATAATAGGATGTACAGGTTTAATGGTCATGGGTTGTGATATGATCTATATTAACTGATGACTACTGTAAATTATATATGCTATAACTATAAGGACAGTAATATTTAGGAGGTCTTTGATCTACTATATAGATGTACATAATGTTGAGACTCTCTGATAACTTAGATTGTAAGTTTGATCTATCATTAATTTGAGTGTTGTACTTAACTATTTCCTTTAATTCTATAGTGAGACATTGATAACTGGACTGGAGATGATCTAGAAAGGTTCTCTAACATCTACTCTATGTAAGATTGATCTTTTATATATCTTTGTTAAATTCTAATTGATCATTTTATTCTGTAGTTGATGTTCTAGTAAAGTGTAAATTACCTAATGTTTGGTATCGGTATTGGTCTTCAAAAACAGACAGAGTAATACTATCTATAATTATTGAGGTCACCTGATAATTTGCTCTAACAGATTGTAATTAACTCTTTGTCTTTGTTTACTGACCTAATTAATTTAGACTCACAAAGATGATGCTTTGGTTCTTCTGGTTGGTGGAGGGAGTATTTTAATGGACACTAAGTTAGCACTAAAAGGAGCATCAAGAATAATAGTTCCTCCTCATTTTGAAGTGAGTTTAATATTATAACACATCCATCCATCAATCCATGCATTAATCCATTCACCATTTATGTATCCATTCCTTTGTTATTTGTCCATTCATCCATCAATATATTACATATCTGTCCATTCATTCATTCATCAATCCATCCATACTATAGGTTGCTAATGCTGTTGGTGCTAGCTTGGGTATGGTAGCTGGTCATTCCGAACATGTGGAGAGTCTCTCTAATGTTATGACTACTATTAAATCAGATGGATCATTTCAAGGAAGTGATGAGAAACTTCGTCTCAAAGCTTGAGAGGTTATTATTCATAGAACTGTGGACTCAGCAATTAAGGCTGCTCAAGAAAAAGGTACATAAACATATACATGTATATTGTATATTGTATATGTACATATACATGTACATGTATAATATATATGTATAGATATAGGTATATTGTGTATGTACATGTACATGTACATATACATGTACATGTATATGTATGTTGTATATTCAATATACATGTACATATAAATATACATGTATATGTATATGTATATTTATATGTACATGTATATGTACATATACATTTACATGTATATGTATGTTGTATATTTATATACATGTACATATAAATATACATGTATATTGTATATGTACACATATAGGTTGCATAATTGATAAATGTCCAGACAAAAAATGTAAATGGACTATGTTATTAGACAGAGGTTGATAGTTACTATAGTTACAATTCAGCCACACCCACTTAATTATAATTGCATATCTTTTCACTATATTAAAGTTGAATTCCTGGTTCATAAACTATCTATGAAAAGTCAGTAATGAATGTGACTTATGTTCCTGATGCTCTTAGTGTCTATCTTAAAGTTATTGGTAGTCTAAGTGAACAATCAACAGATACTATTAGTAACACAGAGAAAAGTAAAGGTCAGAATAATCTCTGCAATTTGAGAAATCAATTTTGTATTTAAACTTGTTCTATTCCATTTTCTATGTCCATTCATTTTTCCATCTACCTACTTGTCAATATCACTATGTATATATACATCTACCATATAAAGTACATGTCACATATACCTGCACTACAACATTATATGTACATTACAATACATCACATGTATGTTCTACATTACATTACACAATACATGTCCATTCCACATTACAGAATCCAGTAGTGATAAAGTAGTATCTTCAAATGATGAACCTAAAGAGAATGCTGTCTGGCCCTTCAAGTCAGTAAAAGAGAAGACTTTGGATAAAGAAGCTAACTTACCTCCCCCTCAAATTGATGAAGATACTGTCTAGTATATAGTATACTTCATTTATGGACTCTCCAAAGTTAAACACAGCCAAATTTAATTTTAGAATTATATATACTTTTCTAACATATTTGTTATGTACTATTGTCGTTTATCAATATTTTAGATGAATGGATCCTCAATTTACTAGATGTTGAGTGTATCAGTATTGGAGCTGGGATATTAGGGTGTGGAGGAGGTGGTGACCCTAACCTTGGATGTGTTATGGCCTCAAAAATAATGAAGGATGGAAAACAAATTAGAGTTCTTGATCCATTAAAGTAAAATTATTAAATATTAATGGGACCAATAATATATACATATAGAACTAGTATCCATCTTAAATGTTATATTAACTTTTTATTGTACAGACTTAATGGAGATCAATTTGGTTTGGCAGTTGCTGTAGCTTTTATGGGAACTCCACTTGTTTTGAATAAAAATTGATCAATGGACAAGAGTCAACACAATGTCTACATGTGATGCAAAATATACTAGCTTCAGGTAATGAATTAGAATAGAATTATTTTGTAGTTCATGTAACTACAAGTACAATTTTTAACCACTATGTATATGCATGTGATAATCCTGGTATGGAATTTAGTATTGAAACTATTTGAAAGAGGAACTTTAATACTGTCATTTGGTGCATGGATATTATATAATACTTTTCTTAGTTTCTAACTATTGCATTGTTATGGTGCTACTGAATATCCTGTAGGTTTGTGTAAAGAGGAGAATAACTTTGGGAAAATACTGGAGAAGGATAACATTAAATTTCAACAGAAAAATTTGAGAACGGCCATGATGTCTGGATTATAGATCACACAACATTACCACAATATGAATTTAACAGTTCATCTATACCTCTGGTAAGTTAAAAACAATATCATAGTATTCTTTTAAGGAAGTACTTCACTCAATGACTTTAGTTTCTTATTAGTAGTTATTGATTTATTATAGTCAAACTTAACTTATTTTAAATACAATTTAGGCCAATAGAATTACAGGATTGATATCTGCTGAAATTGGTGGTGCTAATTCATTTGAGCCATTAGTAACAGGTGCTAGAGTAGGACTACCTGTATTGGATGCTGACGGAATGGGAAGAGCTTTTCCAGAATTGCAGGTTTGTGATTTATGTAGTTACTATGCACTGAGTTTACCTTGGGGGGAGGGGTAATTATGCAGGGTCAAATTTTGTGAGAAATTAATGTACATCTTGCTATATGACTTAATTTCTCAAAAAAATGAGATTTTCTGTTAATTAAATTCAATTTAGTATCTTTTTATTACTTGTGTAGATGTTCCTTCCCTTTATTAATGGGTTACACCCATTTCCAAGTTGTGTTGCTGAGGAACAAGGTGGCCATTTCTCATGTGTCATCTGCAAAGGATTTGGAAGATGTCTTCAGAACTGACTGTATAAAGATGGGGTAAGTTTGGTGATAAATGAAGTTGCTAGTCTTGATATCTCTCTCTCTCTCTCTCTCTCTCTCTCTCTCTCAGTATGATTTGTGCTGTCTGTCTTCCACTTATGATGTTATCTGAAGTGCTCAATACTTCTCTATTACATTCTTTAAGTCGTGCTTGGCAGTTGGGATGAGCTGTATATAGAGCTAAACAAAGTCAATGTAATGTGATTGAAGCTATTATTACTCAACAACAAGGTCTCCTACTACTAACTGGTAAAGTAAGTATGAAAAAAACTCATGTCAATTGTTAGTTACATATTAGTAACAAGTACGTTACCTTCTTACTTGGTCTTGCTTTCCACTTCTATAGAGAAAAATAATATTTGTTATTTATTATATTCACATATATTATTATTTATTATTTAACTATATACACATAATTAACAGACTTTGTACCTATATTTTGCATGCATTGAGACCGGCATCCCTGCCTTTGCACTAACATTTTAGATTGAGGGCTTAATCCCTGACTTTGTACCAATATTTCAGATTGAGACCTGAATCCCTACCTTTGCACCAATATTTTAGGTTGAGCCATAATCCCTGTCTTTGCACTAATATGTCAGATCGAGAACTGAATCCCCGCCTTTACACCAATATTTCAGATTGAGACCAGAATCCTTGCCTTTGCACCAATACTTTATATTGAGACCTGAATCCCTGCCTTAGCATCTGTATTTTTGATTGAGACCTGAATTCCCACCTTTGCACCAATATTGCTTATTGAAACCTGAATCCCCGCCTTTGCACCAATATTTTAGATTGAGACCAGAATCCCACCTTTGCACCAATATTTTAGATTGAGAGCTTAATCCCCACCTTTACATTGAGACCTGAATCCCTGCCTTTGCACCAATATTTTAGATTGACACCAGAATCCCCACCTTTGCACCAATATTTTAGATTGAGGGCTTAATCCCCGCCTTTCTACCAATATTTCAGATTGAGACCTGAATCCCCGCTTTTGCACCAATATTTTAAATGGACACCTGAATCCCCATCTTTGCACTTATATTTCACATTGAGACCTGAATCCCTGCCTTTGCACTAACATTTTAGATTGAGGGCTTAATCCCTGACTTTGTACCAATATTTCAGATTGAGACCTGAATCCCTACCTTTGCACCAATATTTTAGGTTGAGCCATAATCCCTGTCTTTGCACTAATATGTCAGATCGAGAACTGAATCCCCGCCTTTACACCAATATTTCAGATTGAGACCAGAATCCTTGCCTTTGCACCAATACTTTATATTGAGACCTGAATCCCTGCCTTAGCATCTGTATTTTTGATTGAGACCTGAATTCCCACCTTTGCACCAATATTGCTTATTGAAACCTGAATCCCCGCCTTTGCACCAATATTTTAGATTGAGACCAGAATCCCACCTTTGCACCAATATTTTAGATTGAGAGCTTAATCCCCACCTTTACATTGAGACCTGAATCCCTGCCTTTGCACCAATATTTTAGATTGACACCAGAATCCCCACCTTTGCACCAATATTTTAGATTGAGGGCTTAATCCCCGCCTTTGTACCAATATTTCTGATTGAGACCGCCTTTGCACCAATTTTTTAGATTGACACCAGAATCCCCGCCTTTGCACCAACATTTTAGATTGAGGGCTTAATCCCCGCCTTTGTACCAATATTTCAGATTGAGACATGAATCCCTGCCTTTGCACCAATATTTTACATTGAGACCTGAATCCCCGCCTTAGCACCCGTATTTTTGATTGAGACCTGTATCCCTGCCTTTGCACCAATATTTTAGATTGAGGGCTTAATCCCTGCCTTTGTACCAATATTTCAGATTGAGACCAGAATCCCTGGCTTTGCATCAATATTTTAGATTGGGGCCTGAATCCCCGCCTTTGCACATGTATTCTAGATTGAGGACTTAATCCCCGCCTTTGCACCAATATTTTAGATTGAGGGCTTAATCCCTGCCTTTGTATCAATATTTCAGATGGAGACATGAATCCCCGCCTTTGCACCAATATTTTACATTGAGACCTGAATCCCCCTCGCCTTAGCACCTGTATTTTTGATCGAGACCTGAATCCCCCCCCTTTGCACCAATAATGTCTGCCTTCTGTGAGGAGATGCTCACCAGTTTGAGATACTACGTGTCCTAAAATTTGACAGAAGTTATAGTTAATATTGGAACAATTCAAGTCTTACCACTAGTTAGATAATGGCTGTCATCTCCGACATGAGTTTGGCCAGTTGGACTACCATTTTACAAAAGGTTTGATTAATATTTGCACACTTTCATTCTTACCACTAGTTATAAATGTCTGTCTTCTCTGAGGAGATGCTCACCAGCTTGAGATACTATGAGTCCTAAAATTTGACAGAAGTTAAAAGTTAATATTGGTACAATTCAAGTCTTACCACTAGTTGGATAATGGCTATCATCTCCAACATAATTTTGACCAGTTGGACTAGCCATATGTGCTACCATTTTACAAAAGGTTTGATTAATATTTGAACACTTTCATTCTACCACTAGTTAGATAATGTCTGTCTTCTGTGAGGAGATGCTCACCAGCTTGAGATACTATGCATACTAAAATTTGACAGAAGTTATAGTTAATATTGGAGTAATTCAAGTCTTACCACTAGTTGGAGAATGACTGGTTTCTCCAAGATGTTGGTCAGGTGTTGTGGTTGTGTGTTCTATTGTTTTACGAAAGGTTAACAAGCTTAAATTCTTACCTCTAGTGAGTAATTGGCTGTTTTCTCCCAGGAGGTGTTGGTCCATTGTAGAGGTCATGTGTTCTAACAAGAGATAAAAAGTGTAGTTAACCTAATATTATACCACACTTCAATCTATACCACTAGCTAAAGAGTTGCTGTTTTCCTCCGTGAGATCCTCATCAGTTGGATAGGTCTTATGTTCTAATGTGTGATAAAAGGTATAGTTAATATTAGCACAATTTCATTCTTACCCCTACTTAAATAATGACTGTTGTCTGTTGGAGAAGTCGTATGTACTAAAGTTTGATAAAAGATTTTTAAATTTAGTGTAGATGTTAGGTAGCACAAATTATTATTAATCACTGAATTTGGGTATTTTTATATAATGGATTACCTTCTGTTGGAAAGAACGTTTCACAATCATTAAATTCATCTGAATCATCAGAATCATAATTGTCTTTTAAAAATGCAAATTATATTCATTGTTATGTAATGAATTCATGATATCACGCTTACCTCGAGGGTCAAAGTACTCGTGTATAAGGTCATCGAGTGCTTTCTTATCACTCGAGGAGAGAAAGTCTGCCCCAATAATATTTAAAGCTTTCGCAATGTCCCTTGATGAAGCCATCAAATCTTTTCAAGAAGTTTATTCCCGCGATCTGTTTATATTCTGTTTATTCCCACGATCTGTCTATATATATATCTATATCTATATATATATATATATATATCGATCGATCGATGGATTGATGTATAACATATCTGCATAAGAGAATAGTCTTACATCAACAACTTCTAACAACAATTTTGCCTCATTAGAGTAGGTTGTGTTATTGTTTGTACTGTCCACAGCATTTCTTCTAATTCAAATATGATATATAATGAATATATAATGAATATCCAATTTGTTCAACTATTATCAATCCATATATCTATCCATTTATCTTTTCATTCATTTATCAATTTACTCTTTTAATTTACATGCCTGCGTGTTTTCTTTCTTAATAAAATAATCAATCTGTGTTGGATGTATATCTAACATTCTATTATTATTTTTGCTGTCATCTGTCTGTCTTTCAATGAATGAATCTATCACCATTAGACCAGTGATCTTCAAGGATAATTATTTGTCTGGGCTGATACGCTGTAAAAATTAATATCTTATTTTAACTACTAATTTGTTCTTTGCATGAATGGATTATTATGGAATCTAGAATTTCTGTCTTACTCGCAGTTTAATTTCTTGATATGTAAATGTACTGTCATCCAAAATACCAATAAATAATATAGGGAAAAATTCACATGAATTTTATATTCCATAGTAATCCATTCATGTAATGTACAAATTAGTTGTTAAAATGACATACTAATTTATACAGTGATAGATAGTCCAATTGAGTTACAAGCTATTCAGGTTTAACCCACATGAATTCAGGAGATGTTTTAGAGATTGTACTCACTTGTTTGGTTGAGAGTGTCCTATATGCATAACCTGTGACCCAATTGTGTACTAAGCAAGGAATTAAAATAATCAGACACATGGTAACAGTGCCTATAGGAATAACCCTGATTGTTGATTGAAATGTGTTGGCATTAAAAATGAATTTTTCTCTAAAACTGATCACAATCTTTCAATTCTTTACAGTATTAATTTCTATGATAATCTATTTATTATGATTAAGACAAGGCTTCTAAACATGTCAGACAATTTGATAAATGTTAGATTTGGTCATCTTTCCTCTGCCTTTTTAGCTCATGATAACTCAATAACCACAAACAGAGATTCAAAGTATATAATTACAATTCAGTATTACAATGATGGTATTATGAATCGGGATTTTCGTATAATTCTTAATAGTAATTAGTAGCTAGCAGTTGTACAAAAACTTGTGTAACTTCCTTTCTCCTTTGTCTATGGGTTGGGAGAGAGGTGTGGAAGTTGTCTTTTGTAAAAATGGCAGGAAGTCTTCAGAATCTACTTAAGTCCTTGTTACTTGATAATGTAGAGGAGACTGGTAAAGAATTAGGTCGTGGAGCTTATGGTGTGGTAGTTGAGGTTAGAGTGAGTCAAATGATTTGTGCTGGAAAGAGTCTACATGAAGCTATTGTGCAGGCACAAATACATACTAGCTAATAGTGAAATGATCACTATATACATCTTGTTATCTCTTTGTAGGATGAAACATTAGACACATTTGCCGAAGAGTGTCTTTGTCACAGTCAATTACATCACCCAAACGTTGTCCAGTTAATGGGTGTCCATTTCTCTCAACGTTCCCGACTACCTATGTTAGTGATGGAATATCTTCCTCTGTCATTAACACAGAGTTTAGAAATATATCAAGATCTCTCACTTTAATTCAAGCACTCTATTCTTCTTGATGTTTCAAAGGGTCTCAATTATCTTCATTGTAAGACACCTCCCATTGTCCATCGTGACCTCACAGCCAATAACATTTTGCTGACCTCCAATTTTATAGCCAAGATATCTGACCTAGGTGTGTCCAGAAATGGTGAACACCTTCAAATGACAACAATTTACTAAAGCACCAGGTAATTGCATTGTGATGCCTCCTGAAGCTCTTAAGGACAGTCCAAGTTACGACCACAAGCTAGATGTCTTCTCTTATGGCTGTCTCATACTCCATGTCTTCACACACCAGTGGCCTGAACCTACTGCTCAATATGTCCCAAGCACTGGTTGGTTTAGATTGAGATCTTTTGTTCTGGTCTCAGAGTGGGATATAAGATCAAAGTACACTAAACAATTACAAAATGACCCACTCTATGATTTGACAAGACAATGTCTTGACAATAACCCCAGAAACAGACCAGCTATGAATGAAGCAATTCAGTGTATTGATGGTGCTCTCTCTAAAATCCCACCTTCAAAGAATAATCTAGAAATGATGAAAGAGATCAGTGATTTAAAAGAATTAGTCCAATCTAAGGAAAGTAAAATGGTACATTTACAAGACATCATTCGTGTTCATGAGGATAGGAAAGAACTGGATATAGAAAAAGCTAGACCAAAAGAAAGTGAATTATTAGAATTAATAATTACATCATCTTCAAGAACAGGTAACTACAACTAATACATTGCTACGTAAAGCAAACAGCACAGTGAAATCACTAACAGATGAGAATGTACAGTTAAAAGCAGATGTGACCTCACTTAACAAAATGCTTGAAAATACTCTAAAGTCTAAAAATGATGTAATTAAAATTTTAGAATCTGAACCACAAACACCTTCTGTATATCAAGATCATAAAGATATGATACAACCACTGTTAGCACAACAGTTAAGAAAAGGAGATGGCTGGTAAAATGTATTCGACTTGTATTAAAATTCTTTATGTTAATAGGTATTTGGTTGATCAAAAATGGCTCAAACAATGGAAGATATATGTTGGATTTGACTCCTGGCATCAGTGGAACACTTGTATTAAGATTCGTAATCCTGGTCCTGTAGACAATGGGAGATTATTCAAGGGTAACAAATTAATTTTTTGAGAAACCACATCATTTGCTTCATTTGTTATACAGATATTGAACCAAATACTTTAAAAGATTATCTAATTGAGAGGGTTGACTATGCTGTACTTCCTAAACAAGTATAAGAACTCTTTGTTAGTTGGTATGGACTTTCAGTAGGATCACAACCTATTTGTAGGTAAGACGAAGATAGTATTATACTATACTATTATTATTTACAATTAGGTATGTAGTGGAACATGGTACTTATGTAAAGCATTTGAAGGTTGAAGTCTATCTGCTTGAACTTAAAGTGTCTTTGTATCCATATGTCAATGATATCAAATATGTTCACTTTAGTAGAGCAACCACTATTGGTAAGAATAAGGACATAATTAACTACATGACTTTATTAAATTATTATTATATAGATACTGTTATACAGAAGATAAGAGAGCTATTTGGTATACCTGTAACTGATGGATGTAGACTATGGGATTGTTATGTGATAAACAGCTATGAAGTACATATTAATCTAGATCAGACTTTACTTGATGCTGGTATTTATGAAGAGCAGGTATTATGATACATGAGGTTATTAATTTCATTCTCTCTAGTAGATGTTAATGTTGGAAGTAAGAAATCCTGATGGTAGTTGGCCAAAGAAGGTTTGCCTAGATATCATCTATCATTTGGTATTAGTACCATAATTGAATTTAGAAAACTGGGAAAGTAATGGTTTTAAATGTTGAGTAAGGGTGCAAAAAGTTCAAAGCTTTACAAGCCCATAACATAGAAACCATAAAACATTTAGGTGCCAAATTGTGTGTCACATAATATCTTTAGGTAGTGTATATATTCACCAAGTTTTGTGAAAATCAGAAGGGGTGCTCATTTTTGTGTTGATTTGGAATTGGAATTACCCTTGTTGCAAATAGCTGTAATGAAAAAAATCACAATCAAGCATCGCCTTAATCCAAAATTCTTAAAACTTTATATTCTAGATCTATACAATACCATTAAGAGTAAAAATTTACAGTGTGGTTACCTATTCAACACTTGAATAATTCAAGCCCAAGTTTCCATCAAAATGCATCATTGGTTGTATTGCAAAAATTAATGATCTGGGTACTATTTAAATTACTGTGCTGGATGTAATATATTTTTCAGTAGAGGTCAAAACAATGATAGTATACTACACAATGTCTTACTTCTAAGGGACAAGTCTCATATGGTCCATCTAGTAAGATCCAGTCAACCACTTTAGTTATAAATGTTTGTGCACAGAGTAACATTTAATGTCCCATTACCACCAAGAATCTGACTTCTTTCCTACTCAATGACAATGCAGCAAGTATCACAGTAAAAAGAACTGACCCAAAAGATATTTGACTTGCATAGTTCATCAAGAACAGACATTATAGATCAACTGGCATTGTGACACTGAGAACCAATAACTAAATTAATTATAATATCCATGACTAAATCTATGTGGAACAAAAATACATTTTAAAGCTCCACTAAACTGCTCACAGTTACAGTTTCTCTTAATCAAAAATAAACTATTATACATCAATTAATACAGAGTACTTGTGTAGTTGCATTTGCCAGATATAGATCCACTGGTTGTTGTCCAGTTAGGAAATGCATGGAGATCAAACAGCAGTACAGCCCATGTATTAACAGCCAAATTGACAGTAAAAACACAAATAATGTTCATTAAAATACCAGTAAGAACCTAAACAAATTGAACTCAATAAACTCAGTAAATCTTTGGTACACTCACCATGTCATAGACTTTGAGGTGACCACACAGCCATAAGTGAAAGCAATTGTGTTAAGGGGTGTGGTGACACTCAACATTTGTCCCAAAATACTAGACACATATTAAGCCTGGTTTACATGTAACGCAAGAACATTTTGGATGACTACGTTCACTCAACCATCCAACCCCACCCCAGGCCCGCCCTTCTTTATAATCAAGCACCTCTGGGAATGATTTCTTCATTACTATTGCTCTCCTCCTCCTCTTCCTCTTTTTGTAGTAATGATCCACTAGTGTCCCCACAGTCCACCATCCGCCACTATCATCCATCATTTTATCGGAAACCAAGCCTTACATTTATGACATAACATGATATCATAGCAGCTCCATGAACATACCACTTAAATCTGGAGCTTCATGACTGATAGCGAAAAATACTTTAGCAATAGCCAGTAATTAAATTTCAAGACAATCTCATGTTAAAACATGTTGCTGAATAGATGTTAAATTTAACACTGCCAAAGAAGAATGTTGAAAGTAAAAAACTGACAAAGCTTGAAAGTTAATTAATTAGAAATATTTAAACCAGCATCAGTGACAAGGTGATAGAATAAACCTCTAAGCTCTAATAGTTTCCCTAGAGTATCAAACTCTACTATCTTTCCTTCATCCAAGACCATAACCCTATGAAGATGTAATAATGACAACAGTACAATAAATACTTACCTGTCATAGTCCATGATAGTATTGATTCTATGAGCAATAGTTAAAACTGTACATTCAAAAAACTCTTTACGAACAGTTCTTTGAATAAGATCATCCGTTTCCAAATCAACAGCAGCTGTTGCCTCATCTAGAACAAGTATCTTTGTTTTACGAAGCAAAGCTCGAGCAAGACACACCAATTGACACTGACCAATACTAAAATACATATTCACATCTTAATTAACTGACACACTGATGCAATCATGCAAATACCTTAGATTTTCACCTCCTTCAGTTACAATATGGTCTAATCCTTTACTTAGTCTTTCCACATAATCACTTAAATGAGCATTCTTCAAAGCTCTCCATATTTCATCATCAGTACAAGTGTCAAAAGGATCAAGATTAAAACGGAGGGTTCCTGAGAACAACAGTGGATCCTGTCATTAGAGAATGAAGAACAGAAAATAAAGACATTATCTCTGACTTGTGGAATGATGGTTAGTCGTGATCTGAGATCACTTAATCCATATGTACTGATATCTATACCATCAATTAATATGGATCCTTTAACAGCTTCAATAATACGAAACAATGACATGGTTAATGATGACTTTCCTGCTCCAGTGCAACCAACAACACCAACCTATGATTAATAAAATTAATAATTACATTAAGACTAACTGACCTTTTGGCCACCAGGTATAAAACAAGATACATTCTTCAGTAAAAGATCCAGTCCAGGACGATAATGTGTTGCATATTCATCAAACTGAATGTTACCATATTCTGGCCAATGAGGATGAGGTCTATTATCAGGAATAATTTCAGGAGCCTATCGATACAAACTTCTATAGACAAAATTAGCTGTAATTAAGTTACCTCAGTTGGTAAATCAGAATATTCTTTGATCCTTTCAACTGATACTAAACTACTCTCTAAATCACTTGTCAGTCTTACAACCATAGCCAACAGTAATGTCATCTGATATAATGAAAACTAACAATGCTGCTACCAATATATAACACTCACCATAAATGCTTGACTTATTGACATTCCAGCTAAACCAGGGTCAATGAATCCAAAAATATATGGATAATTACGTTGAAGAGTTGCAAACATTGCTGCTGAAAATACAATCACTGCACCGACAAAATCAAGCTGAACTGACAACCATCTTATATTTATTAATGAAACATTAATGTACAAATGTGCGTGTATACCTGGCTATAGCATTGTGACTAAGATATAAAGCAACTTGGTTATAATCTACGCGAAGTTCAGATTGTAACTGAAACCTTTCCACAACATCATAAGCTCTGATACTAGAGATTCCATTAATACTCTCCTGGAAATGAGAGTAGATTGGAGAACGAGAAGTGGCTTCAAGGCGCTTCAACTGTCTGGAAGTTGCAACATAGAAACGCTATAATTAGAGAAAATATTAATTGAAGTGTAATTTTTTGGTTTGCCAAACCTGAACAATCAAGTAGAAGACTGTTATTGGTATTATAACCATGAGGAACCATGGTGAAGCCACTGAAATGATAACAATTACACCAAAAGTTGAGAAAACTGTTATTAGAAAGGAATTTGTGAATAAAGGAATTTTTTCATCAATAGCATCAATGTCCTACGAAACCATGTCATCATGTGAAATGCTACTCAAAATAATTAAATGTTACTTTTGAGAATCTATTTAGTAGTCTCCCAAGAGGTGTAGTATCAAAGAAAGACATTGGTGATCGAAGTACGTTATATAGCATTCCATCATGAAGTTTCTTTGAAGCTTTAACCGTTCCAACAGCTAGTGTCAGCGAAGCAAATAAGAGTGAGACAGATTGTACAATTCCAAGTGCAGCATAAATACCAAGATTAGCAACACTACATGTGTGTGTACAATGTGAATACCATAGCTATATTATCAGTTTTGGGCTTACAGTGTCAAGTTGTCATCACCTCCATGGTTACTCCAATGAGCTAACCACAATAACTGACCAACATATCCTCCAGTGGAGAGAAATGAGAACATCATCATAACCACAAATATGGTAAATGTAAATGACTTGATGTATGTAAAAACTACAGACATCTTGACCTACAAGACAGCAACATTTTACTGTTATATATATATATAAAGCAATGTGGCTTCTTACAATGCCAATTTGCATCTTTTCATTGGGTAAAAGTGATGAGTCCTTGACTGTACAAAGACCAATATTTTACTGGTGATGATATAATAATTATTCTACAACATACTCTCTTTATCAGGAGAAGACTTTGTATCTTCAGTTATCTTCTCCGTATCTAAACAGAATATAATTATAATAGTTTATTTTCACAAACAAAATTACTCACCTTGCTTATTTTCTTCACTATCAGCTGCAGTGCCATAGTTTTGTAAGAACTCAGAGAATGCTCCACTATGATCAATTAGTTCTGCATAAGATCCAACCTCACTAATGCTACCTTCATTCATAACAACTATCTTATCACATTGAGACAGAAACCTCACACCATGAGTAACTAAGATACGTACCTGTTGAATTGTAAGACATGACAGACACAATATGAATAATCTCACTTTGTTTTTTAGTACTCCTTCAGGTCCTATCACATTATCAAAAATGTGCTTACCAACGTGTGAATCAACTGCAGACAAAGGATCATCTAGTAGATACACATCAGACTCTTGGTAGACTGCTCTAGCTAGACTGACATGCTGTTTCTGACCACCACTAAGATTAATACCCTTTTAATAGTTTGTGAATGAAATGATTATGTACGCTATTATGTGTTACCTTCTCTCCTATTTCAGTCATATCTCCTCCTGGTAATATTTCCAGATCAGTTTCCAAAGCACATGCTTTAATGACCTCATTGTAGAGGATATTGTTGAATACTTTGCCAAAAGTAATGTTATCTCTGACAGTAGCATTTAGTATCCAAGCAATCTGTGGTACATAAGCTACTTTGCCCTGTATGTATATACACCTGACTACTATTTTTATGACTGGTTGTTTACCCTGAGAATTACATGACCATTCAGTTTATTCATTTCTCCTAAGATAGCAGATATCAGAGAGGATTTACCAGCACCAACAGGTCCCACTATAGCTACTAGTTCTCCAGGTTTGATGGATAATTCAATACTGGACAATTGTAAATGGACCAATGAATGAAATTTACATACTTACTCAGATAAGATGAACTTGTCTGTCCCATTATCCCATGAGAACAAACCTTCTGTTATTGAAACTGCATCATTACCTTAAAATTAATCACAGATTTTAAACACAATAAAATCATTAACGTACCTCCATCATACTTTTCCCTGCGATCAACCACTTCAGGGTCAAGCTCTTCTTCCCTTAAGAATGAGCTAATACGTTTTAGTGAGACATTAGCCTAATCATCAATTCAATAAGATAAGACCTAGCTAATATTAATAGATTTATTACCTGAATCATGTACACAATCGTCAATGGTAATCGAGTGAGTGGATATCGAAGAATATCAAATAATGATATTACAACAAAAACCTTTCCTGCTGTTAGGTTAAAATCAGAATTAGATCTGCTGAAATTAATCAGCAAATAAGTGCCAAACGTAACCAGTATAACCTACAAAAAAGAATTTCATATCATTAAAGGCTAACGTTTTGTTTTACCGCTGTGTTAGTACTGAACCAAGTAAGAGCAGAAAATGCTTGTATACATGATATCTTTCTCAAATTACGTAGCTCCACATTCCTTAGTCTTTTAACTTTCTTTCTAAATGGTATTTCCCATGCATATAGTTTAATCACCTAAAATCAGGATTACATACTGATTGCCAGTGTTTATTATTACTTTGATGCCACTGATGATACTATGAATCATTTTTAGCCTCTTGTCTTTTGCATTCATCAGTTTAGTTTGAAAGTGTCGTCCAAGTAGAAACACCAACAAAGTAAATGGTAGCAATAGTAGTAAAACAGCTAAACCAGCAATAATTGCAAGACCCATAGTCCAGTATAAGACAACCAAAGCAACAATGATCTGTAGAGGACCTGACCACATTAAGTGAAAGTAACTCAATGTCTCTATAAATTTGTGAGCATCAATAGACATGAGATTAACTATCTCTCCCACTGTTCTGGTCTGATATGCTTTACCAGTTAAAACAAGCATCTGTGTACATGAGAAAGTCAATGATCTTAGAATAATAATGCAAACCTTTTTATAGATTGCAGCAATTAGGCCTGTCCTTATTCTCATCCCAATGACAGTTATATGATTAAAATATTGTTGAAAAGTGAGAGAATGTAGTAGTGCATTAACAAACATTGCCACTGCATAAAAGTACCCATTCCATGCTGGTTGTTTCTTATCATGAATATATGCCAACATTAATCTATTGTGGGATCAAGCATAATGATCATTAAATTTAGCTTTTCCTACCTCAGTAATAATGGATTAACAAAAATGAGCATATCGTAACATAGTTTGTAGAGTCCACCAGTAATGATATCTAATCCATAAGCTCTGAATAAGACAAGTACTAGGGATGGTTCTCTTCTTTTTTGTTCTTTCTCATTTGATTGTCCCTGAACAAACACTAACCTAATAAACCAATTAAATTTTATAACATTATGTAACTGTACCCAGATCTCTTCACTTCTTTGTCCCATTCCTTTTGGAATCTGACAGAAGTGACTTCAGACTTATCCTGGTAGTTGATATCATAAAGATCATCATGTGGAGGTCATGTGTTCTAACAAGAGATAAAAAGTGTAGTTAACCTAATATTATACCACACTTTAGTCTATACCACTAGCTAAAGAGTTACTGTTTTCCTCCATGAGATCCTCATCAGTTGGATAGGTCTTATGTTCTAATGTGTGATAAAAGGTATAGTTAATATTAGCACAATTTCATTCTTACCTCTACTTAGATAATGACTGTTGTCTGTTGGAGAAGTCGTATGTACTAAAGTTTGATAAAAGATTTTTAAATTTAGTGCAGTTGTTAGGTAGCACAAATTATTATTAATCATTGAATTGGGTATTTTTATAGAATGGATTACCTTCTGTTGGAAAGAACGTTTCACAATCATTAAATTCATCTGAATCATCAGAATCATAATTGTCCTTTTAAAAATGCAAATTGTATTCATTGTTATGTAATGAATTCATGATATCACGCTTACCTCGAGGGTCAAAGTACTCGTGTATAAGGTCATCGAGTGCTTTCTTATCACTCGAGGAGAGAAAGTCTGCCCCAATAATATTTAAAGCTTTCGCAATGTCCCTTGATGAAGCCATGAAATCTTTTCAAGAAGTTTATTCCCGCGATCTGTTTATATTCTGTTTATTCCCGCGATCTGTCTATACATATATATATATATATATATATCGATCGATATATAACATATCTGCATAAGAGAATAGTCTTACATCAACAACTTCTAACAACAATTTTGCCTCATTAGAGTAGGTTGTGTTATTGTTTGTACTGTCCACAGTATTTCTTCTAATTCAAATATGATATATAATGAATATATAATAAATATCCAATTTGTTCAACTATTATCAATCCATCTATCTATCTATCTTTTTATTCATTTATCAATTTACTCTCTTAATTTACAAGCCTCCGTGTTTTCTTTCCTAATAAAATAATCAATCTGTGTTGGATGTAGATCTAACATTCTATTATTATTTTTGCTGTCATCTGTCTGTCTTTCAATGAATGAATCTATCACCACTAGACCAGTGATCTTCAAGGATAACTTGTCTGGGCTGATACACTGTAAAAATTAATATCTTATTTTAACTACTAATTTGTTCTTTGCATGAATGGATTATTATGGAATCTAGAATTTCTGTCTTACTCGCAGTTTAATTTCTTGATATGTAAACATACTGTCATCCAAAATACCAATAAATAATATAGGGAAAAATTCACATGAATTTATATTCCATAGTAATCCATTCATGTAATGTACAAATTAGTTGTTAAAATGACATACTAATTTATACAGTGATAGATAGTCCAATTGAGTTACAAGCTATTCAGGTTTAACCTACATGAATTCAGGAGATGTTTTAGAGATTGTACTCACTTGTTTGGTTGAGAATGTCCTATATGCATAACCTGTGGCCCAATTGTGTACTAAGCAAGGAATTAAAATAATCAGACACATGGTAGCAATGCCTATAGGAATAACCCTGATTGTTGATTGAAATGTGTTAGCATTAAAAATGAATTTTTCTCTAAAACTGATCACAATCTTTCAATTCTTTACAGTATTAATTTTTATGATAATCTATTTATTATGATTCAGACAAGACTTCTAAACATGACAGACACAATTTGATAAATGTTAGATTTGGTCATCTTTTCTCTGCCTTTTTAGCTCACAATAACTCAATAACCACAAACAGAGATTGAAAGTATATAATTACAATTCAGTATTGCAATGATGGTATTACTGTATCGGGATTTTCGTATAATTCTTAATAGTAATTAGTAGCTAGCAGTTGTACAAAAACTTGTGTAACTTCCTCCCTCCTTTATCTATGGGTTGGGAGAGAGGTGTGGAAATTATTGTCTTTTGTAAAAATGGCAGGAAGTCTTCAGAATCGACTTAATTCCTTGTTACTGGATAATGTAGAGGAAACTGGCAAAGAATTAGGTCGTGGAGCTTATGGTGTGGTAGTTGAGGTCAAATGGTTTGTGCTGGAAAGAGTCTACATGAAGCTATTGTGCAGGTACATATTCATACTAGCTAATGATGAAATGACCACTATATACATCTTGTTATCTCTTTGTAGGATGAAACATTAGACACATTTGCTGAAGAGTGTCTTTGTCACAGTCAATTACATCACCCAAACGTTGTTCAGTTAATGGGTGTCCATTTCTCTCAACGTTCCTGACTACCTATGTTAGTGATGGAATATCTTCCTCTGTCATTAACACAGAGTTTAGAAATATATCAAGATCTCTCACTTCAAATCAAGTACTCTATTCTTCTTGATGTTTCAAATGGTCTCAATTATCTTCATTGTACGACACCTCTCCCATTGTCCATCGTGACCTCACAGCCAATAACATTTTGCTGACCTCCAATTTTATAGCCAAGATATCTGACCTAAGTGTGTCCAGAAATGGTAAACACCTTCAAACGACAACAATTTACTAAAGCACCAAGTAATTGCATTGCGATGCCTCCTGAAGCTCTTAAGGACAGTCCAAGTTACGACCACAAGCTAGATGTCTTCTCTTATGGCAGTCTCATCCTCCATGTCTTCTCACACCAGTGGCCTGAACCTACTGATCAATATGTCCCAAACACTGGTTGGTTTAGATTGAGATCTTTTGTTCTAGTCTCAGAGTGGGATAGAAGATCAAAGTACACTAAACAATTACAAAATGACCCACTCTATCATTTAACAAGACAATGTCTTGACAATAACCCCAGAAACAGACCAGCTATGAATGAAGCAATTCAGTATATTGATGGTGCTCTCTCTAAAATCCACCCTTCAAAGAATAATCTAGAAATGATGAAAGAGATCAGTGATTTAAAAGAAATAGTCCAATCTAAGGAAAGTGAAATTGTACATTTACAAGACATCATTCGTGCTCATGAGGATAGGAAAGAACTGGATATAGAGAAAGCTTGACTAAAAGAAAGTGAATTATTAGAATTACAACAGCAATTAGATCATCTTCAAGAACAAGTAACTACAACTAATACATTGCTATGTAAAGCAAACAGCACAGTGGAATCACTAACAGATGAGAACGTACAGTTAAAAGCAGATGTGACCTCACTTAACAAAATGCTTGAGAATACTCTAAAGTCTAATAATGATGTAATTAAAATTTTAGAATCTGAACCACAAACACCTCCTGTATATCAAGATCATAAAGATATGATACAGCCACTGTTAGCACAACAGTTAAGAAAAGGAGATGGCTGGTAAAATGTATTTGACTTGTATTAAAATTCTTTATGTTAATAGGTATTTGGTTGATCAAAGATGGCTCAAACAATGGAAGATATATATTGGATTTGACTCCTGGCATCAGTGGAACACTGGTATTAAGATTTGTAATCCTGGTCCTGTAGACAATGGAAGATTATTCAAGGGTAACAAATTAATTTTTTGAGAAACAACATCATTTGCTTCATTTGTTATACAGATATTGAACCAAATTCTTTAAAAGATTATCTAATTGAGGGGTTTGACTATGCTGTACTTCCTAAACCAGTATGGGAACTCTTTGTTAGTTGGTATGGACTGTCAGTAGGATCACAACCTATTTGTAGGTAAGACGAAGATAGTATTATACTATACTATTATTATTTACAATTAGGTATGTAGTGGAACATGGTACTGATGTAAAGCATTTGAAGGTTGAGGTCTATCTGCTTGAACTTAAAGTGTCTTTGTATCCGTATGTCAATGATATCAAATATGTTCACTTTAGTAGAGCAACCACTATTGGTAAGAATAAGGACATAATTAACTACATGACTTTATTGAATTATTATTGTAGGTACTGTTATACAGAAGATAAGAGAGCTATTTGGTATACCTATAACTGATGGATGTAGACTATGGGATTGTTACATGATAAACAGCTATGAAGTACATATTAATCTAGATCAGACTTTACTTGATGCTGGTATTTATGAAGGGCAGGTATTATGATACATAAGGTTATTCATTTCATTCTCTCTAGTAGATGTTAATGTTGGAAGTAAGAAATCCTGATGGTAGTTGGCCAAAGAAGGTTTGCCTAGATATCATCTATCATTTGGTATTAGTACCATAATTGAATTTAGAAAACTGGCAAAGTAATGGTTTTAAATGTTGAGTAAGGGATGCAAAAATTTCAAAGCTTTACAAGCCCATAACATAGAAACCATAAAACATTTAGGTGCCAAATTGTGTGTCACGTAATATCTTGAGGTAGTGTATATATTCACTAAGTTTTGTGAAAATCAGAAGGGGTGCTCCTTTTGTGTTGATTTGGAATTGGAATTACCCTTGTTGCAAATAGCTGTAATGTAAAAAATCACAATCAAGCATTGGCTTAATCCAAAATCCTTAAAACTTTATATTCTAGATCTATACAATGCCAATAAGAGTAAAAATTTACAGTGTGGTTACCTATTTAACACTTGAATAATTCAAGCCCAAGTTTCCATCAAAATGCATTATTGATTGTATTGCAAAAATTAATGATCTGGAGACTATTTAAATTACTGTGCTGGATGTAATATGTTTTTCAGTAGAGGTCAAAACAATGATAGTACACTACACAATGTCTTACTTCTAAGGGACAAGTCTCATATGGTCCATCTAGTAAGATCCAGCCAACCACTTTAGTTATAAATGTTTTGTGCACAGAGTAACATTTAATGTCCCATTACCACCAAGAATCTGACTACTTTCCTACTCAATGACAATGCAGCAAGTATCACAGTAAAAAGAACTGATCCAAAAGATATTTGACTTGCATAGTTCATCAAGAACAGACATTACACTCACAGTTACAGTTTCTCTTAATCAAAAATAAACTATCATACATCAATTAATACAGAGTACTTGTGTAGTTGCATTTGCCAGATATAGATCCACTGGTTGTTGTCCAGTTAGGAAATACATGGAGATCAAATGGCAGTATAGCCCATGTATTAACAGCCAAATTGACAGTAAAAACACAAATAATGTTCATTAAAATACCAGTAAGAACCTAAACAAATTGAACTCAATAAACTCAGTAAATCTTTGGTACACTCACCATGTTATAGACTTTGAGGTGACCATACAGCCATAAGTGAAAGCAATTGTGTTAGGGGGTGTGGTGACACTCAACATTTGTCCCAAAATACTAGACACATATTAAGCCTGGTTTACATGTAACGCAAGAACATTTTGGATGGCTACGTTCACTCAACCATCCAACCCCACCCCAGGCCCACCCTTCTTTATAATCAAGTACCTCTGGGAATGATTTCTTCATTACTATTGCTCTCCTCTTCCTCTTCCTCTTTTTGTAGTAATGATCCACTAGTGTCCCCACGGTCCACCATCCGCCACCATCGTCTGTCATTTTATCGGAAACCAAACCTTACATTTATGACATAACATGACATCATAGCAGCTGCATGAATGTACCACTTAAATCTGGAGCTTCATGACTGATAACGAAAAATACTTTAGCAATAGCCAGTAATTAAATTTCAAGACAATCTCATGTTAAAACATGTTGCTGAATAGATGTTAAATTTAACACTGCCAAAGAAGAATGTTGAAAGTAAAAAACTGACAAAGCTTGAAAGTTAATTAATTAGAAATATTTAAACCAGCATCAGTGACAAGGCAATAGAATAAACCTCTAAGCTCTAATAGTTTCCCTGGAGTATCAAACTCTACTATCTTTCCTTCATCCAAGACCATAACCCTATGAACATGTAATAATGACAACAGTACAATAAATACTTACCTGTCATAGTCCATGATAGTGTTGATTCTATGAGCAATAGTTAAAACTGTACATTCAAAAAACTCTTTACGAACAGTTCTTTGAATAAGATCATCCGTTTCCAAATCAACAGCAGCTGTTGCCTCATCTAGAACAAGTATCTTTGTTTTACGAAGCAAAGCTCGAGCAAGACACACCAATTGACACTGACCAATACTAAAATACATATTCACATCTTAATTAACTGACACACTGATGCAATCATGCAAATACCTTAGATTTTCACCTCCTTCAGTTACAATATGGTCTAATCCTTTACTTAGTCTTTCCACATAATCACTTAAATGAGCATTCTTCAAAGCTCTCCATATTTCATCATCAGTACAAGTGTCAAAAGGATCAAGATTAAAACGGAGGGTTCCTGAGAACAACAGTGGATCCTGTCATTAGAGAATGAAGAACAGAAAATAAAGACATTATCTCTGACTTGTGGAATGATGGTTAGTCGTGATCTGAGATCATTTAATCCATATGTACTGATATCTATACCATCAATTAATATGGATCCTTTAACAGCTTCAATAATACGAAACAATGACATGGTTAATGATGACTTTCCTGCTCCAGTGCAACCAACAACACCAACCTATGATTAATAAAATTAATAACTACATTAAGACTAACTGACCTTTTGGCCACCAGGTATAAAACAAGATACATTCTTCAGTACAAGATCCAGTCCAGGACGATAATGTGTTGCATATTCATCAAACTGAATGTTACCATATTCTGGCCATTGAGGATGAGGTCTATTATCAGGAATAATTTCAGGAGCCTATTGATACAAACTTCTATAGACAAAATTAACTGTAATTAAGTTACCTCAGTTGGTAAATCAGAATATTCTTTGATCCTTTCAACTGATACTAAACTACTCTCTAAATCACTTGTCAGTCTTACAACCATAGCCAACAGTAATGTCATCTGATATAATGAAAACTAACAATGCTGCTACCAATATATAACACTCACCATAAATGCTTGACTTATTGACATTCCAGCTAAACCAGGGTCAATGAATCCAAAAATATATGGATAATTACGTTGAAGAGTTGCAAACATTGCTGCTGAAAATACAATCACTGCACCGACAAAATCAAGCTGAACTGACAACCATCTTATATTTATTAATGAAACATTAATGTACAAATGTGCGTGTATACCTGGCTATAGCATTGTGACTAAGATATAAAGCAACTTGGTTATAATCTACGCGAAGTTCAGATTGTAACTGAAACCTTTCCACAACATCATAAGCTCTGATACTAGAGATTCCATTAATACTCTCCTGGAAATGAGAGTAGATTGGAGAACGAGAAGTGGCTTCAAGGCGCTTCAACTGTCTGGAAGTTGCAACATAGAAACGCTATAATTAGAGAAAATATTAATTGAAGTGTAATTTTTTGGTTTGCCAAACCTGAACAATCAAGTAGAAGACTGTTATTGGTATTATAACCATGAGGAACCATGGTGAAGCCACTGAAATGATAACAATTACACCAAAAGTTGAGAAAACTGTTATTAGAAAGGAATTTGTGAATAAAGGAATTTTTTCATCAATAGCATCAATGTCCTACGAAACCATGTCATCATGTGAAATGCTACTCAAAATAATTAAATGTTACTTTTGAGAATCTATTTAGTAGTCTCCCAAGAGGTGTAGTATCAAAGAAAGACATTGGTGATCGAAGTACGTTATATAGCATTCCATCATGAAGTTTCTTTGAAGCTTTAACCGTTCCAACAGCTAGTGTCAGCGAAGCAAATAAGAGTGAGACAGATTGTACAATTCCAAGTGCAGCATAAATACCAAGATTAGCAACACTACATGTGTGTGTACAATGTGAATACCATAGCTATATTATCAGTTTTGGGCTTACAGTGTCAAGTTGTCATCACCTCCATGGTTACTCCAATGAGCTAACCACAATAACTGACCAACATATCCTCCAGTGGAGAGAAATGAGAACATCATCATAACCACAAATATGGTAAATGTAAATGACTTGATGTATGTAAAAACTACAGACATCTTGACCTACAAGACAGCAACATTTTACTGTTATATATATATATAAAGCAATGTGGCTTCTTACAATGCCAATTTGCATCTTTTCATTGGGTAAAAGTGATGAGTCCTTGACTGTACAAAGACCAATATTTTACTGGTGATGATATAATAATTATTCTACAACATACTCTCTTTATCAGGAGAAGACTTTGTATCTTCAGTTATCTTCTCCGTATCTAAACAGAATATAATTATAATAGTTTATTTTCACAAACAAAATTACTCACCTTGCTTATTTTCTTCACTATCAGCTGCAGTGCCATAGTTTTGTAAGAACTCAGAGAATGCTCCACTATGATCAATTAGTTCTGCATAAGATCCAACCTCACTAATGCTACCTTCATTCATAACAACTATCTTATCACATTGAGACAGAAACCTCACACCATGAGTAACTAAGATACGTACCTGTTGAATTGTAAGACATGACAGACACAATATGAATAATCTCACTTTGTTTTTTAGTACTCCTTCAGGTCCTATCACATTATCAAAAATGTGCTTACCAACGTGTGAATCAACTGCAGACAAAGGATCATCTAGTAGATACACATCAGACTCTTGGTAGACTGCTCTAGCTAGACTGACATGCTGTTTCTGACCACCACTAAGATTAATACCCTTTTAATAGTTTGTGAATGAAATGATTATGTACGCTATTATGTGTTACCTTCTCTCCTATTTCAGTCATATCTCCTCCTGGTAATATTTCCAGATCAGTTTCCAAAGCACATGCTTTAATGACCTCATTGTAGAGGATATTGTTGAATACTTTGCCAAAAGTAATGTTATCTCTGACAGTAGCATTTAGTATCCAAGCAATCTGTGGTACATAAGCTACTTTGCCCTGTATGTATATACACCTGACTACTATTTTTATGACTGGTTGTTTACCCTGAGAATTACATGACCATTCAGTTTATTCATTTCTCCTAAGATAGCAGATATCAGAGAGGATTTACCAGCACCAACAGGTCCCACTATAGCTACTAGTTCTCCAGGTTTGATGGATAATTCAATACTGGACAATTGTAAATGGACCAATGAATGAAATTTACATACTTACTCAGATAAGATGAACTTGTCTGTCCCATTATCCCATGAGAACAAACCTTCTGTTATTGAAACTGCATCATTACCTTAAAATTAATCACAGATTTTAAACACAATAAAATCATTAACGTACCTCCATCATACTTTTCCCTGCGATCAACCACTTCAGGGTCAAGCTCTTCTTCCCTTAAGAATGAGCTAATACGTTTTAGTGAGACATTAGCCTAATCATCAATTCAATAAGATAAGACCTAGCTAATATTAATAGATTTATTACCTGAATCATGTACACAATCGTCAATGGTAATCGAGTGAGTGGATATCGAAGAATATCAAATAATGATATTACAACAAAAACCTTTCCTGCTGTTAGGTTAAAATCAGAATTAGATCTGCTGAAATTAATCAGCAAATAAGTGCCAAACGTAACCAGTATAACCTACAAAAAAGAATTTCATATCATTAAAGGCTAACGTTTTGTTTTACCGCTGTGTTAGTACTGAACCAAGTAAGAGCAGAAAATGCTTGTATACATGATATCTTTCTCAAATTACGTAGCTCCACATTCCTTAGTCTTTTAACTTTCTTTCTAAATGGTATTTCCCATGCATATAGTTTAATCACCTAAAATCAGGATTACATACTGATTGCCAGTGTTTATTATTACTTTGATGCCACTGATGATACTATGAATCATTTTTAGCCTCTTGTCTTTTGCATTCATCAGTTTAGTTTGAAAGTGTCGTCCAAGTAGAAACACCAACAAAGTAAATGGTAGCAATAGTAGTAAAACAGCTAAACCAGCAATAATTGCAAGACCCATAGTCCAGTATAAGACAACCAAAGCAACAATGATCTGTAGAGGACCTGACCACATTAAGTGAAAGTAACTCAATGTCTCTATAAATTTGTGAGCATCAATAGACATGAGATTAACTATCTCTCCCACTGTTCTGGTCTGATATGCTTTACCAGTTAAAACAAGCATCTGTGTACATGAGAAAGTCAATGATCTTAGAATAATAATGCAAACCTTTTTATAGATTGCAGCAATTAGGCCTGTCCTTATTCTCATCCCAATGACAGTTATATGATTAAAATATTGTTGAAAAGTGAGAGAATGTAGTAGTGCATTAACAAACATTGCCACTGCATAAAAGTACCCATTCCATGCTGGTTGTTTCTTATCATGAATATATGCCAACATTAATCTATTGTGGGATCAAGCATAATGATCATTAAATTTAGCTTTTCCTACCTCAGTAATAATGGATTAACAAAAATGAGCATATCGTAACATAGTTTGTAGAGTCCACCAGTAATGATATCTAATCCATAAGCTCTGAATAAGACAAGTACTAGGGATGGTTCTCTTCTTTTTTGTTCTTTCTCATTTGATTGTCCCTGAACAAACACTAACCTAATAAACCAATTAAATTTTATAACATTATGTAACTGTACCCAGATCTCTTCACTTCTTTGTCCCATTCCTTTTGGAATCTGACAGAAGTGACTTCAGACTTATCCTCATAGTTGATATCATAAAGATCATCATGTGTTAGCACTTGGTGAGATCCTTTCCACATTAACCTGTCATATTCCAAAAGCTAAGTATATATAGCTAATTTTATATAGCTCACGATTTTAGCCACCACCATGTCACGAGAGAAAAGAATGATGCTGATTCTTCTGGTGAAGGTTTGTACTGCCAAAGGATAATGTACAGATAGTCAAGTTTGATGATTTACCTCATTGTCTCTAATATATTCATCAAGTGATTTTGGTTCAGGAATGAATGAAAGCAGTAGTTGAAGTATGTAAAAGGAATATTCCACTGAAAATGTTGTAAAATAAAATATTTGAACAATCCCTTTCTAAACAAAAAGAAGAAATTAGATATAGTTCAAATGATACAAAACCACCAGATATTAAAATCTAATTATGACATTGAGATAAGCTCATAGATTTGACATACAAATGAAAGACTCGAGGCATGTTGTTTTAATAGCTAAGAATTAATGTGCTTAGCAGCATCTTTGATTACAGTAATAAAAGGTATTGCCTGTTGTGCTAAATATCAAATGACATGCACTATCCCACACATTAACCTGCATGATGCTTTTCTAGTGTTGGCCACACAATTTTTACCTAAACATTCACAGTGGTAATTCTAATTACATATACTGTAACATTATCATTGGACTACTGACAACTGACAATGTTATGAGTATAATCATTGCGAAGAATTAACTTACAACTGGTACTTTGGCAAGTATAGTCCACATTTTAATGGATCCATAGGCAACTAGACTAATCCAAAGGATGACGGGAGGACCAGAAGAACGAACACCTCTTTTATACTCTGATAATATCAAAAGAATTGCTATTACCTTTATGTTATGTAATACAATAGTTAAGCATGTTAAGCAGTCTTTTACCATAGTAAATGCTAAAAGAATAGGAGAGATATAGAAATAAGGTGCTTCATCATTCTTCATATCAACAATAATAGCATATATGAAGTCACAAACTGCTACCAGCATGATAGCACAACACAAAACCTATATATATCAAGATATCATTAGACTATGTATATGCATTAGTAAGATCCAGCCTACCACTTTAGTTACAAGTAATAGATTAAAAGGAATACGAACAAATGTTCTGTTTTTTCGGAACAGAAAGTTAAAGGTAGCCAGTATCCAAAAGAACAGACAGATCCCATAAAGGATAGTAGTGTCCTCAAAGCACAGAGAAACATTTAATGTACCATTACCACCAAGAACCTGATTGCTTTCCTACTCAATGACAATGTAGCAAGTATTACAGTATATATAAAAGAACTGACCCAAAAGACATTCGGCTTGCATAGTTCATCGAGATAAGACATTACTGCCATTGCACCACCATAGATACTGGTGGTATGTTTATAATTTTATTAAATTAATTTTTAATGTCCTTTTTGGATAGTACAGGATTTCAAGCTCTACTTATTGTTTGCTGTTAATAAATTTACAACTAACAGTTCTTATTAAATCAATATTGTACAGTACACCAAATAATACAGAGTACTTGTGTAGTTGCATTTGCCAGATATCCACTGGTTGTTGTCCAGGTAAGAAAATAAAGTATGGAGATCAAACAGTAGTACAACCCATATTAACAGACACATTGACAGGAATAATGTCCAAGTAATAACCTGAACAAAATTAGACTCAGAAAAACTCAGTAAATTTTTTGGTATACTCACATGTCATAGACTTTGAGGTAACCATAGGTGAAAGCGATTGTGTTAGTAAGTATGGCCACAGGTAGTATAAATGTAGCAGGTAACAAGAGATAAAATGAATTAAATGACAAAGCCACAGACTAAAAATAAAAAATAATTATCCACGTACAAAACAAAATAGAATTGTGCATGTGCTGTAATACTATGTGAACGGTTAGAAAATATCAGGGATTTACACTAAATTATCTCTGCACACTTTCAATGGAATGCCCTCTATTTAAATTATCATTGTGACACACATTTATTGGCACAAAAATTTATTGCATACACCAATGTACACTGTAAATGCTAATACACACAACAATTAGAGTTTCAAATGTAAAAATTCCATTGAATTTAACTTACCATCAACCACTGCCAAACAAACACCTTAGTGTACAGATGTGTTGTACAGTATACTAGTATAGTACTACCAGTACACTAGTGAGTACACTTACATGTAATACAAAATATGTGGCCTCTTTGTGCCCACTTCAAAGTTCAAACTAAGAAGATGGTACAAGTTACTGTTTAGTTATGAGTTTAGGCTTTATTGCAAGCAGGTAAATGTAAAATACATTTTAATGGCATTGTGGAATTTTAATTTAACGATGTAAAGACTGTAATTGTTTCCATACAGAAAGTAAGAAATCATACATGAGGAGAATGTGAAAGACTATTACAATGGCATGGGTAACAAGACAGTACATGTCATCACTAGTTCTTCAGGCACGAATTTCCATCGTTCAGAGGTGTGGCACACAAAATTTTAGTGATTTGCAAAATTAAACCAAGAAAACTTTGAAACAAGGGCATTCATGAAACTTTAATCCCTTGACAATTTCTGGCTATATGGGAATCTGTCCTAAAAATGGCTTCCCAGCCAATTACAAAGAAGGCTCTCTTGTAAGCCACAAAAGAGGAAGAATGAAACCTAATAGACACAAGTCAGGTGCATGAGCACATACCACTACAATTAATATTTTGTCTACTCGTGTTACAACTAAAATTACTGAGAATGCAATATCAGTCAAGAGACAATTAATTATATCAATGACCATTATACAGTGACTAAAAGGGCCAATAGGATATGTCATAAGAAAAGGCATGACTTTCAGATGCCTATATTTCACAACTCAATGAATGGATCAGTGACAAAGGTTGCAATGAGCAGGGAAGGAACGTCAGGTTTAATAAACATTATCAAAAATTCAAAGCTAAATAAGAAAGACCATTAGCATGATATTTAGGCTTGTAACTGCTCATAGTAACTTTGGACCAGGCTTGTTGCAAATAGCTGTAACGAAAAAAATCACAGTCAAGCATTGGCTTAATCCAAAACACTTAAAACTTTATATTCTAGATCTATACAATACCATTAAGAGTAAAAATTTACAGTGTGGTTACCTATTCAACACTTGAATAATTGAAGCCCAAGTTTTCCACCAAAATGCATTATTGGTTGTATTGCAAAAATTGATGATCTGGGTTTAGTTAGAAAGTTAAAAGTAAAAAACTGATAAAGCTTGAAAGTTAATTAATTAGAAATATTTAAACCAGCATCAGTGACAAGGCAATAGAATAAACCTCTAAGCTCTAATAGTTTCCCTAGAGTATCACAGTCTGCTATTTTTCCTTCATCCAAGACCATAACCCTATGAACATGTAATAATGACAACAGTACAATAAATACTTACCTGTCATAGTCCATGATAATATTGATTCTATGAGCAATAGTTAAAACTGTACATTCAAAAAAGTCTTTACGAACAGTTCTTTGAATAAGATCATTCGTTTCCAAATCAACAGCAGCTGTTGCCTCATCTAGAACAAGTATCTTTGTTTTGTGAAGCAAAGCTCAAGCAAGACATACCAATTGACACTGACCAATACTAAAATACATATTCACATCTTAACTGACACACTGATGCAAATACCTTAAATTTTCACCTCCTTCAGTTACAATATGGTCTAATCCTTTACTTAGTCTTTCCACATAATCACTTAAATGAGCATTCTTCAAAGCTCTCCATATTTCATCATCAGTACAAGTGTCAAAAGGATCAAGATTGAAACGGAGTGTCCCTGTGAACAACAGTGGATCCTGTCATTAGAGAATGAAGAACAGAAAATAAAGACATTATCTCTAACTTGTGAAATGATGGTTAGTCGTGATCTGAGATCACTTAATCCATATGTACTGATATCTATACCATCAATTAATATGGATCCTTTAACAGCTTCAATAATACGAAACAATGACATAGTTAATGATGACTTTCCAACTCCAGTGCAACCAACAACACCAGCCTATGATTAATAAAATTAATAACTACATTAAGACTAACTGACCTTTTGGCCACCAAGTATAAAACGAGATACATCCTTTTGGCCATTACTTCTATTATGTATCTATAAAGTTTCTTACAATGCCTAGTTGCACCTTTACAAATATAGTATGGCCAAAATTAATGAGTTTTGGCATCAGAAGATGATTTTGTATTTTCACAATGTTAAATGCTACCTTCATGCTATATAATACTATAACTATACACATACTGCACCTATGTAATTGATGCATTGATCCCACACTTGTCTCATTTCACAAGGAACATAGAAAACATCTCAGCATACTATAAAATCTACACATATCAACTAATAGTACCTCAGCTCCATCAGCCAATGCAAAACCAGATCCTAGCAATAGTACAACATTCCATGGCAGCTTACTCAGTACCATCACTGGGAAATGCTAGAGAATAAAATAATAATAATAATGCATAACTTGATATTGGTAATCTTAATACAAATATTTAGCATTGAAGAAAAGTTGGCGGTTTGGCTGTGGCAGCAAAAATCTAAGACCCTTTTCTTTCCCTCTTTCACTTGCTCACTCTTTCCTCCTGCCTTTCTCTTTCGCTTGCCATTAACAGACTAGTCTCTCACACCACTTGACTACTCTTTCACACTTAAAGCAAACTGCTGAGAGGCTGATGGGGGCATGGAGTGAGGATGAGATTGGATTTTATGAGATTGAGGACTTTATGAGAAATTTGCACCCAAATGGCCAAATACATGGCTTATTGTTCATGAAAGCCTAAAATTTTATTCTTATTGGTTTAGTTACATCCATAAAGGCTGCTTCATACTACACATGTAAGCTTTGTGTTACAACTGGAAGAAGCCTACAAACCAATGAGGACATGTGGGGTAATGTAAAGATAGAAAATATTTCTATTTTTATAATGGCAAGTAGTAACTTACAGCATGAGTAATCGTGCCGTCCCCTGAAGAAACAACAAGGTTTCGTTGGTAGTATAAATAGTAATAAAACAATAAAAATAACTGTACTAGAGTCAAAGAAATAACTGTAGAAATAGGGAGGTAAGAAGAAATAGGAGAGGGAAAGAGGAGGAATGAAGGGAGAGAGAAAGGGAGAGGGAGAGAGTGGCAAAATGGGAGAGTGTGTGTGTGAGAGAGAGAGAGATGAGAGAGAGACACACAAAAAGCTGAAATAATACCTTTTCATATTTTCATCTGTTTTAAAAATGGTTCCCCAGCCAACGACGAACTGAGGCTCTCTTGTAAGCCACAAAAGAAGCAAGAATAACAAAACAAAACAACTCAATCTCAGCAAACCTAAAAAACACAGTGACACAAAGCAGGGATGGAGTCAATTACATGCAGAAATAACAAATTACTATTACTGTTACTCATAAAAACATATTACTATTACAATTACTTATACAGTTAAGTGTAATATTATTACTATTACTATTACACATTACCCCATCCATGACACAAAGACTACAAGTTGGTGCATGAACTATAAACGTATCACACCATCTCTCTCAATTAATATATTCTCTACTGACTTTACAGCTAAAAATTTTAAGAATGTCCTGCCACATACAATAGTATCAGTTTACAAGAGATAATTAACATACCAATGACTAGTTACATTCATATACTGTACAGTGACTAAGCAATTCATAACTAGAATTGAGGTTTATATGTTTCAGAGATCATGGACATTTACTTTATTAGAACAACTAATCTGTCCTAAGAGAAGACATGACTTTCATATGCCAATATTCCACAAAACCAACGCGTGGATTCAAGTGACAAAATTACTATAAGCAGGCAAGCTTATGAAACACAATGATAGTGTACTTACTATACAGTGTCTTACTTTAAAGGGCCGAGTCTCTTATACTGTCATCTCAGGACATTAAAAGCAGCTGCACTGGAATAAAATGCACTCCCACTAGCCTTTCTAAACACTAACCTCTTTAACTTTCCAAAGCTATTGATAGAAAGAGATAAAAGTAAAAATAGTGGGACAAGGGGGAATAGAGAGAGAGAGATAGAGATAGAGAGAGAGAGAGAGAGAGAGAGAGAGAGAGAGAGAGAGAGAGAGAGAGAGAGAGAGAGAGAGAGAGAGAGAGAGAGAGAGAGAGAGAGAGAGAGAGAGAGAGAGAGAGAGAGAGAGAGAGAGAGAGAGAGAGAGAGAGAGAGAAGAGGGAGAGTGGGACAAAGTGGAGGGAGGAAGGAAGGAGGAGAGTGTCTGTAAATATAGTACTACCAGTCATTGCAGAAGATTAAGGACAGATAAATCCAGGATATGACAAGACACAGTAACATGAGAGGAAATGCAAATGCAAACCACAAACCAAAATTAATACCAGGCCCATCAGGGAAGAACCTATAAATATAAGAATAATAATAGCAAACATTTTATTCATTACTAATACCAATATTATATTGGTCATTGGTATTGCCACCAACACAGTCTCAATAAAGCCATCAGTTTGCTTTTGCCAATTTGCCACAGATATTGGGTGTCATGATGAACAAATACCACATGTCACCAAGCGGAGTGACAGACAGTCATCGATATAAGGAAAGGACTAAAACATGGAGGCTTTCAGTTTATAAACCCAAGAGGGCAATAATGCCAAAACTAACTCATTGGTGACAGTAGTCACTTTGTTATTATGTAAATTGTGACTGTCATGAGCTAGGACTGTAATTTAAAAGTAACAGCAAATTCTCATCGAAATGCATATGTAATAGACACTAAAGACAGAATAAACACAAAACATGTTGATACCAACCAATGTCATATTTTTAAAAAGCAAAAAAATTATAAATTTATTTTCATAAATTAGTTCCACATATTCAATGTAGAGTTGGAATCCAAAAGTAAAAATTCCAGAAATAATTAATAGTACATTGTACATGTACAGTACCATTATAGGCATCATAACAGTGCACTGTAGATTAGTAAGACTACATGTACGTCACTCACAATAGACACATTACAAAATGCAAAATTTGCAGGAGCAATAAAAATAGATTTATATGCTCTTCACAAGTTCTAGCTTTTCTCCCCACACAAAGACAAACTGACATGGAAATTTAAAAAATCCTCCACCATCTTTTAAAATATTGTCATATCATGCCAGCTATACGGTTTTCTCATACCGTATAGCTGGAAACTTTTGAGGACAATAGTTTTCACAGGTAAAAGTGGGTCTGCAAAAGTTAATTCCATGAATTTCCATTGTTCATAGCCGTGGCACACAAAATTTTAGTTGATCCGCAAAAATTAAAACACAAAAACTTGAATCAAGGCTATTCGCGAGAGTTTGATTCCTGGAAATTTTCCGGCTATACAATAGGTGCAAAATATTTTGTCAGTAAACAACAAAATTTGAACAAAATAATATTAAGTCACACCCACAATCAATTAATTGTCTGATGTGGCCTCGTCTGACCTACTGGCTATAGATCTACATATGCCACTGCAGTAACTTAACTGACATGTCAAGGACAGATACTTCAAGTGTCCAGGAAACAGTTCCCAGCAGGTGTGATGCTCCCAAAAGACATGTTTATCCCAAAATACTAGACACAACTCTCACCAATGGGTACAACTGACCTGAATGGCTACCACAGTCCAACCCCACCCCCAGGCCGCCCTTCTTAAATTAAATCACCTCTGTGAATGATTCCTTCATTACTGTTGCTCTCCTCCTCCTCCTCCTCTTCCTCTTCTTGTAGTAATGATCCACTTGTGTGTCCACCACAATCCACCGCCATTAAAAAGAAACCACGCCTTTGATAAATTGTATGACTTAACTTGACGTCAGAGTACTACTGTGCAGCACTGCTGCAATGATTGCATGCACTATACACTATAAATAACTTGACTGGATTATACAGCTACAGCTGGAGAATGAAGTGTTCTTGTTTGATATTCTCGGGTGAGTTTATCTTTCAGTAACTATAGCAACAAACCAAGTATTTAGATTCAACTTATGATCTGTGTGGGCTAGCTTTTACTTTGTCCTAAATCTGAATCAATCGTGCCATTAGTTGCAGGCCTCACAAATATACAATAAAACCGTACCATTTTGATGCATAATGAACAACTAGGGCTCAATTACCAAACACAACACTCATTAATGGATAATTATATACCAGCTCTAGCTACGTCTTGTTGATCCTATTTGTAACCGAAACAGTACTGCAGCTATGTTTAGTGCAACTATACTTGTGTATAGTTAGCTATGCCGGAATGATCCATCAACTCATTCAAGTAATGAGTGCATTTAGGCCTGGGCTATTTGCAGCCAAAAGTCTGGTTGGATTTCTCCAACCACTGAGCACTACATATAAGCTACTACTGATGTTTTGTGCCCGTTTAGTAAATGTCACTAATGGTGCAAAATATGTCACAAACATGTACATGAATGGTCATAGCATCCCAGTTACTATTAGGACATGAGTAAGTTATTTTACCACACATTACTGGTATTTAATGATGCCTCCAATATTGGATGTGTTGCTTACATTACACACTACATGTTAGCTTAGTATTCACTATCCACATATCACCTGACTGTTTGATTACATATTTGATCTATAAATAGTACTATGCCATAAAAGTCACAAAATAATAATAGCACTATTTTATTACAAAAGGTCATAATGCCTGCTGGAAAAGGATACAAATGGAGCAACCAATATTTTAGTGACTTTGTCGAGACAACGACAATCAATGGAGTCTTCCATATTTTCAGGGGAAGATCAAAAATCAAGCAAATACTGTGGGGATTGCTGGTCATTAGTGCATTTATAGGTTATACTGTCACATTTGGCTACGTTGTTAAGAAGTATATTGATAAACCAACAGCATCAACCATTACACAAGTGATATCATCAGAGTAAGAGGGGATTCCTTTTCCATCGGTGACTATTTGTAATTTTAATATATATGAAAACCCCATCTTTCGTTCAACATTAGTGATGAGACCTATATGCTAATCCAACATTTATTTAATTCTGACAATTTCTTCACTGACTCAATGTAACTGAACAATGTAAAGTGTTGGTTGAGGATGATATGGAACTTTACAAAAGGGAAGTTTTATGGAACTTATTGCTACCAAAAGATAATAACTTTATTCATTACTGTGGTTTCAGTTATGATAATACAAGTGGAGAAATACCATCAAAGATATGTTTTATGAAGAACTGACACCAGCTGGAATTTGTTATACATTCAATGGTATTAGAAGCAATATGACAGCTCCAATTGTTAAAACCACTAATGTTAAATATGGACTGAAACTAATACTAAACATTGAACAGGAGACACATCCAACCTTTGATGATATGACTGGAGTTAAAGTGATCATTCATGAAAGAAATGATATTCCTCGTCCAAACCTGCATGGTATTAGTGTACCACCTGGTCAGAATGTTGATATTGGTGTTCATAGAACAGTCTATGTCCATGACACAGATGAGTTTAATTGCAACAAAAATCCAGAAGGAAACTTCAATTTCCTGCCGGCTGGTGTTATATACTCTCAGTATGCCTGTCGGGAGAACAAGCTTTATGAGAACTTAGCCAATGAGAATATATGTGGTTGTGTTCCTAATCCTAATAACAGACCAAAGACAGGTCGATATGCTAACACATCTTACTGCACTCTGAGCAATCTATGCTGTTTAATGGACCAGTACTCAAATTATGACAGTACCAGTACTAATTGTAGACGACCCTGCAGCTACATCATCTATGAGTACAAGAATAGCTATTCTATTTTTCCCAATGGTCGTGCTCTTACTAAGATTGCAAGGACAGTGAACATGTCTGAAGAGACTGTAAAAAAGAATTTCTTGTCTGTTCGTGTCTTTTTAGAAGATCTCCAAACAACAGAGTCAAGAACTGAATAGACCTATAAAGAGATTGATCTATTGAGTGATATAGGTGGTAATATTGGACTGTTTGTCGGGATCAGTATTATATCAATCATGGAGATCCCAGTACTAATCCTTGATGAAATAATGGTGCTGGTTTGTCCCAAAAAGGTCACTAAAAAGTTTGTGGATTTTGACAGAAAACTTAGAAAATATATTCCTGATATTGCAGAGTCAAATCCAGATAATGATACAACAGAGAGGCAGACAACAAATACAACACAAGATGATCAGGTTGGTACAACTAGTAATGAGGGGATTAATTCAACAGCTGATATTAGGCCTGATGAAGCGATCAGTTCAACTCTATAAATTGCCATCTCAAAAACTTGTGTATGTAATAATTATGAGTGAAATGTAGCATTCTAAATTTGTAGTGTTTCAGTTTAGTTGCTTATCATTGTTTTATAGTTAGTTATTATTGTAGTTCAGTAATTATTTTATTTTTTTATTGCTTATTTTCGTTGCTTATAATAGTTAGTTTCTCATATAATTTAATTATGGTTCATGTGAATGTTACGTGTGGAATGCTGCACTATCAGATGTGACAAATCTATTCATTGAACTTAACTAAAATACCCACAGCGAATTACTATAACAAATGAATTATTAATAAACCGGTGCGATTCGCGGATCAGCATTAATCTTTCAGCCAGTAGCATTTGACCACTGCACTGAGCTGATTGGAACTGTACTGTACTGTACAATTACTGGAGAAGGTAGTGTTATCTTTGATTTTCTTAGGTGAGTTGTCTATTAATAATATTTATCCAGATTCAGCTTTAGTTATGACCTCTGAAATAACTTAATGGAATCAAGTTGGCCTCACAATCAGTACAGTCAGTACAACTGTACATTATATTGCTGCATATAAACAGCTACAGGTTTCTAGCTCAGTGCTATGTCACTCAATTACTGAACACAAAACTGACTGATATGTCAGTATATATATAATTGGAACTGTTTTATTACGCTATCTATGCCATAAGGCCTGATTGGCTATTTGCAGCCAAAAAGCTAGTTGGTTTTCTTGTTGGTTAGACTAATGTTTTGCACTTTTTAAAATGTTACATAATGATGAGAAACATTCCACAAAGGTATAGGATGTATAACTAAATACAACATGACATCCCAGTTACAATTATTGCAATTTTAGGTAACGAGTATGTTAGTTATTCTAGAACACTGCTAGATTGGATGTGTTGCTTATATTACGTACTACACAGTTAGCTTAGTATTCATTACCCAGATCACCTGACTGCTTGCATTACAAATTTTAAACAGCAGTTACAATGCCATAAATGTACATTATAGCTAGCACTATTTTATTTACAGGTCATAATGCCTACCGAATTAAGAAAAGGATACACATGGACTGACAAGTATCTCAGTGACTTTATCGACACAACTACAATCAATGGAGTCTTTCACGTTTTTAGGGGAAGATCAAAAATCAGGCAAATACTGTGGGGATTGTTGTTCATTGGTTCATTTGTAGGTTGTTGTGTCACATTTAACAACAGTTTTAAGAGCTATTTTGAGAGACCAACTGCATCAACCATCACAGTTATAACATCAAAGAAAAATGGACTTCCTTTTCCATCAGTGACTATTTGTAATCTTAATATCTATAAAAACCCTAATGATTCATCAATTATTAGCAATGAGACCTACACGCTAATCAACTACCTTTTCAGTTCTTACAATTTCCTCAATCAGTACAACATAACTGAACAACAATGTGATGAGTTGATTGAAGATAATACGGAACTTTACAAAAGAGAAGATTTATGGAACTTGTTGCTACCAAAAGAGAATAACTTAATTTATTACTGTGGTTTTCGTCATGAAGCTGCAAGTGAAGAGGTATTGTGCAAAGATATGTTTTATCCTGTACTAACACCAGCTGGAATTTGTTACACATTCAATGGTAATAGAAGTGAAATGACAGCTCCAATTGTTAAAAACATTGGTGTCAAGTATGGACTGAAACTAGTACTGAATATAGAAAGGGAAACACATCCAACCTCTGATGGTATAAGTGGAGTTAAAGTTATCATTCATGAAAGAAACGATATTCCTCGTCCAAACCTGTATGGTATTAGTGTACCACCTGGTCAGAATGCTGATATTGGTGTTCAAAGAGCAATTTTCAGTGACGAAACATATCAAGACGATTGCAAATGGAAGGAAGAAGCAGATTTCCCTTTCCTGCCAAATGTTGTATATTCTCAGTTTGCCTGCCGGAAGAATGAGCTTTATGAGCATGTAGCCAATGAGAATATATGTGGTTGTGTTCCTAGTCCTTACAGACCAGAGATGGGTCCTTATGCTAACATACCTAATTGCACTCTGAGCAATCTATGCTGTTTACTGAAACAGTTCTCAAAAATTGACAGTGTTAGTACTTGTCCAGTGCCCTGCAAATACACGGTCTATGAATATGAGAATAGCTACTCTAGTTTTCCCAATGGCTGTGCTCTTACTGAGATTGCAAGTACAATGAACATGTCTGAAGAGACCGTCAAAGATAATTTCTTGTCTGTTAATGTCTTTTTAGAAGCTCTCCAAACAACAAAGACAGTTACACAATACACGTATTTGGTGAGCGATCTATTGGGTACTTTAGGTGGTAATATGGGACTGTTTCTTGGTATCAGTATTATATCACTCTTTGAGGTCCTGGTACTAGTCCTTGATGAGATAAAGGCATTGGTTTGTCCTAAAAAAGTCATAAAGAAGTTTCGCGAGTTTGACGATAAACTTAGAAATAATATTCCTGATGTTTCAATGCCAGAGATCAATTCTCAAAACATTAAAAACCAAAGTATTGATACAAAGGAGAAAGGAATATGTACACCATCAGATCATGATCAGGCCAAAATAATGTCTAATGAGGAGACTAATGCTGCCGACCATAAACTTGATGAAGGAGGTCAAGAAACCTCTGTCTAGTAGAGATAAATGTTAACATTATCCAAATTATCTACATAATCTAGTTTTGTGTGCCAATATAACAATGAGTTTATTATCTACATAGTTTTGTGTGGTTCATAAATAAAACTATGAGTTTTTGCATGTTAACTTTTTAATACTATAGTCTGCTCCATAATAAAACAAATATTTTCATTCATGTGTGAGCATCTATGCTCTGGCAGAACAGGATAGTCCCATTAATGGTCCGGATACTTAATGAATAACGTTAGGATCACTGATGCGGAGGGGCAGACGCTGAAGGCGGATCGAATCGAATGCCTCGTTTACCACGCCCACACGACACAATATAATAATCAGCCTACGATATGTGATCTGACCGGTTCGGCTAACGAAGTGAACGACTCAAGAATATTGTGTCCAGTCAATAGAGGTAAGAAGAGTTTAATAAATTCAGGCTAACTATAGCCTATCGATAATCCATGCAAAAGCTACTAAGCGATTGCAAGAATAACCACCATATGATTAAAAATAGCATTGCCAATAGCTTCAAAAACTCTTCATTTACCAGTACCATCACACCAAACTACAATTAAAATCGCTAGCAGTTGACCTTAGTCTACTTCTTGATTTTACCATTACTAATATAATAACACATAGTTTATGTAAATTTTTGTGTTGTCATTTTTAAAAGCAATTACAAATTATATATATATATATATATATATATATATATATATATATATATATCAATCGATCGATCGATATATATATATATAGATATATATATATATATATCGATCCATCGATCGATATATATATATATAATATATATCGATCGATTGATCGATATATATATATATATATATATATATATATATATATATATATATCGATCGATCGATCGATATATATATATATACATATATCGATCGATTGATTGATATATATATATATATATATCGATCGATCGATCGATATATATATATATATATATATATCGATCGATCGATCGATATATATATATATATATATATATATATATATCGATCGATCGATATATATATATATATATATATATCGATCGATCGATCGATATATATATATATATATATATATATATATATATATATCACCACTAGACCAGTGATCATCAAGGATAATTTGTCTGGGCTGATACACTGTAAAAATTAATATCTTATTTTAACTACTAATTTGTTCTTTGCATGAATGGATTACTATGGAATCTAGAATTTCTGTCTATTACTTGCAGTATAATTTCTCGATATGTAAACGTACTGTCGTCCAAAATACCAATAAATAATATAGGAAAAAATTCACATGAATTCTATATTTCATAGTAATCCATTCATGTAATGTACAAATTAGTTGTTAAAATGACATACTAATTTATACAGTGATAGATAGTCCAATTGAGTTACAAGCTATTCAAGTTTAACCTACATGAATTCAGGAGATGTTTTAGAGATTGTACTCACTTGCTTGGTTGAGAGTATCATATATGCATAACCTGTGGCCCAATTGTGTACTAAGCAATGAATTAAAATAATCAGACACATGATAACAGTGCCTATAGGAATAACCCTAATTGTTGATTGAAATGTGTTGGCATTAAAATGAATTTTTCTCTAAAACTGATCGAATCTTTCAATTCTTTGCAGTATTAATTTCTATGATAATCTATTTATGATTCAAACAAGGTTTCTAAACATGACAGACACAATTTGATAAATGTTAGATTGGTCATCTTCCCTCTACCTTTTTACCTCACGACAACATATACTTTGTAATTATATACTTTGAATTAAACAGAGATTCAAAGTATATAATTACAATTCAGTAAGCCAATGATGGTATTACTGTATCGGGATTTTCGTATAATTCTTAATAGTAATTAGTAGCTAGCAGTTTTACAAAAACTTGTGTAACTTCCTTCCTCCTTTATCTATGGGTTGAGAGAGAGGTGTGGAAGTTATTATCTTTTGTAAAAATGGTAGGAAGTCTAGAATCGACATAAATCCTTGTTACTGGATAATGTAGAGGAGACTGGTAGAGAATTAGGTTGTAAAGCTTATGGTATGGTAGTTGAGGTTAGAGTGAGTGGACTGGTTTGTGCTGGAAAGAGTCTACATGAAGCTATTGTGCAGGTACATATACATACTAGCTAATGATGAAATGATCACTACATCTTGTTATCACTTTGTAGGATGAAACATTAGACACATTTGCTGAAGAGTGTCTTTGTCACAGTCAATTACGTCACCCAAACATTGTCCAGTTAATGGGTATCCATTTCTCTCAACATTCCCGACTACCTATGTTAGTGATGGAGTATCTTCCTCTGTCATTAACACAGTGTTTAGAAACATATCAAGATCTCTCACTTCAAATCAAGTTCTCTATTCTTCTTGATGTTTCAAAAGGTCTCAATTATCTTCATTGTAAGAGACCTACCATTGTCCATCGTGACCTCACAGCCAATAACATTTTGCTGACCTCCAATTTTATATCCGAGATATCTGACATAGGTGCGTCCAGAATAGCAGACACCTTGAAACAACAACAATTTACTAAAGCACCAGGTAATTGCATTGTGATGCCTCCTGAAGCTCTTAAGAAGAGTCCAAGTTACGACCACAAGCTAGATGTCTTTTCTTATGGCTGTCTTATCCACCATGTCTTCACACACCAGTGGCCTGAACCTACTGCTCAATATGTCCCAAACACTGATTGGTTTAGATGGAAATCTTTTGTTCTGGTCTCAGAGTGGGATAGAAGATCAAAGTACACTCAACAATTACAAAATGACCCACTCTATCACTTGACAAGACAATGTCTTGACAATAACCCCAGAAACAGACCAGCTATGAATGAAGCAATTCAGTGTATTGATGGTGCTCTCTCTAAAATCCCACCTTCAAAGAATAATCTAGAAATGATGAAAGAGATCAGTGATTTAAAAGAATTAGTCCAATCTAAGGAAAGTAAAATGGTACATTTACAAGACATCATTCATGTTCATGAGGATAGGAAAGAACTGGATATACAGAAAGCTTGACTAAAAGAAAGTGAATTATTAGAATTACAACAGCAATTGCATCATCTTAAAGAACAGGTAACTACAACTAATACATTGCTATGTAAAGCAAACAGCACAGTGGAATCACTAACAGATGAGAATGTACAGTTAAAAGCAGATGTGACCTCACTTAACAAAATGCTTGAAAATACTCTAAGGTCTAAAAATGATGTAATTAAAATGTTAGAATCTGAACCACAAACACCTCCTGTATATCAAGATCATAAAGAATGATACAACCACTGTTAGCACAACAGTTAAGAAAAGGAGATATATGGTAAAATGTATTCGACTTGTATTAAAATTGTTTATGTTAATAGGTATTTGGTTGATCAAAGATGGCTCAAACAATGGAAGATATATGTTGGATTTGACTCCTGGCATCAGTGGAACACTTGTATTAAGATTCGTAATCCTGGTCCTGTAGACAATGGGAGATTATTCAAGGGTAACAAATTAATTTTTTGAGAAACCACATCATTTGCTTCATTTGTTATATAGATATTAAACCAAATACTTTAAAAGATTATCTAATTGAGGGGTTAGACTATGCTGTACTTCATAAACCAGTATGGGAACTCTTTGTTAGTTGGTATGGACTGTCAGTAGGATCACAACCTATTTGTAAGTAAGACTAAGATAGTATTATACTATACTATTATTATTTACAATTAGATATGTAGTGGAACATGGTACTTATGTAAAGCATTTGAAGGTTGAGGTCTATCTCCTTGAACTTAGAGTGTCTTTGTATCCATATGTCAATGGTATCAAATATGTTCACTTTAGTAGAGCAACCACTATTGGTAAGAATAAGGACATAATTAACTACATACTTATTAAACTATTATTATAGGTACTGTTATACAGAAGATAAGAGAGCTATTTGGTATACCTGTAACTGATGGATGTAGACTATGGGATTGTTACATGATAAACAGCTATGAAGTACATATTAATCTAGATCAGACTTTACTTGATGCTGGTATTTATGAAGGGCAGGTATTATGATACATGAGGTTATTAATCTCATTCTCTCTAGTAGATGTTAATGTTGGAAGTAAGAAATCCTGATGGTAGTTGGCCAAAGAAGGTTTGCCTAGATACTTCAAAGCTTGAATAGACACAGTATCTAGATCTATGCATAATAATCAATAGTAACAAATGAGAATTGTTTGCACTGTAAAATTTAATATATCATGTTAACAAATAATTTGTACATTACATGGATGGACTACTATGGAATATACTCACCATATAATTTATTGGTATGTAGTATGTTTACATATCAAGAAATTATACAGTGAGTAATTCACAGAAATTCTAGATTCCATAGTAATCCACCTATGTAAAGTACAAATTAGTTGTTAAAATAACATATTAATTTTACAGTGTGGTTGCTATGGTAACACAAACCAATTCTACATACTACAAATAATCCTATGTTTTGTCTGCTGTAACACTTTGTCACTATTTCCATTTTCTTACTATTAATACATACATTTTCATTTTTTATCCATCTATCTTTTCTTTATATTATATTATAGCTGTTAATTGAACATTTAGAAGTTACATACATTGATATAACAAGAGAATGTAAAAGATACTATTAATGATATTGAGTGCTCTAAAGAGCTATGGAATAGTACATTTTGACAGAGAACAAAAGCATGTTTATCAATTATATCATAGTCGTTATTTATATACCATCATGTCTAGCCTCTTAGTATTAAACTACTTTGTACTAAACTATTTATTTAAACTATTTAAACTTCAAACTACTACTTTTTATACTAGTACTCCCTATCAAATGTTAGTTCCTGTCTGTTCTGATACAAACGGATTCTTGTAAGCAGCCCAATGTGTTGACTATGTTATAGCAGAAATGGGACTTGATGACAGATTGGAGAGAGAACGTCATGATAAGAAAGCTACTGTGTATAGCTGATGTCTTATTTTATTAGAGTTTTATTGAGCTTGTTAGCAGCTCAATGTGCTGACTATATTATAGCAGTAATGGGAACTAATGACACATTGGAGGGAGGAGGTCATGATAGGAAAGCAACTGAGTATAGCAGATGTCTTATTTGGGGAATATAATCCTTTTGGTTATATCACTCTCAGAGTATTATTATATCAGTCGAAAGAAAACTGACATTGGTGTATATAAAATTAGTATAACTGAGTCAAAAGAACGTTTGCTCTTGAAAATAGCTGTAGTTTTCATCTAGTTGGGAAAATATTTGATAGTTTCATAAAAACTGAATACTCATTAGTGTAGTCACTGGCCATTAAAATAACTGTATCTGTTATAAACTCAGAAGCATTAAAAGGATCACCACTAGTTTTCCTGCCTGCCATTCTAGATACACCTACGCCAGTCGTCAGATATCTTTGCTATGAAGATGGATTGAAAGTTAAGGGGTGGGGTTTCGTCAATCGTGTTATAATTATGTCGTATATCGTATCATAATTACGCACAATTAAGAGAGGTAAAATAAATTTAGTATATATTGATTGGCACTGAAGCCTAAAACTTTTTAAACAAACAAGAAACAAATTAAATAATAAATATATAAACCCCTTTGGATATATATATATATATATATATGTATATAGATAGATAGATAGATAGATAGATAGATAGATAGGTAGGTAGATAGGTAGGTAGGTAGGTAGGTATATCTCCTATACATGTTGTACTTGTTATCTTTTATATCTCTTCTCATTTGGTAGTCCCAATCTATACTTAGAAATTAACCAGAAATCTAACATTGTGTCTGATGACTTTAAGAGACTACTAGTATCAACTAAGGATTCTATTGGGAGGTTATACATGATTTTCTATAAATACAATCTTATATTTTAACATAAAAAGTAAATCTTTTTTATTGTGTAGGATTGTGTATAATTTTGAAGGCTCTACTATTGTCATACAAAAGCTCAAACAGAAGAAATTACTAGAACATTGCAAAGTAAATTATAAAAACTTTCATATCTGCATGTGACCAATACAGACAAAAAATCATGAAATTTTTAAAATCTTTTGCATGATAACACACCTTTTGTCAGACTTGGGGTCACATTTTCATATTAATGTATGTAATCAAATATCAATAAATTGATATTACTTCATTCATTCTTAAAGATTTTGGGGTCAAGTGTGACACTGATCATGCTGGTTTAAACAATACCAAAAGAACCCAGCTTCATCATCAATTTCTGAAAGATGAATTACAGGTGATGTTTTAGCCTTCCTTCTCAATTTATAAGACACATCACCTAATTTTGTTTTATTTAGTGTGTAGTTGCTACAATAGCCTTTGGAATGGAAATAGATAAACCTGATGTAAGGATGGTCATTCACTATTCAGGTATAATATGTCTTTTTCCAGTAGTAGTATACTCTGATTCTTTCCTCTTTAGCTCCTCAGGACATTGAATGCTACTATCAACAGATTGGTCGAGCTGGCAGAGATGAGTAAGAAGCTATATTACTGTACACATACACCTACTCTGTTTGTACGATTGTTCATTAGTTCTCCTAGTAAATGTTACACGTTCTACACTAGTCAAGACTTCAACTTACATAGGTCAGTTCCATGTGACAATGAGATGTTTTATTTCATATATAACTGTGCATGTGGTAGGAATGTATGACACTATCTATTTTTTCTGTAGGTTCTTTCTTAAACAGATTTATCATTTGGTATTTCGAGAACACAAGGACAAGATGTTAAGAAAATTGATTACTTTTTTAAGTGCTTCAGAATGCAGAAGAAAGTAAATACACGTGAGAGAAAAATTAATTGAGCTTTTCTTATGTAGAATGCTCCTTAAACATTTTAATCAAAATCTTCCATCAGACATAGGAGGATATGATCAATGTTGTCATAACTGCAGATGAAAGTTAATTTATCTCATGAAAGTTGTAATGTACACACACACACACATGTATACTCATTATTGTATTAGAATTAAAGATACTGTGGACAGTACAAGGGATAAGACAACCTACTCTAATGAGGGAAAATTATTGTTAGAAGTTGTTGATGTAAGACAATTCTCTTATGCAGATATGTTACATATGTACATATTTAAAGGAAACTAATGGAAGATATGGTATTAGTATTCCAATCCTTATTCTTAGAGGCTCAGTAAGTAGAAAGCTATAGAATGTTGCATAATAATGTCATGAATAGAAATCTCAGAAGGTACTTTGTACTATGAGAGAAAGTCATTTACATAGTAAAGGAAAGTGAGGCAATTGCATTTTGTGGAGTGCTTAGAGTTTGTTTTGTCTTTAGGTCACAACCTGAAAAATGGTGGAAGTCATTTGGTATATTATACAATTATTCTTATACTATTTATGATTTTGTCTCTTGTAACATAGCAAGTGTTATGATCTCTGATGGGTATTTGAAAGAGAAAATTACTGGACAACATTTTCGTAAAACTGTTGAACTCTCAAGTATGTGCAACAACTTATGTATATTGTGTAATGTTTCTCTGTTCAGCTAAGGGTAAGAATTGGTTGTTTCGAGCAAAGAGAGAACCAAATTATGCCTTAAAAATCACTCCTAGTAATGAGATATTAGCTCATGAAAAGACTACTCAGGCTAAGTAAGTGTTTTAAACTTATGGTTGAGATGTTTTGCCACAACTTGATATTATGGCATGCTGTATCACTAACTAGAACCGTAAGATTCTATCTGTTTTCTAATCTCCATATATAACATATAATGTACTGTCATAAAAGTCTTAGAGCAATTGCTGGCAGTTTCAAACATAATTAAATTGTCGTAAATTCTAATTATATGTATTTTTGTTTTCAATTTCACTAGATCAGTAGTACCTTCAAGTTCAAATCCTAATTATATGGCCACTGGTTCATTTAATTTGGTAATGCTAATTGTTTTTTAAGATGAAAGATTCATTTAAAACTATGTAGGAATCTGTGTCATCTTTAGCATCTCAAGAAACTCAACATGACTCTCGTACTTCATTAATTCTTTCAACAACAGAAGATCCCACAGCATTTAAAACCCTTATGGTTGACATACCTTGTCCATCATTGTTACAATCTACCAAAGCTCCTAAATCTGAATAAACTGAAGATCTTGAAGTAAGTAAATGCTAAAAGAATAAATTAATCTTTTAATTTTGATTTAGGCTTCTTTGTATAAGGAATTGGCTTTGTACCGTAATCAGATTGCAGGCGAGATTGATATTCCTCCTTTCTTAGTGGCCTCTAATAAACTATTAGGTAATTTGCCTTTTAGTAGACCCAGCTGTCCTGAGAAATGTAGAGAAGTGGAAGGTGTTTCAGATCAGTAGATACCTAAATTTGGTTTTAAAATGCTTAAAAGATACAAGAGTTTCTCAGGAAAAAACCTGGTCTCATATTTGATGATTTTCTTAAAAAAACGGATGGTCCTAATGCTAAGACAATGAAGATAACTTATATTTTGTCTTTAATTTTATTAAGTCAATGATTTAATTTATATGAAGGCCCCTGTCAAAACTCAAAACCAAGCCGTCTAACAGATGCTGTTGGACGTAACTATATATCTTATGCTCATGAAGGCCATTCTGTGGTTAGAAAAATAATATTAGTAAAATTGTTGTAAACTTTTTATAGGAGTCAATAGCTACCCATCGTAAAATACAACCTAATACAATGTATTGTTATATAGGTGAAGCACTTGAAGCTGGAAACTTTGTTAACTACAGAGAATGTGAGTATCCTATACAATGTATAATGTGTATTGATACTTATACTTTTACAGTGGGACTAACAATGGAAATTGAAGATCTTAAAACATTAACAATTAGACAACCACCAATATGTTCAGGTAGCCATCAATTGATTGCTTGTATTCTATTCAGCAGTTTTGTCTTCCATATTACCTTTCTACATTTACTAGATATTACTAATCAGCGTTGTATTAAAAATCTATTACCAGAGAATAATGAGTACTGGCTGAACTTATTATGGTTCAATTGAAATATGATGTGTTGTCCTTTTTCCTTTTTGCTATAACTACATGTCTTTTTAATTCAAGTTTACTGTATATTAAGTATTATTTTTTGAACTTATTACAAAATTTGAGATAGTGGTAAGTTTAAGCAATTAAACAAGCACACAAGAAAATATAAATCACTAGTGTATAGGAAGTAACTTTCCCTGCAACAAGCTTTGCGTGCCCATGTAATTCAAATGGGTACAGTATATCTCTCATTATAAGTCTTTTAAAAATGAACATGAACAATTTGACCTTCATCATCATATAGTACTACAACTAGCAATATATATATATATATATATATAGATCGATCGATCGATCGATCGATCTATATATATATATATATATATATAGATCGATCGATCGATCGACCTATATATATATATAGATCGATCGATCGATCGATCTATATATATATATATATATAGTTCGATCGATCGATCGATCTATAGATCGATCGATCTATATATATATATATATATATATATATATATAGATCGATCAATCGATCGATCTATATATATATATATATATAGATCGATCTATATATATATATATATATAGATCGATCTATATATATATATATATATAGATCGATCGATCTATATATATATATATATATATAGATCGATCGATCTATATATATATATCGATCGATCTATATATATATATATATATATATAGATCGATCGATCGATCGATCTATATATATATATATATATATAGATCGATCGAAATTTAATCCTTTAACATAATACTGATTAAAGACAAAATATAAGTTACCTTCATTGTCTTAGCATTAGGACCATCAGTTTCATCAGGAAAATCATCAAAAATGAGACCAGAGTTTTTCCTGAGAAACTCTTGTATCTTTTCAAGAATTTTAAAACCAAATTTAGGTATCCACTAATCTGAGACACCTTCCACTTCTCTAAGTTTCTCAGGACACCTGGGTCTACTAAGAGACAAATTACCTAATAGTTTATTAGAGGCCACTAAGAAAGGAGGGATATCAATCTCGTCTGCAATCTGATTACAGTACAAAACCAATTCCTTATACAAAGAAGCCTAAACCAAAATTAAAAGATTAATTTATTCTTTTAGCATTTACATACTTCAAGGTCTTCAGTTTCTTTAGATTTAGGAGCTTTGGTAGGTTGTAATAATGATGGACAAGGTATGTCAACCATAATGGTTTTAAATGCTGTGGAATCTTCTAATGTTGGGAGAATTAATACGAGAGACACGTTGAGTGCCTTGAGACACTAGAAATAACACAGATTCCTACATAGTTTTAATTGAATTTTTCTTCTTAAAAACAATTAACACACACACACACACACGCACACACACACACACACACACACACACACACACATGCACACACACACACACACACACACACACACATATGTATACTCATTATATATCATATTTGAATTAGAAGAAATGCTGTGGACAGTACAAACAATAACACAACCTACTCCAATGAGGCAAAATTGTTGTTAGAAGTTGTTGATGTAAGACTATTCTCTTATGCAGATATGTTATATGTGTACATATTTAAAGGAAACTAATGGAAGATATGGTATTAGTATTCCAATCCTTATTCTCAGAGGCTCAATAAGTAGAAAGCTATAGAATGTTGCATAATAATGTCATGAATAGAAATCTCAGAAGGTACCTTATACTATGAGAGAAAGTCATTTACATGGCAAAGAAAAGTGAGGCAATCACATTTTGTGGAGTGCTTAGAGTTGTTTTGTCTTTAGGTCACAACCTGAAAATGAGGGAGGTTATTTGGTATATTATACAATTATTCTTTGGTATTTATGACCTTTTCTCTTGTATTGTAGCAAGTGTTCTGATTTCTGATGGATATCTTAAAGAGAAAAGTATTGGACAAGGTTTTCATAAACCTGTTGAACTCTAAAGTATGTGCTACAACTTGTATATATTGTGTAATGTTTCTCTGTTCAGCTAAGGGTAAGAATTGGTTGTTTCAAGCAAAGAGAGAACCAAATCACGCATTAAAAATTACTCCTAGTAATGAGATGTTAGCTCATGAAAAGACTGCTCAGGCTAAGTAAGTGTTTTAAACTTACAGTTGAGATGTTTATGCCACAACTTGATATTATGTCATGCTGTATCAATAACTAGTAACCACTATAGGTCTCCATGTGTGTTTCTAATCTCCATATATAACATATAATGTACTGTCATGAACTTCTTTAGAGCAATTGCTTGCCGTTTCAAACAAAATTAAATTGTCATAAATTCTAATTATATGTATTTTGGTTTTCAATTTCACTAGATCAGTAGTACCTTCCAGTTCAAATCCTAATTCGATTCTATGGTCACTGGCTCATTTAATTTGGCAATGTCCTGATGGTAGTTGGCCAAAGGTTTGCCTAGATACTTCAAAAGCTTGAATAGACACAGTATCTAGATCTATGCATAATAATCAATAGTAACAAATGAGAATTGTTTGCACTGTAAAATTTAATATATCATGTTAACAAATAATTTGTACATTACATGGATGGACTACTATGGAATATACTCACCATATAATTTATTGGTATGTAGTATGTTTACATATCAAGAAATTATACAGTGAGTAATTCACAGAAATTCTAGATTCCATAGTAATCCACCTATGTAAAGTACAAATAGTTGTTAAAATAACATATTAATTTTACAGTGTGGTTGCTATGGTAACACAAACCAATTCTACATACTACAAATAATCCTATGTTTTGTCTGCTGTAACACTTTGTCACTTTTTCCATTCTCTTACTATTAATACATACATTTTCATTTTTTATCCATCTATCTTTTCTTTATATTATATTATAGCTGTTAATTGAACATTTAGAAGTTACATACATTGATATAACAAGAGAATCTAATAGATACTATTAATGATATTGAGTGCTCTAAAGAGCTATGGAATAGTACATTTTGACAGAGAACAAAAGCATGTATATCAATTATATCATAGTCGTGTTATTTATATACCATCATGTCTAGGATCTTAGTATTAAACTACTTTGTACTAAACTACTTATTTAAACTATTTAAACTTTAAACTACTACTTTTTATACTAGTACCTGCTATCAAATGTTAGTTCCTGTCCGTTTTGATACAAACAGATTCTTGTAAGCAGCCCAATGTGTTGACTATGTTATAGCAGAAATGGGACTTGATGACAGATTGGAGAGAAAACGTCATGATAAGAAAGCTACTGTGTATAGCTGATGTCTTATTTTATTAGAGTTTTATTGAGCTTGTTAGCAGCTCAATGTGCTGACTATATTATAGCAGTAATGGGAATTAATGACACATTGGAGGGAGGAGGTCATGATAGGAAAGCAACTGGGTATAGCTGATGTCTTATTTGGGCGATATAATCCTTTTGGTTATATCACTCTCAGAGTATTATTATATCAGTCGAAAGAAAACTGACATTGGTGTATATAAAATTAGTATAACTGAGTCAAAAGAACGTTTGCTCTTGAAAATAGCCGTAGTTTTCATCTAGTTGGGAAAATATTTGATAGTCTCATAAAAACTGAATACTCATTAGTGTAGTCACTGGCCATTAAAATAACTGTATCTGTTATAAACTCAGAAGCATTAAAAGGATCACCACTAGTTTTCCTGCCTGCCATTCTAGATACACCTACGTCAGTCGTCAGATTCTCTGCTATGAAGCTGGATTGAAAGTTAAGGGGTGGGGTTTCGTCAATCGTTTTATAATTATGTCGTATATCGTATCATAATTACGCACAATTAAGAGGTAAAATAAATTTAGTATATATTGATTGGCACTGAAGCCTAAAACTTTTTAAACAAACAAGAAACAAATTAAATGATAAAATATATAAACCCCTTTGGATATATATATATATATATATGTATATATATATATATATATGTATGTATGTATGTATGTATGTATGTATGTATGTATGTATGTATGTATGTATGTATATATACATATATATATATGTATATACATATATATAGTAGATAGATAGATAGATAGATAGGTAGGTAGGTAGGTAGGTAGGTAGGTAGGTAGGTAGGTAGGTAGGTAGGTAGGTAGGTAGGTAGGTAGGTAGGTAGGTAGGTAGGTAGGTAGGTAGGTAGGTAGGTAGGTAGGTAGGTAGGTAGGTAGGTAGGTAGGTAGGTATGTTAGTCCCAATCTATACTTAGAAATTAACCAGAAATCTAACATTGTGTCTGATGACTTTAAGAGACTACTAGTATCAACTAAGGATTCTATTGGGAGGTTATACATGATTTTCTATAGATACAATTTTATATTTTAACATGAAAAGTGAATCTTTTTTATTGTGTAGGATTGTGTATAGTTTTGAAGGCTCTACTATTGTCTATTGTCATACAAAAGCTCAAACAGAAGAAATTACTAGAACATTGCAAAGTAAATTATAAAAACTTTCATATCTGCATGTGACCAATACAGACAAAAAATCATGAAATTTTTTAATCTTTTGCATGATAACATGCCTTTTGTCAGACTTGGGGTCACATTTTCATATTAATGTATGTAATCAAATATCAATAAATTGATATTATTACATTCATTCTTAAAGATCTTGAGGTCAAGTGTGACACTGATCATGCTGATTTAAACAATACCAAAGAACCCAAATTCATCATCAATTTCTGAAAGATGAATTACAGGTGATGTTTTAGCCTTCCTTCTCAATTTATAAGACACATCACCTCATTTTGTTTTATTTAGTGTGTAGTTGCTACAATAGCCTTTGGAATGGAAATAGATAAACCTGATGTAAGGATGGTCATTCACTATTCAGGTATAATATGTCGTTTTCCAGTAGTAGTATACTCTGATTTTTTCCTCTTTAGCTCCTCAGGACATTGAATGCTACTATCAACAGATTGGTCGAGCTGGCAGAGATGAGTAAGAAGCTATATTACTGTACACATACACCTACTCTGTTTGTACGATTGTTCATTAGTTCTCCTAGTAAATGTTACACGTTCTACACTAGTCAAGACTTCAACTTACATAGGTCAGTTCCATGTGACAATGAGATGTTTTATTTCATATATAACTGTGCATGTGGTAGGAATGTATGACACTATCTATTTTTTCTGTAGGTTCTTTCTTAAACAGATTTATCATTTGGTATTTCGAGAACACAAGGACAAGATGTTAAGAAAATTGATTACTTTTTTAAGTGCTTCAGAATGCAGAAGAAAGTAAATACACGTGAGAGAAAAATTAATTGAGCTTTTCTTATGTAGAATGCTCCTTAAACATTTTAATCAAAATCTTCCATCAGACATAGGAGGATATGATCAATGTTGTCATAACTGCAGATGAAAGTTAATTTATCTCATGAAAGTTGTAATGTACACACACACACACACACATGTATACTCATTATTGTATTAGAATTAAAGATACTGTGGACAGTACAAGGGATAAGACAACCTACTCTAATGAGGGAAAATTATTGTTAGAAGTTGTTGATGTAAGACAATTCTCTTATGCAGATATGTTATATGTGTACATATTTAAAGGAAACTAATGGAAGATATGGCATTAGTATTCCAATCTTTATTCTTAGAGGCTCAGTAAGTAGAAAGCTATAGAATGTTGCATAATAATGTCATGAATAGAAATCTCAGAAGGTACCTTGTACTATGAGAGAAAGTCATTTACATGGTAAAGGAAAGTGAGGCAATTGCATTTTGTAGAGTGCTTAGAGTTTGTTTTGTCTTTAGGTCACAACCTGAAAAATGGTGGAAGTCATTTGGTATATTATACAATTATTCTTATACTATTTATGATTTTGTCTCTTGTAACATAGCAAGTGTTATGATCTCTGATGGGTATTTGAAAGAGAAAATTACTGGACAACATTTTCGTAAAACTGTTGAACTCTCAAGTATGTGCAACAACTTATGTATATTGTGTAATGTTTCTCTGTTCAGCTAAGGGTAAGAATTGGTTGTTTCGAGCAAAGAGAGAACCAAATTATGCCTTAAAAATCACTCCTAGTAATGAGATATTAGCTCATGAAAAGACTACTCAGGCTAAGTAAGTGTTTTAAACTTACAGTTGAGATGTTTTGCCACAACTTGATATTATGGCATGCTGTATCACTAACTAGAACCATAAGATTCTATCTGTTTTCTAATCTCCATATATAACATATAATGTACTGTCATAAAAGTCTTAGAGCAATTGCTGGCAGTTTCAAACATAATTAAATTGTCGTAAATTCTAATTATATGTATTTTTGTTTTCAATTTCACTAGATCAGTAGTACCTTCAAGTTCAAATCCTAATTATATGGCCACTGGCTCATTTAATTTGGTAATGCTAATTGTTTTTTAAGACGAAAGATTCATTTAAAACTATGAAGGAATCTGTGTCATCTTTAGCATCTCAAGAAACTCAACATGACTCTCGTACTTCATTAATTCTCCCAACAACAGAAGATCCCACAGCATTTAAAACCCTTATGGTTGACATACCTTGTCCATCATTGTTACAACCTACCAAAGCTCCTAAATCTGAAGAAACTGAAGACCTTGAAGTAAGTAAATGCTAAAAGAATAAATTAATCTTTTAATTTTGATTTAGGCTTCTTTGTATGAGAAATTGGTTTTGTACTGTAATCAGATTGCAGACGAGATTGATATCCCTTCTTTCTTAGTGGCCTCTAATAAACTATTAGGTAATTTGTCTCTTAGTAGACCCAGCTGTCCTGAGAAACGTAGAGAAGTGGAAGGTGTTTCAGATCAGTGGATACCTAAATTTGGTTTTAAAATGCTTAAAAGATACAAGAGTTTCTCAGGAAAAACCCTGGTCTCATATTTGATGATTTTCCTGAAGAAACGGATGGTCCTAATGCTAAGACAATGAAGATAACTTATATTTTGTCTTTAATTTTATTAAGTCAATGATTTAATTTATATGAAGGCCCCTGTCAAAACTCAAAACCAAGTTGTAAGCCGTCTAACAGATGCTGTTGGACGTAACTATATATCTTATGCTCGTGAAGGCCATGCTGTGGTTAGAAAAATAATATTAGTAAAATTGTTGTAAACTTTTTATAGGAGTCAATAGCTACCCATCGTAAAATACAACCTAATACAATGTATTGTTATATAGGTGAAGCACTTGAAGCTGGAAACTTTGTTAACTACAGAGAATGTGAGTATCCTATACAATGTATAATGTGTATTGATACTTATACTTTTACAGTGGGACTAACAACAGAAATTGAAGATCTTATAACATTAACAATTAGACAACCACCAATATGTTCAGGTAGCCATCAATTGATTGCTTGTATTCTATTCAGCAGTTTTGTCTTTCATATTACCTTTCTACATTTACTAGATATTACTAATCTGCATTGTATTAAAAATCTATTACCAGAGACAATTGAGTACTGGCAAATCAAAATGACAATAACAATTATTATGATAACTACTGGGTTTGTCCGACCTGGGAAACTCTTACCTCAACTGTCTTTACCTTCTCTCCCATCATCCTCATCCTCATTCCAGGTAAAGTATTTTAAAGGTTAACAATGGCTGTCATTACATCTTCATAACTATTTGTTAATATACCCTAATTATGGTACCCTTATAACTTGGGACATTCTTTAAGGGCACTTGTTTAGTTCCAACTGTTTGAATAAAAGCATAAAACAGCTGAGGTTGACTGAGGGTATAACTTGCTTCTTAATATCCTCGACTCTTGCCTTTGCAGTTGAAGTATAAATAACTATATTTGATTATAATGGTATATAAGTTGTTGAAACGTAACTTAGGTCTGCTCTAAAATTGTTGAGCCACTTTAAAACATAATAGTGGTTTTAAAATTGTTTTTATTCTTTCTGATTGTACTTTGTATGGCTTAATTTATGTACAATGCTTATGTGAGTTATGTATTTAGACTGCTACATCACAAATACAAGGAGGGACAAAACGATTTCTTCCTTCATCTTTAAAGGGCAGTAAGCCATATAGCAAAGGAAAATCAAAAGCAAAGAAGTTATGGTAAAAGTGAAATTAGTAGCCAGACAGCATTGGATTCAAAATTCAAATTAAACATAACTGCTAGAATTTATTGTACTCCAATTTCTGTCATCACAATATACAGAGAATAATTATTTGCAAACACTATACATTTATTTTAAGTCATTATATAATTTTTATGTTTTGTTGTTGGATTATTGATAGTGTTAAACTTCACATATAACAGAAAGAAAAGTTGCAATTGAAATAACTGCAAAAAATATACAAGATAAATCAAACATTAATTAAAATCATCCAGTAGCTAGGTTTTGGTATTGTTTTCAACAAGTTTGAAATAGTTACAAGTATAATGGTTTCTTTCCAAAAGTGTAAAAATTGTGAGTAGAGACTTTGCTTTTTGGTAGATAATGTTTTAGTAAAATCTGTTGATTACGTTTGGAAATTAAACAATAGTTATTAATGTATTTAAACATAATGTAGACTGTTCCAGTTTTTGTAATTAATTGATAGTATATAATTCTACAAAGCAATAGATTTTACTAGTAAATCTATAAATTGTGTAACAGTTCATATATATATATATATATATATATATATATATATATATATCGATTGTGAATCTTTATATATATATATATATATATGTATGTAGGTAGGTAGGTAGATATAGAAGAAATATTGTCACTATTAATAGTAGTTATGGGAAGTGCATATTAATAATATGCTATGTTAATAGATGTTGAGCTAACAGATGTGTAAATGCTGTGTGTTTTCATTATTTCAATGTTTCAAACATAATGTTATCAAAGGAAATGTCATAGAAAAGACAGAGGAATATACTATCACAGAAAGTTGCATATTCACTTAGCCCTGACATATTGGCAATCAGAATGCAGTAGCAATATTTTGGAAATTGATCACGCGTACCAGAATCCCGGCTAATTGTCAAACACTTGTATTTATGGATATTTAACTATAATTGGCCAGACATCACAACAATAATAAAGCAACAAAACAACACAACAAGAACAACAACAACAACAATAACAACAAAACAACAAAACAATGAAAAATGCACTAAAGGCTTAACCTCGCTGCGGTTCCCAGTGTAAATCTATACTGCAGAGTGGATGTACATGTACATTTAAGATTGGAAAAGGTGTGGTCAAATTATTGATGGATCACGTGATGCACATTACAAACTGTTGTTTGATGACTCAGCATTTCTCTTCAATCAAAGGGAAAAAAGCTTTGTCGTTTACTGGGTACTTTACACTCTGACATGTCTGTGAAGCTGTAACTGAGTAAGTAATAGTATCATTCAATTGTCAAGCAAGATTAAGTGCTAGATTCGTGATGAAAGTTTCTCTGAGCCTTTATATGACGCTTTAAAAAGTTTCAATATTTCATATACAACATTTATTGTAACTTGAAAATGAAGCGTTTTTTGGAAACATTCCGTAGTACAAATATAAATCAATTTGTAGCAGTTTTTTCAGTGCTTTGAGACGTTTCCTGAATGCGTTACTTCGCTCCAAGTCCATGTATAATCCTGAAAAACTTTTCAGAACTTTTCTGACGATTGCTTCAACCAACGGGCTACTGTCTTGCTGATGCGTATTCCTTTGAGATTGTTTACAACATACTAAAAAATCTCCTCGTTAACTTTTTTACTTTTCGAGAAAACGGCACTTGACCTCTGCAGCCTGAAAATTCTTTTGCGAGTTTTAAGCTTCTGTTTTTCTTCACGTTTTTCTATTCGTTGCTTAACGTTGGTAGCTGCTAACGTTTCGGTTGCCAAGTTATAGCAGCTATGATGTTGTTATTGCAAGAAAATTTATTAACATTCCAGAAGGTGTGGTTATAAAATGGTAATTTTTGTCATTCTGTATATGCTCATTAATTGTTGCTTGATTTCTAGCTTTGCCATGTTTGTGAAGCAGTAACTGAGTAAGTGATAGTATCATTCAATTGCCAAGCAAGATTAAGTGCTAATTTCGTGATGAAAAGTTTCTCTGAGTCTTTACATGACCCTTTAAAATGTATCAATATTTCATATATAAAATTTATTGTAACTTGAAGATGAAACGTTCTTTGGAAACGTCCCGTAGTACAAATATAAATCAATATATTATCTATTAGTAGCAGTCTTTTCAGTGCTTGGAGACGTTTCCTGAATGCGTTACTTTGCTCCAAGTCCACAAAACATTTTTCAGAACTTTTTTAACGATTACTTCGACCAACGGCCTTCTGTCTTGCTGATCCGTATACCTCTGAGATTGTTTACAACATACTAAAAATCTCCACGTTAAGTTTTTTACTTTTCGAGAAACGGCACTTGACCTCTGCAGCCTGAAAATTCTTTTGCGAGTTTTAAGCTTCTGTTTTCCTTGACGATGTTCTTGATACTACTGTTGTAAAGTCCACATGTTTTTCTATTCGTTGCTAAACGTTGGTAGCTGCTAATGCTTCGGTTGCCAAGTTATAGCAGTTCAAAAAAAAACAGGCAGCGCAGACACACACACACACACACTCACAAACAGACTACAGTACCCTCGCTATGCGCCCACGCACAGCGAGGTTAACAACCCTGGTAACAGACACACACACACACACACACACAAACAGACTACAGTACCCTTGCTATGCGCCCACGCACAGCGAGGTTAATAATGTATCTCAGTTATATAACCGAATGAATCTTTGTAACCACAATGTTCAAAAGTATATGGGCGATATGGACAATGTTTTCTTTCATGTGTCTTGACTGTATATCGTTGATCTACAAATGTATAATGTTGGTGTTTGCAATGAACTCTCACATACTGACATTCTCCTTCTCTCTTTGCTTGTTGAAGATGAGATGACGAATCTTTAAGTTCTCTCTTCCACTTATATCCTTCTTTGTTATTGATACAGTAAACATGTAAACCATTAATTTTACGTTGTATATTTTTATCAAACATTGCTTGATAACGGCGCCGTTTACATGTACAAAGTGGACATGATCGTTTTGCTTCATGTACTTCCTTAATCAAGGACCACAGAAATGATGACCACAACAAGGCACTAGATAAGGATCATTTAACATAACCTGTAGACATACTGGACACTCTAGTTCTAGTAACTTTGGCGGTTCTTAGCTTCAACAAATCTGAGTTCGTCTTTATAATATCCAATAACCATCCTATGCCGACTCTCTATACGTGTTCCTGCCATAAGATTAATAATAATAATTATTATTAAATTTACTCTCCACCCATTAGCTGTTTTTATTGTATAGAAGTTAGTAACAAATAACTGAACTTAAATTCTTAACAAGTCTCTAAAAATATTTTAACAACAGCAGCAAAAGTTAAAAAAAGATCATGATAAAATATAGCACAATGAAACATGGCTAGACCAAGATAAAGTGTAGTAATACACAGAAAAAGGTATTTAATAAACTCATCCTCTTTAAAAAGACTCTTCATAATCAGAATATTTCATTTCTAATTCTTCTTTAATATTTCTTTATCCTAGCATTCTCTTTTTTCAAGAGTTGATTTTCTCTTTTCAATTCTTTACAAGCTTTTGCAACAAAAGACAAATGTTTTGAAAGATTTTCAGAGCAATGTATTGAAAGTTCTCACCATCTTCTTTTTATTTTACATCCAGCCCAACTAAATTCACACTCAACCAATTGTAATAGACAAGATGTACTGAAATAATCATGATTTTCAAAAATGAGGTATTTTATCTTGTTTACAATTATATTAGGAGAGAAGACTAAGTATCTATGACACAAAGTAATGCTCTGTAACATAACCATATGTATCTTTACAGCCACAGTATATACAAATATATGTTCAGTGGACACAGTCCTTGATTTCATGCTCACTAACTAATGCTACATCTTTGATCTAAAGTAAAGTAAAGTAATAGTTTATTGCACAATAACCTATTAGGAAAAATTACAGGAAAAATGTATTGAATACATTCATTGTTTTAATGATGTAAATGAAATGGTTCATATTATAATTACAATAATAAATTTCCACTCATTTTGTACCATGTATTTTATAGGTAATGTATATATGATGGATTTATTACAATTGTAGTGTTATGTGTTTTTTTAAATAAATTTATGATATAATTGTCATGTGTTTATTTTGAATAAATAAAAGATTTATAAAAAACACGTGTTGCCCAAACAATTCCTTCTCACTCATCCACTGGGGCTTCCATAGGTTCCAGGAGTCCTTGCTATTGCTAGCTAGGACCGTCAACCGTGGCCTGGTAACACTCATCCGAAGACGAGGTAATCCTGGCTGGAGCATACCATCAATGTAAATTATATATTGTTTTTCCTACAATTGTATTTGTGATGGTTACATACCCATCAAGCTATATATATATTGGATGCATTGTTTGATAATATTCATGATTTAAATTAACTTAAAGCATCCTTATTAGTGGATCAGGGTACATGTTGTATATATGTTATTCTAGTTCACCTTAGTTGGACTAGTTTTATTCTTGGCCCTTAAAAGTATAGCCTTAGTTTCAATTATTTTAACAGTCTTTTTAGTTCATCGATACG